>JALBXZ010000014.1:0-578888 GCA_027580255.1 Therioaphis trifolii
AATTTTATTTTGCATGTTAACATGTATGAATTAATTAAATCCACAAAATGTGTACTAAAAATGCTATGTGTTTATACATGATATGTATTTACATGTAGCATTTTGATACATATAAATATATATATATATACCATATACGTATCAATCAAGGACTAAGATAAAATCTTATATAATAGAATCTATTATCTATCTTAATTCTTAGTCCATGGTATCAATGTATTATAGCCTTAGATCATGATCTAAGATTATAGCCCACATTCATAGTACTAATATGTGTATTTTAAACATAATTTATACGTAATGTTGCTAACTACACCGAATATACAGCTCAACTAAACTCAATATACACCTCATCTGTATACGTTATTCCACGAAGTTTACACTAAAATACATGGATACGATATACGTATTTTAAACGTAATTTAAACGTTGCTAACTACACTGAATCAAAAAAATATTATTCTGGGACCGAATATACTCGTATATAAACTAAATGTACACCTAATCATAACATGTTAATCCACGAATATTATACTAAAATACACGTTTATGATATACGTATCATATCCCAAATTTATTTTAATAATCTAATATACGTAATTTATACGTAGAATAAACGTTAGAATTTACGTATATTACAAGCATAATATACGTTGAATATCTATCTTTTGACCCAAAAATATCCACGATTTCTACTTATTATCAACTAAATATATTCGTTTATTATACGTAACTAAGGTTGTTCCTATCCGTATATTATACGTTTAATATATGTATATTTGTTTACTGGGGTGTTATCTGTTATTCTCCGTGCTTTTGTCTTATATCGTATATTCGTATTACTTTTTTTAATATATAAACTAATAATTCACTCTACTACTCGAGTTTTTATCGTGTATTCGTGTTTTATTATATGTTTACGCAAATTTACGCGAAAAAATTTACGCGTTTTTGTAGTTTTTTGTTCGTACCACTATATTGTTATTATATATATTGTTATTATATTATATGTGTACTACTCGAGTTTTATCATGTTTTGTACGTTTTTGCTATGTTTTTTTCTTAATAAAAATGTTTTAAACTACTATTTAGTTTGTAATCCTATATAGTTAGTATCCTATATAATAATATATTATATGATTTAAACGCATTAGGTTTGACCGTGTATCTTTTATACAAAGTGTACTCATATAAGTGTTTTGTGATTTTTTGTACCTCTAGAGTACTCGAGAAATAATAGTAAATAATATATTTATAATTTAATATCGTATATTCGTATTACTTTTGTCGTATATTATATATTAAAAACTAATAATTCACTCTACTACTCGAGTTTTTATCGTGTATTCGTGTTTTATTATACGTTTTACGCTAATTTACGCGTAATATATTTTTTTTTGTAGTTTTTTGTTCGTTATACCATGTCATATATATATATATTGATCGTTTTGTAGTTTCTTGCTGTCCACCGGTTATTATTACTCATAATGAATGATTTACTAAGTAAGTATTGAATAAGTTACTTTGTTACTAATGACAGAATTGGTCATGAGAGTGTTAGGCTTTTGCAAAAAATAAATACAAATACTTTCTAGGTTCTGTTAATATTCGTGTTCGGTAGGTAGTTCCTATCTGTGTATTATTAACACCGACTTTTAAAACACTGTATTCAATTTATTTATTCAATTATCGATTATTCACAGTTTGTGTTATCACAGTTTCTATGATCCAGGAAATACTAAATATTATGAAAACATATTATTATTTGACTCTTTCTATTTCTTTTATATAATTTATATATTAAATCAGATATCGTCTTAATTATTTTCTTCTGTATATATAAACCATTTAGTTCAAAATAATAATTTATAGGTCGGCTTTTGTCTTTTGGTGTGAAGATCATTGACCAATGATATCGGGTACCTACACATCGGACATATCTGCTGGACCTATTAACATATATGCTACAAACACACTGTGTATGAGTAACTAAAGGAAATTGAATATTTATACTGTTTTATTAAATAGAAAATACTCTAATTCGACTCCGTAGGTACCTATAATTCGAGTGGTACAGATTATATCAAAACACAAAATGTATGTAACAGTACCTAATTCTAGGATAAAATTGTAATTGCATGAATTATGACTGTTGAATTTCTCTTAAAACACACTCTTACATATTATCATGGTAGTAAATATGCAAATAGTTAATTATCCGTGTTTGTCGATTTTAAACTAATCAAAATACTTTTACAATGGTAAGTGAAAATTTAAAAAATATACCTACTATAACCGTCTACGAATCATCAAAGCGTTATAATAAATAATTATATTATTTTAGCTGAACTAACCACTGATTTTGATTGTGGTGAAATAAATTTACAAATAGTCCAACGCCATTATATTATTTCTTAAATACCAGTCATATATTAATTAACATTTTAATTTGGTTATTTGATGATAAGTTGAAAATGTGAAATACATTTGCAATTTTGCGTGTCATAAACAATACCTACTTACTATTAAATTGTATACTTTTATCTCTTAATATAAAATAATAATTAATATAAAACAATTTCCTCTCGGTTTGTGTTTTTTGATAGTATTATTATTTTTGATGAATACTTACTCACTAATAACATGTCTGATTCAACACAAAGTAAAAGTATACCTATATTATTTAATTATATTATATACATGTTATACAAAATAGTTTTTATTTTTTTCAATGGATAAAAAGTTTTTAAGAAAAACGTTTCTGCTGTACCTATTATATTATGTAAAATTGAATATTTACACTGTTTTAATTAATAGAATACTTTTAGGTACCATAGAATTATAAACTACTTACCATTAAAGAATCTACTTACCATTACATTGGATACTTTATCTCATTAATATAATTTGCCCTCAGTTTGTGTCACCAAAAATGTTCATACACATAATATGTTTTTCGATAGTATAATTATTTTTTTAATACTCAATAATAACATGTCATATGTCGTGTCTTATTCAACACAAAAAAAGTATACGGTATACCTATATTGTTGAATTATTTATACAAAATGTTTTTTTTTTTTTTTTATGGTATATCCGAATGCATTTTTCAGATTGTAGATTGTAGTTAGAACTATTATGTGAAAATGCTATAGTAAATACTCAATTGACCCGTGCTTTATTGGCTTTTGTCTATGGTAATATATACATTTACAATAAAAATGATTTTCTCTTGGGTAAATGGGTATTATATATTTTGACCAGACTTATGTAGCTATTCAAAAAATGTATGAAATGTTAGTTCATAATTTTGATTCAATCTATAGTAATTTATTAGTAAAAAAAATGTTCATTATATGTTCACCTTCATTTTTAAAACACTGTTTTATTAACACTTTCTGTATGAACCTTTTGTTTCATTTTATTTTATTATCAAAATATATAAAGTTGATATTTTTTCAACTATAATAATGTTTAAACAATAGTTCACTAACTTATTGCATTATTAGTGTCTTAAAGTTTTTTTTAAGTAAGCTTGGTTTAGTTGTAGAAATTTTCATAACAATTATTATTCATTACTCGACTACATATAATTATTATGTTAAATATAAAATATTAAGAGATTTTTAGTGCATATTTTTTTTTTTTAGATTTTGTTAAATTTTTTCAAATTAAATTCTTATTTTTCATTTTTTCGTGCCATTTATAGCGCATATTTTGGAATTTTTAAGTGCATAACTTCAGAGCCCTGAATTATGATTCTTTAGAAAACACTAATTGTAAATTGTAGTTAGAACTATTATGTGAAAATGCTATAGTAAATACTCAATTGACCCGTACCTTATCGGCTTTTGTCTATGGTAATATACATTTACAATAAAAATGATTTTCTCTTAGCAAAATTGGGTATAATATATTTTGACCAGACCTAAGTAGCTGTTCAAAAAATGGTTAACATGTTAGTTCATAATTTTGATTCAACTTGCATCTCTTTGCTTGATTTTATATAAAAATAATATATAATAATAATTAAGTTGATAGTTACTTCCATTGCCCTTATCCAACTCACATGAATAAATCTAATCAAATCTGTTTGCATTTACTGATTGGTACTGTAATTACAGTCAATTTATACAAATTTATTTATTTATGTTTATTGTGGAGCACTCAAATTTTCTTACGGTGAGTAAAAATAATGTTCATTACATCAACTGAGCTTTACAAAGAATTTTATTAATTTAGGCACATTCATCATTTTTAAAACACTGTTTTATTTACACTTTCTATTTGAACATTTCTTTGCATTTTATTTTATTATTATCATAAAAATATAAAGTTGATCTTTTTCAACTATAATAATGTTTAAACAATAGTTCACTAACTTATTGCATTATTAGTGTCTTAAAGTTTAGTCGTAGAAATTTTCATAACAATTATCCACCCATGTAGAATATAAACCATTTTTGATAGTGGTGAAATACATTGGCTATGATGTGTAAGACCTTTAGGTATTTAGTATTTATAAGTAAGTTTTCAATATTCAATATTAACTTCTAGACATAACCCATATACGTGAAATCGAGACGTTAAACCTAACCTGTATGCTACTTTCGACGATGTCTTGGCCGAATAAATAACTAAATAGCTTTTGTTTCCGAACCGACTGACCAGAATTATTCTATACGTCACTCCAATACACCAACCTCTAGACTTATCCTACACGCGTTCGATCTAGACGTTAAAAAAACTGTATCCTACTTACGGCGGCGTTCTCAATAACTAAAATATAAAAAAGATAAAAAATATCTCAAAATAGTTTTTTTTCCGTCCCCACTGACCAGAATTACTCTTTACATCACTCTAATAACCGACCTCTAGATTTATCCTCTATACGTTCATTGTATAAATGTATGTTTTCAAAGAAAAACCGTATCCTACTTTCGTCGGTGTCCTGGCCGAGGAGCAGAGCTCCTCGAGCCGAACGCTTGGTATATATAATGTAAATACATTGATAATGTATCATTTTTGATACCGATAGTAGTTTTACAACGGCTCCTATTTTCCTCACTCTAATAAACCGACTTCTAGACACAACCCATATACGTTAAACCTAACGCTTTTCGCGGCGTCCCGGTAAAAAAAATTGATAATAAAGCGGAGCTCCTCGAGCCAAACATTTGGAATGACTCTCCCGCTTTTCGCAGTGTCCCGGTAAAAAAACTCTAATGAGCCGACTTCTAGACACAACCCATATACGTTAAATCGAGTAGTTAAACCTAACGCTTTCGGCGGTGTCCGTGTAAATAAAATTTATCATGTTTATACTTTTGATCCCGAAAGGCGTTTCACCGGCAGCGAGTCTTATAATATAAAACGTGAACGTAAAAAGAAAACGATCATAACCTCAATCTACCACTATTTTATAAACGCCGTTTTTTCCTTTTTATCATACTATAAAATTCCGTTCTTTTTTGAAATATTCTGTCCCCGTCTCCGGACGTCGTTTTACGCGTTCGCGCGCCCAAAAAAGGTCGATTTTTCGTTTTTCGTTTGCAAAAAAAACGTGCCCCGTGATCGTTTCCCGCCAATTCGCACTACTCTTTGTCGTCTGATGATAACGCGGCCCCGTGTATCGTGATAACACGTTGCTTTTGTCTTATATCGTATATTCGTATTACTTTTTTTAATATATAAACTAATAATTCACTCTACTACTCGAGTTTTTATCGTGTATTCGTGTTTTATTATATGTTTACGCAAATTTACGCGTTTTTGTAGTTTTTTGTTATTATTTATTTTGTTATATTATATGTGTACTACTCGAGTTTTATCGTGTTTTGTACGTTTTTGCTATGTTTTCTTAATAAAAATGTTTTAAATTGCTACGTTTTACCTACCGACTACTACTGATTGACTACTATTTAGTTTGTAATCCTATATAGTTATATTATATGATTTAAACGCATTAGGTTTGACCGTGTATCTTTTATACAAAGTGTACTCATATAAGTGTTTTGTGATTTTTTGTACCTCTAGAGTACTCGAGAAATAATAGTAAATAATATATTTATAATTTAATATCGTATATTCGTATTACTTTTGTCGTATATTATATATTAAAAACTAATAATTCACTCTACTACTCGAGTTTTTATCGTGTTTTCGTGTTTTATTATACGTTTTACGCTAAAATACGCAAAATATATTTTTTTTTTGTAGTTTTTTGTTCGTTATACCATGGCATATATATATTGATTGTTTTGTAGTTTCTTGCTGTCCACCGGTTATTATTACTCATAATGAATGATTTACTAAGTAAGTATTGAATAAGTTACTTTGTTACTAATGACAGAATTGGTCATGAGAGTGTTAGGCTTTTGCAAAAAATAAATACAAAAACTTTCTAGGTTCTGTTAATATTCGTGTTCGGTAGGTAGTTCCTATCTGTGTATTATTAACGCCGACTTTTAAAACACTGTATTCAATTTATTTATTCAATTATCGATTATTTACAGTTTGTGTTAGAGATGATCCAGGAAATACTAAATATTATGAAAACATATTATTATTTGACTCTTTCTATTTCTTTTATATAATTTATATATTAAATCAGATATCGTCTTAATTATTTTCTTCTGTATATAAACCATTTAGTTCAAAATAATAATTTATAGGTCAGCTTTTGTCTTTTGGTGTGAAGACCATTTACCAATGATATCGGGTACCTACACATCGGACATTTCTGCTGGACCTATTATATGCTACAAACACACTGTGTATGTGAGTAACTAAAGGAAATTGAATATTTATACTGTTTTATTAAATAGAAAATACTCTAATTCGACTCCGTAGGTACCTATAATTCGAGTGGTACATACTAAATGTATGTAACAGTACCTAATTCTAGGATAAAATTGTAATTGCATGAATTATGACTGTTGAATTTCTCTTAAAACACACTCTTACATATTATCATGGTAGTAAATATGCAAATAGTTAATTATCCGTGTTTGTCGATTTTAAACTAATCAAAATACTTTTACAATGGTAAGTGAAAATTTAAAAAATATACCTACTATAACCGTCTACGAATCATCAAAGCGTTATAATAAATAATTATATTATTTTTGCTGAACTAACCACTGATTTTGATTGTGGTGAAATAAATTTACAAATAGTCCAACGCCATTATATTATTTCTTAAATACCAGTCATATATTAATTAACATTTTAATTTGGTTATTTGATGATAAGTTGAAAATGTGAAATACATTTGCAATTTTGGGTGTCATAAACAATACCTACTTACTATTAAATTGTATACTTTTATCTCTTAATATAAAATAATAATTAATATAAAACAATTTCCTCTCGGTTTGTGTTTTTTGATAGTATTATTATTTTTGATGAATACTTACTCACTAATAACATGTCTGATTCAACACAAAGTAAAAGTATACCTATATTATTTAATTATATTATATACATGTTATACAAAATAGTTTTTATTTTTTTCAATGGATAAAAAGTTTTTAAGAAAAACGTTTCTGCTGTACCTATTATATTATGTAAAATTGAATATTTACACTGTTTTAATTAATAGAATACTTTTAGGTACCATAGAATTATAAACTACTTACCATTAAAGAATCTACTTACCATTACATTGGATACTTTATCTCATTAATATAATTTGCCCTCAGATTGTGTCACCAAAAATGTTCATACACATAATATGTTTTTCGATAGTATTATTATTTTTTTAATACTCCATAATAACATGTCATACGTCGTGTCTTATTCAACACAAAAAAAGTATACGGTATACCTATATTGTTGAATTATTTATACAAAATGTTTTTTTTTTATTTTTTTTATGGTATATCCGAATGCATTTTTCAGATTGTTGGTTCTGTGCTAGAACTGAATTAGAATACTTTCAATAAATTACCTTTTCAGCAATTATCACACTTTTTATAGCTGGCTGATTTCAACTCATTAATACTATGGTCACCTTACAAAAATTATACCCACAAAACGTTAAAAAATTATATAAATTGTACATACATAATTTTTTTTCAGAATCTGATTGTACTTATTAACTGCTGTATTCAACTACAATATGTTATCGAGTAGTCACAATAAGAGCTTTCCACGTCTAAAAAAACTAATTTCCACAATACTAACAATGTTAAGGTTATTGTTATAAAAAAACCCGTATATGTAAATGCATTTTTCAGATTGTAGATTGTAGTTAGAACTATTATGTGAAAATGCTATAGTAAATACTCAATTGACCCGTGCCTTATTGGCTTTTGTCTATGGTAATATATACATTTACAATAAAAATGATTTTCTCTTGGGAAAATGGGTATCATATATGTTGACCAGACTTATGTAGCTATTCAAAAAATGTATGAAATGTTAGTTCATAATTTTGATTCAATCTATAGTAATTTATTAGTAAAAAAAATGTTCATTATATGTTCACCTTCATTTTTAAAACACTGTTTTATTAACACATTCTGTATGAACCTTTTGTTTCATTTTATTTTATTATATCAAAATATATAAAGTTGATATTTTTTCAACTATAATAATGTTTAAACAATAGTTCACTAACTTATTGCATTATTAGTGTCTTAAAGTTTTTTTTAAGTAAGCTTGGTTTAGTTGTAGAAATTTTCATAACAATTATTATTCATAACTCGACTACATATAATTATTATGTTAAATACAAAATATTAAGAGATTTTTAGTGCATATTTTTTTTTTTTAGATTTTCTTAAATTTTTTCAAGTTAAATTCTTATTTTTCATTTTTGCGTGCCATTTATAGCGCATATTTTGGAATTTTTAAGTGCATAACTTCAGAGCCCTGAGTTATGATTCTTTAGAAAACACTAATTGTAAATTGTAGTTAGAACTATTATGTGAAAATGCTATAGTAAATACTCAATTGACCCGTACCTTATCGGCTTTTGTCTATGGTAATATACATTTACAATAAAAATGATTTTCTCTTAGCAAAATTGGGTATAATATATTTTGACCAGACCTAAGTAGCTGTTCAAAAAATGGTTAACATGTTAGTTCATAATTTTGATTCAACTTGCATCTCTTTGCTTGATTTTATATAAAAATAATATATAATAATAATTAAGTTGATAGTTACTTCCATTGCCCTTATCCAATTCACATGAATAAATCTAATCAAATCTGTTTGCATTTACTGTTTGGTACTGTAATTACAGTCAATTTATACAAATTTATTTATTTATGTTTATTGTGGAGCACTCAAATTTTCTTACGGTGAGTAAAAATAATGTTCATTACATCAACTGAGCTTTACAAAGAATTTTATTAATTTAGGCACATTCATCATTTTTAAAACACTGTTTTATTTACACTTTCTATTTGAACATTTCTTTGCATTTTATTTTATTATTATCATAAAAATATAAAGTTGATCTTTTTCAACTATAATAATGTTTAAACAAAATTTTTTGCAGGAATTGTGTTCACTAACTTATTGCAGTATTAGTGTCTTAAAGTTTAGTCGTAGAAATTTTCATAACAATTATCCACCCATGTAGAATATAAACCATTTTTGATAGTGGTGAAATACATTGGCTATGATGTGTAAGACCTTTAGGTATTTAGTATTTACAAGTAAGTTTTCAATATTCAATATTAACTTCTAGACATAACCCATATACGTGAAATCGAGACGTTAAACCTAACCTGTATGCTACTTTCGACGATGCCTTGGCCGAATAAATAACTAAATAGCTTTTGTTTCCGAACCGACTGACCAGAATTATTCTAACCTAACCAAGACTCTCCCGCTTTTCGCAGTGCCCTGGTAAAAAAAAAATTGATAGTAGTTTTACAACGGCTCCTATTTTCGTCACTCTAATGAGCCGACTTCTAGACACAACCCATATACGTTAAATCGAGTAGTTAAACCTAACGCTTTCGGCGGTGTCCGTGTAAATAAAATTTATCATGTTTATACTTTTGATCCCGAATGGCGTTTCACACCGGCCACTGAGGTTCTGTAATTATTCTATACGTCACTCCAATACACCAACCTCTAGACTTATCCTACACGAGTTCGATCTAGACGTTAAAAAAACTGTATCCTACTTACGGCGGCGTTCTCAATAACTAAAATATAAAAAAGATAAAAAATATCTCAAAATAGTTTTTTTTCCGTCCCGACTGACCAGAATTACTCTTTACATCACTCTAATAACCGACCTCTAGATTTATCCTCTATACGTTCATTGTATAAATGTGTGTTTTCAAAGAAAACCCGTATCCTACTTTCGTCGGTGTCCTGGCCGAGGAGCGGAGCTCCTGGAGCCGAACACTTGGTAAATATAATGTAAATACATTGATAATGTATCATTTTTGATACCGATAGTAGTTTTACAACAGCTCCTATTTTCCTCACTCTAATAAACCGACTTCTAGACACAACCAATATACGTTAAATCGAGTAGTTAAACCTAACCCTTTCGGCGGTGTCCGTGTAAATAAAATTTATCATGTTTATACTTTTGATCCCGAAAGGAGTTTCACACCGGCCATTACTCTAATAACCGACCTCTAGATTTATCCTCTATACGTTCATTGTATAAATGTGTGTTTTCAAAGAAAAACCGTATCCTACTTTCGTCGGTGTCCTGGCCGAGGAGCGGAGCTCCTCGAGCCGAACGCTTGGTATATATAATGTAAATACATTGATAATGTATCATTTTTGATACCGATAGTAGTTTTACAACGGCTCCTATTTTCCTCACTCTAATAAACCGACTTCTAGACACAACCCATATACGTGAAACCTAACGCTTTTCGCGGCGTCCCGGTAAAAAAAATTGATAATAAAGCGGAGCTCCTCGAGCCAAACATTTGGAGTGACTCTCCCGCTTTTCGCAGTGTCCTGGTAAAAAAAAAATTGATAGTAGTTTTACAACGGCTCCTATTTTCGTGACTCTAATGAGCCGACTTCTAGACACAACCCATATACGTTAAATCGAGAAGTTAAACCTAACGCTTTCGGCGGTGTCCGTGTAAATAAAATTTATCATGTTTATACTTTTGATCCCAAAAGGCGTTTCACCGGCAGCTAGTAATTATATAAAACAGTACATTTCATCATCAGCCAAAAAAAGTTATGTGTTATCATAAATATATATCACCTATGTGTGTTATAGTGATAACGAAAAATTGATAATGTGCATGGATCAGGGTGGTTTTGATCCACTCGTCAAAGCACGGCTATAGATAGTAGCTGATTAGTTTATCAATAGCTATGTGGGAACACAACGAGTAGTCCCACTACCTTGTATGTCACGCACTGCGTCAGTGTTACCATATTGTAAATTGATTTATTATTGTATCTTTGTGAATTTTTGTATTTAATTTATATTTGTATTGTTCAAAGCTCCCCCACCGTCCGTAAGCTCGACCGTTCGAATTCGACGGTTACGGCGACCGCTCAAGTCGAGCTGGCTCGCTCTCGTTCCCGACTCGCCGAACGCGAAGCACGTTGTAATCTTCGCCCCCATCGGCTCGAGTCCCATCGCGCTTATTAAATCATACTGTACTTTTTATATTCTTTTGTCGAGAAATTAATAAACTTATTTTTGTATTTTAACACGTTTTTTGTACGGAGTCATTTGGTGATTAAGAATCCTCACTATCACTAAAGCTATTAATAATAATATGTTATTAAATAATAAATATTATTATCTATAACCGTCATGATCTCAAGTGATATAAAAATATAAGCAGCTGTTATCTGGTATGCAACCAATAATTTCAACAACTATAAATAAATCAGAATAATATAGTAACTCAATGCAATATTATATACCGACGACAATACGGCATTAGCACGTTTTGTGTAAAATTAATATTTTTTCAATATGGAAGAACATACGTAATAGAACGTTTTGAAGTACACCATGTCAATAGCACTTTTTGGATTGTGACAATAAAAGGCAATAGTACGTTATGACTTAAGTTCAATTTTTTTGAGTTAAATTTTTGCTATAAATATTTGAATAAGAGTTAAAATAAGTAAAAAATCGAAATCTTCCAGACTATTACAGTAAAACTACATGTATAACTCGATTTCTTCAAAAATTGCAATAGCACGTTTTGGAATGTCGCCCTTCATTTATTTTATACGAATGTTTACTTGTCTACAATATATTATACTATATACAATAAATAAATACCTATACATATTTTTAGATTAAATTTTATTTTCCATAAAAAAATGTACAAATTTATTTCGTATATTAATTGCTGTTTGGGTTGCTCTATTGTTAGCTCTTGAAGTTTTACGCCTCGCTATAACACTTGTGTCGAATTCTCTACAACTAGCTGAATATTCTGTATCCGTTACATTTTTCTCTAAATCAATTATAATATTGTGCAGAATACAGATTGATGTAACAATTTGGTCGACATTTTCTATTTTAGTTTCAATAGCTTTTAAAAGGATACGAAACTTTGATGAAGCGATTCCAAAAGCACATTCAATAGTCATCCTGGCTCTAGAGCATGCCTATAATTGTAATACATTTTATCAGCATCTTGTAATTGATGTCTAGGAAATGGTCGCATTAAATAACTACGCAGAGGAAATGCTTCATCACCGATAAAAACATGTGGAGCTATAACATTAGAGTTGGCAAATTTTTTTTCACTTGGAATCTTTAATATTTCGTTTTCTAGACACTGATATATATTTGAAGCGCATAAAATGCCACCATCGCTATCTTTTCCATAACCTCCTACATCAACCATTATAAATTTATAGTTGGCATCAGCAATAGCCATTAAAACAATTGAATAATATTGTTTGTAATTAAAAAACATGCTGCCTGAATTTTTTGGACATCGAACTCTAATGTGTTTACCATCTATACTTCCAATGCAGTTTGGGTAATTCCATTTTTCATAAAACTTATTTTCAATATTTTTTAATTGTTTAGTAGTTGGTGTCGGTAAATGATTTTCTTTTAAGTTCTTCCACATGGCTTTGCAAACTTCGATAACTATAGTTGATACGGTTGATTTCGATATTCTAAAAGAAAGCGCAAGTTGTCTAAAAGCCATTCCAGTTGCCAAATATCTGTTAAAACATAAATAAATTCACTAAAAATACCAAGATGTAATATTTAAATATTCGTTTTTCGTCTGTATAGGGTTAATTTATTAGATAATAATCATTTGCCCAAATTCTTATCTTATAAGTAAAGACCGGATTTTGTATGAAATGCATGTTGCTATTTACAACTTCATATACATGCAGTCAATAAGTGTCCACAAATCATTACTTGATTGATTAAATATCAAAATTTATTTATCAAGATAATCAAATTGTAAATAAATGTATTGTAAATGTTATAAAAAATCTGAATTTGTTTCATTAAAATAGTTGCCAATATATTTTTTGAAATTTGTCCATAGAAGAAGATATAAAAAAAAAGTGGCGTAGTCTACGAGATACGTTTCTAAAAGAAAAAAGAAAAATTGTGAAACATCGTTATGGTGATGCGCAAGACTGTGTCGAAGAGAATAATGGAAAATGGGCTCATTATAATTTAATGTTTTTTTTTAATGATACAACGACACCAAGGACTACAGAAAGTAATATTTCAGATACATTTCCTACCGAAAACTCTGTGCACGATGATAATTTATTTGAAAGAAATGTATATTACGAAATTCCTGATACCAGAGATACCGTCGATGCTAATCCAGAATATAACTCTAAATAATAATAGTTGTGTACTATCATCACCAAAAAGTGTAAAATCTATTTTAAACTCTGGTCAAGACGTTTCTGATACAGAAATTGTTGTAGATTATCCTGCAAAAGTTGCTAATCCGACAAAAAAAAACGAAAAAAACTTATGCAAACTCATTTGAAGATCAACTTTTAGAATTGGAACGTAAAAAAAATAACAAGATTTCAGCTTTACTTAAAAATCAATTGGATAATTCTGAAAATGATGAGGACATGTATTTTTTTAAATCCTTATTGCCACATTTGTTTGAAAATAAACAAAAAATTTAAATTATTGCGTATCAATTTTAAATCGCTCGAGCTAAAACAATGAGTTAAATAAATACAGGAAATGCTTCTGACCTCTGTCAAAATATTCCTTTACCAACGATTGATCTTTTTCCAAAATCCAATCATCAAAAACAACTAGACTATTTGTTTGACATTCGTCGACAGGTACTATATCTTGATCAGAGAAATGCGAATCAATATTAAAATTAATATCAAATATTTTTTGTAAAAATTTATACACTGGTTGTTCAAGATTTTTTGAGAACACATATAGATGTTGGTAATCAACCCAATACTCTGTGATAATATTCCTTAACAACGTAGTCTTACCAGAACCAGAACCTCCAACAATTAAACATCGAATAGGAACAGGAAGTAAAGAATCGTTTTTATTTAGAGTTTCGGTTTCAAAAGGATAAAGCTTGAAAATATATTTTTTCATATTTATTATATAGTTTTTAAATATTCTTGGAATATTTAAAAGAGTATATAAACAAGGGGTATTTTACTCAAAAATGACTAAATGTTTTGAGTAACCATTACTCAATTTTTCCAAACCTTTATAAATTAAAGTGAACTTCACTGGATTCGAGTTCATTTCTTCAATATCATTAGAAAAGTGGTCTGGTAAAATTACTTTTAAATTATTATCTAAAATAACTAATAATTTTTGCCCATACTTTGTCATAACAATTTCAAAGTTTTGTTACCTTATATTTTTTTCCGAATTCCAAGTTTTTTAATGAAATGAAGGATGTATTTGAATTTAAAAGTGTTTTATAGTTTTCCATTTATTATACATATATTTTTAAAATACAATATCGTCAGCCTATTTAGCAAACGGCGTAACTCCAAAAAATTCAAATTCTATGTTTTTATATAATTCAATAGAAAAAAAATGCGCGTCGATTGGTATCATTTTAGTAATATTTAAGAGTATTTTCTTCCATGAAACCGGTGATAATTGATAAGCATTAGTCGTAACTCCGATGTACGAAACAAATAATATCTACAGAAACTGGCGTATCTCCATAACAACGTGACAACGTCGTTGTATTTAAATTTAATATGTTAAAAATCTAAATTTTATCCTTGTTAAATCATAATATTTTATGAACAGTTTTCTTTTATATTTTATACTTTGATTTAATACATTATACTATAAGAAACAAGATGACATCCAGAACAAAAAAACTTTCATAAATGGCTAGAAGTGTTGCTACACCATACAATATTATAAATTATCTTAAGTTGACACGGAAAAAGACAAGTGTGTAAAATAAAAAGTTTGATTATATTATATAAATATGAAATATTTTATTTTATTTTATTCCATAAATACGTAGTATGAATTCAAAATAGGTAGTTATATTATACTTTTTAATTTTGTTTTAGATGTTATTAAAAATAAAAACAGAGGTGTTGGAAATAATTTCGATATTGACAAATATATTAGTGAACAGCTAGACATTTTAAATTATAATGTTATTGAAAATAATAATATGGTTCCATTTGCTTTCGAAAATTCAAATGAATATAATATGAATAATGATAAAATCTCTACAGAAAATGTTAGTTATATTGAAAATCAAAATGAGTTTACAGAGAGTACAGAAACCTCAGGTTTGAATTTTAAAATTAATGTTTAGTATACTGCTTTTCAAAAGAGAACATACCGCTTTCGCGCATCACGACTGACGGCTGGCGGCCGTCCAAAGCCCAATTTCTCCCACTTTTGTCTTAATTACGCGTCGATCGTTTACGACGGTCGCCGATGGGAATTATTCGACGTGTATACACCAATTAAATCAATTGTTTACAATCTTATTGTCGTCGGACAGCTGGTTTTTGGTGGGAGATGCGCGCTGTCGAACGTAAAACGGTTGCCACCCGGTATGTTCTCTTTTGAAAAGCAGTATAGGTATAGCTACTATGTTTTTGAATGATATTATTTTTTACTGTAGGTAGTAATAATCATGATATTATTGAAAATAATTATATGGTTCCATTTGCTTTAGAAAATTTAAATGAATGCATGAATAACGATAATAATAATGATTCTACAGAAAATGTTAGTAATATAGAAAATCAGTTGGCAGTACGTACAAGAAAAAAAAGATCTAACCCAAAAAATAGGAGTTATAACATAAATAAAAAAAATAAATTGAATGGCAAAGAATATTATGGTAAGAAAAAAACAAATGGTGTATGGTCATACAATATACACAAAACTGCAAAAGTTTTGAAATGTGTTTGCAACTGTAAACTAAGCTCAAAAAACAGTAAATTGAAATGTAAAGAAGTTAAAGAAGAGGAACGGTTGAAAATATTTGAAGAATTTTGGGAATTGTCAAAAAATGAGAAACAACTATATATTAAACTATACAAAAAAAAGTCCAACTCTAAGGCATAGAGGTACAATAACTCCTTCAAGAAGAAGTTTATCTATCCAATACTATTTACAAACAGCTGATGATAGGGTAAGCGTTTGTAAAGTACCTACTGTTTTTAATTACAATTGGAATTAGTGAAAAAGTTTGTTTAAAAATTCTCTGTCATAAAGACAGCAATAATTCAACTTCTGATAATGATATTGATGATAATTTTAACACCACAGAAAATGCTTTAAACATTTCAAATAGTCAACGAAGTACTAAAACCACTGTATCAGAGAAAAAAAGTTTTCTTTAAAAATTTTTAAACACTTTGCTAAATTAGAAAACCATTATTGTAGAGCAAGTACATCCAAATTATACTTAGAACCAAATTGGACTTCAAAAACTGAATTGTATAATTTTTATTGTAATGATTATTGCACCACTCATAAAACCACACCAATGAGCAGCTATGTATTTGATAAAGTTATAGAAGAACAAAATATTGAATTGTTTCAACCTAAAAAAGATGCCTGTGATATTTGTACAGCCTATGATACAGGAAATTTATCTCAAGAAGAAAAAGAAACACATGACAGTATGAAAAAAGAGGCAAGGATGGAAAAAGAAAAGGACAAAATGTCAGAAAATGAAATCTTTACTATGGATCTGCAATCTGTCCTCTTATGTCCAAATCAAATGTTGCTTCACTTTATTATAAAACAAAACTTATAGTACATAATTTTACAGTTTATGATTTGAAAAGAAAAAATGGATTCTGTTTTCTATGGAATGAAACTGAAGGCAGGTTATCTTCCAATGAGTTTAGTTCTATTATAATTTATTTTTTACAAAAATATGTTAAAAACTCAAATACTGGAAATTTGAATTCTATTATACTATACGTATACAGTGATGGCTGTACTTATCAAAATAGGAACACTACTTTATCTAATGCATTACTTAACTTATCAATTAACTCAAATGTGACTATAATACAAAAGTTCCTTCAACGTGGCCATACACAAATGGAGGTTGATAGCATGCATTCTACTATTGAAAGAAAAGTAAGAAACAGAAAAATAAATGTACCCGCAGACTATATTTAAATTTGCAAATCAGCTTGTATAAAAATTCCTTATACAGTAGAATATTTAACACATGATTTCTTTGAGTCATTCTCTTCCATAACTTTCTGTAAATCCATTCGACCTGGAAATAAGAAAGGAGATCCTATTGTGACAAATTTAAAAGCTATCAAATATGAACCTGACAGACAAATCAAATATAAATTGAGATTTACTGAAGAAGATTGGAGTACTCTTAAACTTAAAAACAGCAAACAGATTGCAGTTAAATTTGATGAACTACCTCAATTACACAATGATAGACTGAAGATAAAAAAAGAAAAATATGAGCATCTTCAACAACTAAAATTAACTATGGAAAAATACTATCATGCGTTATTTGATAATTTACCTAAAGAGTAAAGATATTTTGGCCCAACGATTACTATTATCATTTTTAATTTGTTATAATGTTACTTAGATATTTTATTTAAAAAGGAAAAATATTTTATTTCTTTGTTATTTTTAGTTTCTTTTATTTAATTTGTATAATGTTATTATTATCAAGGTTATTACTTTTATCACTATACCAAACATTATTTAATGTTCCTTTCTAATGTTGAATTTATTATGCTATATTTTACTAACATTTATTTTATATTACACTTTAATATTTTATACTGTGATTATTAATAGTAATACTGTTTATCAATATTGATTAATATTCTTTATAATTTGTTGTTATTTAGGTTAAGAAGTTGTAAAATTTCTAATAAATACAAATTCAAAATAAATCAAGTAATAATAATATAATTTATAATCTTTTAGTTATAAATTAACTTATATTGTTCTCAAAATTATTTTTGAAGATCATAAAATAAAATAATTCTTAACTATAAAAAAAAGACATTTTAGTAGAAACAGACGTAAGTCTGATAGAATTGGTCGTATCTCCAAAAATGTAACTATTATAAAAGCAACAGACGTATGTCCACAAAAAAATGTTATTTATTACATACATTTAATTCTATTACTTCTTAAATATCAACTACTAATGAAGTAACTAATGAAGTAAACTAACTAAAAAATATTTGTTTAGACAAAATTAGTTAACAGGAATTAATTAAACGTTTTTTTCTTCTACTGTAAAATTTGGTGTTTTGGAGTTACGCCGTTTGCTAAATAGGCTGACGATATATATTAAGACAAAACATTTAACTAATTTCAAGTTTAAACAAGTTTCTTTATTTCCCTTGTAAAGAGTACATATTCAATAATACGGTCATGTATTAAAAGACAATATGCGCTTACACCATCCAGATTTTCCAAAGCTTCAATTTCTATACTAACATCAACAGTAGACGCTGTACCTGTATCGTTCTGTTTTGAAGTATCTATCACAACAATAGGCGCCTGAGACTCAAAAGTAGTCGGACTTAATATTGGTTTACCTTCTTCTTTCCCATAGTACGATTCTTGAAACGATGCATACATATTATATAGTACTGCATAATTTGTTCCATCAAAATTCAAGTTTAAATTATCATACGGATAAACAACAGAATTTAGCATAACTTTAATGTTAGTTATTTTACAATGTTGAAAGTAACTAGCATCTACTGCAATATTGCTTTTCCGGTTTTTCTGTAAACCTATTATAACATATCGAGGTTTTTCTAATTTTGATGCAGTTTTTAAATTCCAAACTATGTTTTTAGATTTACCGAGGTATTCATAAGTTTCAAACGATCTGAATGGAATAAACAAACTTTTTCCTTTTTCTATGATATTCATCAAATTTAACCGTTCTGAATCCTCAACAGTAACATGCGGGATTTTCCAAACTACTTTATTAAGTGTTACAGTACCAGTAGTAGCTGAATTATCTGTTTTAGTTTGTAAACTATTTAAATCATTATTACATCTCGTTAAAATTAATTCTATACGGACATTTATCAATATTTTTTTTAAATCTTCGAAAAATCCTAACCAATATTTTAACGGTATACAAAAACTAAATTCTCCACTATCACCTACTATACTTTTATCATGCAAAGTCCAACCTGCATTATGGTAAGAATAATAATTGTTTATAGTTACTAACCTAACTTCGGTATTTAGTTTATAATAAATTAAATTTGTTGGTGACTCGACTATTTTAGCACCCGACCTTTCACGAGGAAAAAATTCATAAATCGAGTGAGATTGTATACCATTGTCAAAAAAACCATTTGCTACATTACAAGACTTTTATAGAATTAACAGCGTTTATGTCAATATTTTTCGATGCTCTAAAATGTGTAATTCCTTCATTTCCATAAATTTTCTTTTTAAAGCCTAATAGACTCGCTAGACTGTTTTTGATTGTGAAATCTACTGGATAGTTACAATTAATTACGCATTTCATACGAGTGACATCAGTGTCCATAGTAAAATCTATAGGGTCATAATATTTTTCATTATTATCCATCACACTGTTTATACGTTCATTATTTTCATGAATTTTGCTAGAAATATATTGTGTGATATCTTCAATCTCGTAACAGCCAAAAGGGAGTTTAATATCTAAATTATGTGTAGGTGTAATAATTCGAATATTGTTATTCGCCTCATTCACGTTCGGAAACGTGTTATATGTATGTAAACATAACATCGCAATTTCCAAGTTTTCTTGTAAATTTATCGATGGGAAATAAGTTGATGACAAAGATGTCATTTTACCAGACAAGCTCACAGTAATTGATTCGTCCATATCACCGTTTTTTAAGATTTAATAGGTCTAATATGTAGTATAATCGTTAACTGTCCGTCAGAGTTCTTAATAGGATTATTGTTCTCATCAACTAAATCAATTTTTATTTTTTTAATAACTGCTGTCTTGAGTTTATAATATATTAAATTATTCGGTGATTCGACTATTTCTTTTCCTAGAGTCGGCTGAGAAAAAAATTCATAAATCTAATGCGATTGCTGTCCGTTGTCTAATGCTCCTTTAGCTATATTACACATGACTTTTATAGAACCACTTCCTTTTATCTTGCATTCTACTTTTTCTGATTCATGATAATATTAATTTAAATTTTCTTGATTGAAACCATGATATTTTTTTTTCAAACCCTAACACATTCGCCAAACTGTTTTCAACATTAAAATCTATATTAAAATTAGATGCAACTCTACATTTATCATACAAAATAGTTAGACGAAAATATGCTTTCATACCATTAGCTTTTCCATAATTTACAGCTACATTAGTTATATAGTTTTCTATATCTGAAATCGTGTAATAACCTTCAGCGATTTTAACATCTAAATTAGCATCGAATATTTTCATACTATTATTTGTTCCATCGATAAGAATTTTATCAGATGATGTCCTTAAACATACAAGAGCGATCTCAGAACTTCCATGTACATTTATTACAGGAGAAAAAGTCGTTGTTAGTGAACCGTTTTTACCTAGGGATGTGCCGAGAGGAACGTTCCCGCGGAAAGGAAAGTTAAATGGGGAATATTCCCGGAAATATTCCCCGAAGCTACTTTCCCCTGTTTCCAATAAAAATTTTAGTAAAAAATAATGTGATACATCAAATTGTATGTACATTTTGTAAGGAATTCGACTAATTGAATTAAACACGGATTATAGGTACTTATATATTGTAATTATTAAATATAATTTTAAATTTATAATCAATAGTACACATGCCATATAAATCATATAATAATATAACATGCCCATACAATTTTCGTACACCATAAAATTATCTATATTATCGGTCAAATAACGAGATATTTATTGTAGTAAAAACAGATAATATCATCGTCCCCATAATCTAGAATGTACTCTTTAATCAATATTGCTTTTATCTTGCCCGTTTGCCAGGTAATAACTTTAATAGGTTACAACTATTAATACCTAGGTACTATAAATTATAATCTAAAATACATCATGTGTTTCACATTATCAATACAATTATAACAGTCAGTATTTCATATTTGTATGCGGTTATAAGTTTTCAGAGTGTTTTTATACATATACAGTTTAAGTTTAAGAGTGTTTTTATACTTTTTTTCAATTTTGAAAATATGACAAAAAAATCTAAATTTATTTCAAAATATTTCAATGTAATGACGAAAAATTCAAAAATGCAATGGAATTGTAAATTTTGCCATTTAGAATATACAGTTAAAAATGCAACAAAAATGAAAGTTCACTTAATAAAAGCCTGTAAAAAAGTACCTATAGAAGTTAAGGGCGAACTTATCGATAAACCAAAAACAACTGATGTGATGCCTTTCCTACCAATGACTCAAGGTAATAGTAATATTCATGTACCTAACTAATAACTTTCTACTAAACATTTTAGAATTTTTTTTAACTGTAACATTAAAACATTTGTTTAGGCACTCAGGAACCATGCACATCTCAAAGTTTAAATGAACATCATCAAGTACATATTGAACAAAATCGCCCTTCAAATATTGTACCATTTTTAGATAAAATGGATAAAAATGAAAAGGTTTTAATGATTTAATTATATATTAATGAAACAAAAAATCTAATTTAAATATTTTAACAATGCTTAGGATAAAATTGATATGCTCTTAGCAAGAGCAATTTTTACAAGCGACACACCTTTGGCAATTGTTGAAAACGAATGTTGGAAAAAATTGTTTAAAACTGTACGTCCTTCTTATGAACTTCCTAGCCGAAAATATGTGTCTACAAAGCTGTTGAATAAAGAGTTTCAATGCCAAAAAACGTATATTGAATCAATAATTGCTCAGGCTCAATCACTTAACCTACAGTGCGATGGATGGTCAAACATACGACAAGAAGGTAATTTATAAAAATATTTTTCTAGTGTAAAACATAAAATATTTAAACACAAGTAAACTTGTAAATCACACTAAAAATAATAAGATAGTTAATTTAACTATAGTATCTTTAACTGTATATTAAACAAATTATGTACAAATTTGATTTTGCATATACTATTCGCATTTAAATTTTAGTTCTGAATTTATTGAAAAAGCAATAATTAATTTTCAGTTAATTTTCCTAGTTAAATAAATTTAAAAACATAATATTTAATATATTATAATATTTATTCATTATATTATTTAAGTTCGTATTATTGAAAATAAATATTCAATAATTATTACACACAGCAAAATAATTAATTGCATAATTATTATATGTTTTGGTAGGTGTTGTGAATTTCATCATTACTACTCCACAGCCATTTTTTATTGATTTTTTGGATACTTCTGGAAATAGACATACTGCTGATTACCTAGTTTCAGAAATTTCCAAAATAATTGATAAATATCATTCATCAAAGTGTTTTGCTTTTATTTGCGACAATGGTAGTAATATGGTTAGTGCTTCAACGAAATTGGTCGAAAAAAATACCTCACATTCTAACACTGACATGTATTTGCCATACACTGAATCTTTTAGTAAAGGATTTATTAGAAATCCCTTCACTTAAAAGTTTTAAGGAGGATGTAATCTCTATTATCAAAACCATTAAATACAGTCAAAGGCTGGCATTCAATTTACGAAAATTGTCAAAAGAAAAAAACATCAATGTTTTTGTACATTTACCAGCAAAGACTAGATGGCAAAGTTATTTAATATGTTACAATAATCTTTTGTTACTAAAAACAATTTTAAAATCTTTATCAATAGATGAGGAACTATCTAAATTATTAAAAGGTATGGCAAAAATGTTATTAAAAGAAGAATTCTGGCCAATGGTAGAGTCAATAAATAATTTAATTAAGCCAATTGTTGAAGCAATAACTAGTTTAGAAACTGATAAACCAATTATTCATGAAGTTTACCCTATCATAAATAATATACGTGAACAACTACAGTCCGCAATTAATGCATTCAATTTCAATCAAGAGACCAAAACTCAAATGTTAACTACAATTGATAAAAGATTAATAAGTATCCTGAAACCTGTTCACCTAGCTGCTTATTTATTAAATCCTAGAGTTCAAGGTGTGTTTCTTACAAATGAAGAACGTATTGACGCCATGGAATTTATTGATAACATGTCATCTAGGAATTCTCGAGTTAACGATATTGAAGTGGCGACTGAACTCATTCAATACAGAACCAAAGAGGCATTATATTCAAAATCTTTTATTTGGAAAACCGTAGAAAAACTTGAACCCTTAACATGGTGGAAAAGTATAAATAGTGAACTTTCTACTGTAGCTCAGATTATATTAACGATGCCCGTTTCTTCAGCTGCCACAGAGCGCTCATTTAGTACCTTTTCTAGAATACACAACAAATCTAGAAACAGGCTTATGACCGAACGTGCAGCAAAATTAACATTTATTTCACATAATTGGAAAATATTGAAAAACAATGAAGAAGAGATTGATTATGATGTTTATGAAAAACCACAAGTTATAGAGCCATTTAGTGATGCATCAGAAACTTCAGTAGAAAAAGAATTTTCTTTTCATGACTCAGATTCCAGATTGGAATTTTCAGATGAAAATGATGATGAGGAAGATTACAAAATAATATATACATACATAATCATATAATAAATAAAAATTTTTTACATAAAATTATTAATGCAAATCCTAATACCTAATTACCCATCATATGATTATTTTTAACATTTTAACTACTGTTTATAAATAAATTTAGTATCAGCTATGTAAGTATGTCTAACTTTCCCTATACTTTTCCCATTTCGGGAACATTCCCGGAAACATTCCTCGGAAATTCCCCTAATTTATTATTCCCGGGAAAGTGCCCATCCCTATTTTTACCTGACATCCTCACAATAATTGGTTCATCCATTACAAAAACTCAAAACACAAATGTCCACAAATATATGTATTATATTTTTGATAATTTGTATAATTGTACAAGATATTTTGACCTTTAAAATAATTCTGTATTTCAATCGGTGGAGCAAGATCACCAAACGGATCAAAATAAATAATTTTATCTTTAAACCGATAATAACTAACCCAGTGAGTACCACCGCCAGAAGAGGAGTCTAGATTAATTATTGCACACTCGATTTTATACGGTTTTTTAGGTAAGTTGTCTCGTGAAAAGACACCACGAAAATGTTTAACTTTCAACTTGTTAACATATTTCATAATATCTTCACTGGTAAGAGCTCTGTCTGGTAACGTTAATTTTTCATCGTTTTTTTTTTCACACCTAAGCCTTTCGGATTCAAATACAAACCTGCTCCGTTAGAATTGTTTAAATATAAACCATTACCTTTCTTACGATTTTTAATAGCATTATATACACTTGAAGCACCAGAAGCTAAACTTCCTAAAGCCGATAACCCTGCTAATATTGACGCTAACGGTAATGCACCTCCCAACTAGTTCGGTGTTAAAATTGTTCTCTTACCATTTTTCTTCGTTTTTTTATTTTTTTTCTTCGCCGCCAGCAACATTTTTTCATTAACACGTTTATAACCCATACCGATTTTCTTTTAGCTTTCATAGCGTTTACCACTGCATATGCAACAAGTTTTTCTTTTTTAGAACTATCACCTGCTTTAACTCTTTCCCAAGCTTGTTCTTCCAATAATTTATCGGCTTTATGTCTAATATCTAAATTATTACTGTTTTCGTAAGCAATGTCGTGTGTTCGACAAGCAGAATCTAGCGGGTTGATTCCTTTATCTCCAGGAGCTAATCTCTTTTTTAAATTTGTGCCTGGTCCACAAAACTGATACCCTGGTACGTGAACTTCAAATGGGAGCTTATATTTTATAGCAGTGTTTAAGAAACCTTTACCAGTCTTGACTGATTTCGGCCTGCGAGTTGTACGCATTTTATACGACTAGTACTATGTTTTAAAATTGTATTGTATTTATACAAAAATGTGATTAATCGAACAAAAAGATAAATTAAACATTGATAATGTTGACGTACAAATTATTAAAAAACCGTCAAGACACGGGTCATTATTACCAGATAGTATTCGGGGAATATTTGTTGGACCATCAGGGTCCTGGAAAACAAATGTTATGTTAAATCTTATAACAAACCGAAATGGTGTAAAATTTGAAAATATTTATTTATACTCTAAAACACCTGATCAAGAAAAATATGTGCTATTAAAAAAAATAATGGATAGTATTAAAGGCCTCAATTTTTATGTATTTACAAACGGTGATCAGGTCATAAAACCGAATTTAGTAAAGAAAAATTCGATTTTTATATTTGATGATGTAATTTGTGATAATCAAACACCTATTCGTGACTATTTTAGTATAGGGAGACATTCCGGCGCTAATTCAATTTTTTACTTAGCACAGACATATTCGAAAATACCAAAACAACTAGTTAGAGACAACACAAATTTTTTAGTAGTATTTAAGCAGGATGATAAAAATCTACGACATATATTCAACGACCATTGTTCTGCAGATATGGATTTTTCAGAGTTTCGTGAGATTTGTCATTTATGTTGGAACCGAAAAGATTACGGATTTATGGTTATTGATAAAACCTGTGAAATGAACCAGGGAAGATATAGATGTGGTTTTCATACGTTTATTAGTATGAAATAGTTGTATGTATAAATAGTGTTGTTTTTTTTTTGCAGCCGACATTTAACTGACAGTGTACAAACAATCAGTTACTCAAAATGAGTGAGACAAAAAATGTATTAAACAATTTAATTTTGTGTAAAAAAAACATAAAACGCAAAGTTTTAGACATGAAAAGAGGTGTTATTGATTCTAATAATTACTACCGCGAAGCATTTAAACCGATAATTGAACCGCTAAACGTAATCATAAAAAATAAAAATGAACCAATATTACCAAATATAAATACCGATAAAAATGAAAAAGACAGTCAACATGATAATGTTGCGATCAGTGATTTTGAACATTTTTTAAAAGCATCTCCTCAGTCTAGAACGTATGATAGATCATATGGTTTACATTATGATGAAATAGACGAACAAGTTAAAATAGCAGATTTTCCTGTAACTTTTATTAACGGTAATTTAAAAGTTCTAGATAAATACTATCCATGGACTTTTGGTCTTTATTATGTGAAAAAACTCCTAAAAATACAACATTCAATGACATGGAAGCATACTATGATATTTTAAAATCTAAAAAAGTTCATTTAAAAAGGGATGGTAAACCTAGGACTAGTAGATACTTCAAATGGGTTAATATTGTTAAACCTTTACACGAACGTATGGAAAATGAGAAAAAAAATTTAAATAAAAAATCGGATTTAAACACATTATTAAATTTAAATGATTCAAACAATCGTAGACAACAAAATAAATTGGATTTAGATACTATTTCTCGAAGTTGTATACAAGGTACGCGTAGAAAAAAAGTAAAATATTCTAACGAATTATTGAATCAAACTGGAGACAAGTCGTTTAGTTTTTCATTGCCTACGGATGATATACATTCTAGTACTGGAATTGATGAACATTTAATAAATTTTACTAACCCAAATGTATTAGATCAAACAAGTTCAGGTCTATATAAAGAGGTGCTTTCTAAAATTCTAACACACAAATATAAACTATATAGTTTATTATGACGATCCAAATGAGCTAGTTGAGAGGCTAAATCTTTTAATATCGTCTCAAAATGCCGGCAATACGGGTGTTAATAATGAAATTATATCTATATTAGAAGAATTAAGCGAAAGAAAACTTATAGTATGATTTATATTATAAAAATATATATATTATTATTATACATATAGAAAATCATTTAACATATTTATACATTATTTAACCAGTTTAAAAAAAAAAAAAATGTAAAATGTATTAATTTCTAATCATTCGATCACATAAACATCTATAACAATTAAACCATTGAAACCATAGTAAATAGTTATCAGTTTCATTTGATTTTGAAATAATGTCTCTACTACGTTTCAATAATTCTTTAAACTCATTTATTTTTTTAATATTTGAGTAATTATTAGTTTTTTCTTTTATTAACTTTACATTTGGTTTAGACCGTATATTAGGTATTATTCTAGCAATTGGTTTGTTCATTCTAAATTAAAAAACAAACAAAATTATACTTTTATTAAAAGTTATTCATTTTTGATTTAATTTATAATGACCCCAGGCTAGTGTTCTAATACCATCATTCATTATAAATCTCTTGTCATCATTTCCACTTAAAACAAATTTGTTAACAGTTTTTGTAAACACTTTATGTTTATTAGATTGAATTAAGTTCATTTTACGTTTTGTATATTTTGAATCAACTTTAATACCTTTAATAAAACTGTCTAAAATGTTTGCATAATGATCAAATTCTAAATGTTTTTTAATAACATATTTTTTAACTCCCTTCGCTTTTTTATATTGAACACCACATGCAATATAGGTATGCATATAATTTTGGTCTTAATGAAATATATTCACTCATAACCATTCCTTTGAGTTCATCTATAAAATACCCAGGTCTTTGTTTATGTTCATTACTATAACAACAATAATTTCAGGTAAATTAGATGTATCAAAATAATCTAATAATTTATTTTTTAAATCATCCAGAAAATCATGTGTAATTATTCTATACAAAAATGAATCCGTATCTCCAGATAATAAAGTTATTTTTGATCCATACATTTTTTTCATAACATTATAATGGAAATCATACATAAAGGTTTTTGATATTTCTAAAATACTAAATCCTACATAGATAGGTTTATCAAATTTAACTTTTACCTTGTTCATATGTATACCAATTAAATTATTTGAATAAATGGTTCTGTCTTTAAAATTAGGTTTTATCATATATCTATGTGCTATTGGATCGTTTGATACTAAATTAATTATTTGGTATTTTCTAACATTTTCCATTGTTTTTCCAAAAATACTGTTAACAAGTAATTTCCAAAATTGACGTTCAAACTCGTTTTTTGAATTTATTCTCATATTAGTGCATAGCTCAATATAAGGCACCATCCACTTTGATTGGGCAAACTGTATAATTCTATGAATTTTTGTTACAACTAAGCCATTGTTAATAATTTTGTGACTTTAGAGTTTGGAGGATATTTGTTTTCGGCTAAAAATGGTAGTTGGTAGTAGGATGAAAAAGGGGGTTCTGGGTCTCCTCCCCCTTAAATTTTACATGTAAAAGCATAGGGAGGATCTATAGGCAAAAACAATGCACGTGCTCCTCCCAAACTATGATTTGCCCCTTAAAATGCAACCTTCAACACATGACCAACTGTCCGAACCTCAGACGAATTTATCGCCACCAGGGTATTACTTGTGTGTGTGTGTGTGTGTGTGTGTGTGTGCGTGTGTGTGTGCAGTGGCGGCGCTAGGCGTGGGCGGTGTGGGCCATTGCCCACGGCCTCGCCCCTCAAAGGGCCTCGCGTTCTAAAGGGCCTTATAATTAACCATAGAGAAATATGGGAGAAGTATCTATACAAAAATGTTTGTATCTATACAATTATTTTATTGTAAAAAAAAAAAAAAATCATAAACATAATAATTACATATATAGGTGAAACAAAAAGCCGAAAAGTCCATTTCTTTTAAATAAAAAAAAAAAAATTGAAACTTCTTATAGTATTATTAATTTAAAAAAATATGTATTTAATTATATAATTATGTGTTAATAAATTTAATATTATATTAAAACTACATTTGCAAATAAAAGGTTAACAATTAGAGCTTATTGCTAAAAAAAAAATTCTAAATCTTAATAATTATTAAATAACTATTGTAACTTAAATAATGTTTACTACAAACATTTTAAAAAGGGCCTCTTTAAGTCTACTTCGCCCACATGTAAACTTTACCTCGCCGCGCCACTGTGTGTGTGTGTGCGTGTGTGTGCGCGTGTGTTATATATCATATGTATATTATTGTATACTAATTTTTAAATAAAATTGAATACATTTTACTGTACAAATTAAATCGGCTAAAATTACAAAATTATAGCCGCCACCACACGCCCCGCCGCAATTATGCCACTAACTCTACTGTCGCTTTACCCACGTTGTATATAAAACATAATATTATTCACTATAGTCGGGCTCACGAAAAGTGAGCGCTGGCGGCCGATGGGTGGTGCTCAAATTGTGTCTGGGCCAGGGGTTCTCAGATTTTCTAGTATTGTTCTGTATTACCGGGTGACGCTACGGTATGCGGTGCGTCTTATGGCATACTTCAAATACTTCGGCGGGAACGTATTCAATGAATTAACCTTTTATGTTAGCAGCTGCCTGCAGCTGCCTTTCGGTAGACATTGACCTCACATTTTGTATAGCATTATTCATTATTCGTGAGCTCGTCTTGTTGAACGCACGTGTACAGTAAACAGTGAAATTTGTAATAGTGTGTTTTGATTTAAAACGTTTCATTTTATAAACGTATATTTTGTTTTAAATTAATTTTGTGTTTGAATTCTTAAACATTAAAATGTCTTTTAAAATTAATGATACACGTAGTCAAACCAAAAAAGTTATTTTTCATGTATATAATTATTTCAAAGATCTGGCTAATTCGAATGATGAGGTTTTAAAAAAACATTTTAAACAGACACAAAAAATAACTGCCGATGCTTGTGGTGTGTCTCTTATGACCGTAAGACGAGTTTGTGTAGAAGGATCTTCAACCAACAATAATCCGGATTCGCCACAACCAGGCCCATCATTTACTTCACCTCGAAAAACGTATAAACGTAAAAAGTATGCAACAGAACTGGACGATTTCGATAATGAGATAGTACGAAGAATCGTGCATGAATTTTACGAAAGAGGTGAATATCCTACATCAAAAAAAATTTTAAATGCTGCTCAACAAAAATTTAATTATAATGGTAGTCTCGCTTCAATGAAAAGATTATTGATAAAATTAAAATTTTCGTACAAAAAAAGCAACGACGGACGAAAATTTTTAATGGAGCGGAACGACATTGTTGCTTTACGGTGTAAATTTTTGCGTACTATGTGTACACTTCGTAAAAATAACGATCCCCGACCAGTCGTATATTTGGATGAGACTTGGGTGAATCAAAACCACTCTAGAAGTCATATATGGCAAAATGAGGAAAACACTGAAGGTTTTAAGGTACCTACCGGTAAGGGTGGTCGGCTCATTGTTTGTCATGCAGGTTCAAAATCACATGGATTTATAGAAGGGGCAAAAATGATTTTTAGGAGCAAATCAGGCAATATAGGAGATTACCATAGTCAAATGAATGCGGAAGTTTTTAGATCGTGGTTTATAGAAATGTTGCAGTCTCTTGAAGAAGCTTGTGTAATCGTGATGGATAATGCTGCATACCACTCGATGTTAGTAGACAATTTTCCAAAAAGCAATGCCCGAAAATCCGATATTCAAGAATGGTTGACGAAAAAAAATATTAACTTTTCCAGTCTTGAAACTGTAGCTGAACTTCGTGAACGAGTAAAATTATTATTACCGACTCAGAAAAAATACGAGCTGGATGAATTGGCTCTTAAAATGGGACACGAAGTTGTACGGTTGCCACCCTACCATTGCCAATACAATCCCATAGAAATGATTTGGGCACAAGTTAAGCGCCAGGTGGCAACCAAAAATACAACATTTAAGATAGCTGATGTAGAAAAACTAATGCACGAAGCCATCGATTCAGTGACAAAAGACGATTGGATTAACTGCGTTCGTCATACTGAGAAAATACAAGAAGAAGATTACAAAAAAGAAATTCACAGAGAAGTTATTTTAGAACCCATTATTCTAACAATTCTACCTGGTGAAAGCAGTACTGATGAAGATGATGATGATGAAGATGAACTTTAACTGTAAAATGTATGTAGGTACTTAATTTTTTTTTTACGTTTATAAATTGTAGTTACGTTATTTTATAACAATTATATGATGTTTAATATTAGATATAATTTTGTAAGATACATATTTAAATAGTAACTGTAATTTATTTTTCTTAATCGTTAACATTTGTAAAAATATAACGAATTGTAATATGTATGTTGAATGATGATATAATAAAATACGTATATCAAATATTTAAAAAAACGCGCCAAATTGTTTTGGTTATCACTGATGTAAAACGGCCGTTGGAGATCGCTGTAGTCAGCGCTCACTTTTCGTGAGCCCGACTATAGTTATAATAATTCAACCAAGCATTTGTTGCAGGTCTCAACATGCATTTGCCTGTCGAGACTGGTCTTATATGTTTATCTCCACCTAATAGTTATTTTTCTACTACTACAAACATAACAGATATTCTGTATCGTAACAGTATGTTTCCAGTCATCATTATGTCAAGTTTCTCTGTGATTTTTTTTTTTTTTTTATAATTTTATGCAAATGACTTACGTGATACCGGATTCAATCGAAGTGAATACTAATAAAATATTTATATTTAATTTCCTTATGTAATAACTATATTAACTATCTTAAGTTAGAGAATCGGATGAAATATTTGAATTAAACAACATTAGAATATTTTAACAAGTAAGTATCATGCACACTAATCCTGTAACACCATAGTAAAATATTACCGCTAGATAGCGCTGATGAAACAACGTGATTAAACATCCGATTATAAGACTTACTCAAGAATATGAACATTAGCAATATGAAGAAAAAAATCAATATATTGAGTCTCATTTAACTATTTTATACATATAATACAGTACTTAAGTAAAATTATAAATTTATAAAGCATATGATAACAGTCAAAGTACATAGTGTATACAATTAGAGTTCTACAACTATTAAACGGGAGCCTAACAATTGATATAGACCTTAATCTTAGCAGTATTTGTATAGTTCGGTTACTACTAATTTCAAGTGTCAACTTTGTTATTCGACTTTAGTTTTGATTTCGCTTCATTATTCAAAATGTACAAGTGTGAAAAATGTAATAAGTCCTTCACTAGAGGTAACAACTTGATGAGACATGCTAGATGTCACGATGAAACCAATTTTCCATGTAGCATCTGTTCGAAAGTATTCACACGGAGAGATAACCTCATCAGACACAGCAAGGAAACGCATCGTAAGTATTTTTTTACCAGAGTTTGAAAACGATTTCAATTTCGTTTTGAATTCTATCACGCACTGTTCCATTAGATAGATTTCAATTGGCTGTTTTAACAATACATTTTTTTTTTCAAATTAATCACTATTAATTAATAAAAAATAATATTTTCTAGATTCAAATATTTTATTGTGCCAACAACAACATCCATCCATAACCAAACATGAAATTGAAGATTTTTTAAGACCTAGTGAAAACGTTTATTATGACTATGAAGGTAAATATCTTTATTATATTTTAAAAATCAATGATAAACATTAATAAATAATACTTTGTTTCAGCTCACTCTAATTTGAAGCGTGTACATCATGTAGAGAATTTAAACACGGCAGTAAAGGCAAAAAAATCTCGTATGCTCCTAGCACAGACTCAGGGTTTTGTTGAGATAGGTTCTTCACATCGTAAAAAAATTAATTGGTATTACAAGAAAAATACTAGTAATTTTTCCAACTACAGTGATTTTCTACAATCATCAAAGGAAGACTTATTTAAGTTACTCGGATCTCTTTCATCAAATAATCCAATCAAATACAATCTAAAACTGGAAGCTACATACAATAGACCACACATCGATAATTCAGCAGAGAATCGAGCATTTAAAACCTCAGCCAAGGAATTGTTCACAGATACAAATATCCAGGCTAAGATTGATCTAGATTTTGCTAATCTAATGTCCGAGGAAGATATTTATACTGGAAAAGGAAGTGGTTTTAGTTTACAATCTATAGATGGTTTATTATTAGGAGTATATAAATATACACCTATGGGTGGTTCATCGTATATATCATTACCGAATGACATAAAAATAAAAAAGCCGTAATCAATGTACAAAACACAGACCAACAGTGTTTCAAATGGGCTTTATTGACAAAATACGTAGATAACGTTCGTATTCTAATGCAGTTTACATCTGAAGAACATCGATACGATTTCACAGGATTAACATTCCCAACCCCTTTACACGAGGTGAAAATATTCGAGAGAAATAATCCAAACGTGTCGATCAACGTATACGGTTTAAAACGTCAAAAGAATAAAAAACATAATGTTTATCCACTAATAGTTGTAGACAGAGAAAAAACAGATCATTTCGATCTCTTGCTAATAACTGAAGATAGTAAATCACACTACACGTACATTTCTGATTTTTCGCGACTTGTACGTAAACAAAAGACTGCACACAAAGAAAAAATATTTATATGTAAAAGATGTTTTACCTCATTTGACAATCAGTCAAAAAAAATTAAACTATGTGGACAAGAAGCATTAAACGAACACAAACTTATTTGCGGACAACACAAACCAATTCTACCTGTCATGCCTGATCCAGGGACAAAGATGGAGTTTGAAGGATGGAGTAAGACACAACGTCATCCAATAGCGATATACGCAGACTTTGAAGCTTTGCTAGTGAAATGTGAAGAGAGTAAAGGTAAAAAGACCACATCGCTTCAAAAACATGAACCGATGAGTTATGGATTTACTGTAATAACCTCAGAAGACGTACCTTTAACATTACTAGAAGAATTTGATATACCAAGATCTGTTGTTATACATCGTGGAACTGAAACACAACAAGAGGTTGCGAAACATTTTGTAGAGCTGATCATCAAAGTTGCAGAAAAGATTGAAAAACTGTTCAAAACCATCACACCCATTATTATGACCAAAGAAGAACAAAGAACACATATGATGAAAAATATATGTGATTTATGTAAAAAGGATTTTTCTGTGAAAAATCCTAAAGTAGCAGACCACAACCATCTATCCGGACGTTTTAGACAAACGTTATGCAACACCTGCAACCTTAAATTACAAACACCTAACTTCGTCCCGTGTTTTTTTCATAACCTATCAAACTATGACGCTCACTTCATTGTAACAGAGCTGGGCTACGATACCAATACGATATCCGTCATACCAAACAGCGAAGAAAAATTTATATCATTTTCAAAGTACATCAGTCCGAATTTCACCATCCGTTTCATTGATACGTGCAGATTTATGTCAACTAGACTATCTATACTCGCCTCAAACCTTGTAACATCAGATCTATCAAAATTCCGTGAAACAGCTAAACATTTCAATACATCAGATCTACCACTTGTGACGCGGAAGGGTGTGTACCCGTATGATTATACAGACAGTTGGAAGAAGTTATCAGAAACATCACTACCATGCAAATCAGATTTTTATAGTTTATTGACAGAAAGCGGTATAGAAGATGATGAGTACGAGCATGCAAGAAAAGTTTGGAGCCATTTCAATTGCAAGAACCTCGGAGAATACAGCGATCTTTATCTAAAGATCGATGTACTACTTCTAGCAGATGTTTTTGAAAATTTTCGAGACATGTGCATTTCGACATACAATCTAGATCTTGTATACTACTATACAGCACCTGGTTTTAGCTTTGACTGTATGTTAAAATACACTGATATCAAACTAGAATTACTCTCCGATTACGACATGCACTTATTTTTTGAAAATTCAATTCGCGGTGGTCTCACTCAGGCAAGTATGAGATATGCTAAAGCCAATAATGAAAAGACACAGGATTATGATGCAACGAAGCCTAAATCATGGATAGTTTATCAAGATTGCAACAACTTGTATGGCTGGGCAATGTCACAGTACATGCCATACGGTGGTTTTAAATGGGTTGAGCCTACATTAGATGGTTTGGAGACACTGACAGTCACCTCAGATATAGGAAGAGTGTATGAGGTTGATATTTCGTATCCCCAACACCTACATGATGAACACAATGACCTTCCATTTTTACCAGAAAACAAAATTCCACCAGGATCAAAAGTACAAAAACTGATGGCAACATTCGAAGAAAAAAAGAACTACATCTTACACTATAGGAATTTACAACAAGCTCTAGCAAATGGATTAATCGTAAAAAAAGTATATAGAGTTTTAGAGTTTCTTCAATCGGACTGGCTTGCAAAATACATTAGTCTGAACACCGAAATGAGGAAAAAAGCTGCGAACGATTTCGAAAAAGATTTTTTTAAATTGTTAAACAATGCCGTTTTTGGAAAAACTATGGAATCAATGCGGAAACGTATGAAGATGGAACTAGTTTCATGTCCAAAAAGGCTACAAAAACTTGTAAACAAGCCAATATTTAAACATGCTACAAAATATAACGAAAATTTGTCGGCAATATCACTAGAAAATAAAGTGATTCATTTCTGCAAACCAATTTATATTGGTTTTGCAGTACTTGACATATCTAAATCATTAATGTATAATTATCACTACAATACCATGAGAAGACATTTTGGCGATAACCTCAGATTAATGTATACAGATACAGATTCACTCGTATACAATATAATTACCGACGACTTTTACAATGACTTGTCAAACAAACCAGGTTTAATAGAATGTATGGATACATCAAATTTACCACATGAACATCCATGCTACACACCTGCACGTAAAAAAATACCGGGACTGTTTTCCGACGAGACAGACGGAAAAATAATTACAGAATTTATCGCACTACGGGCAAAATCATACGCGTATATTCTGGATAACAAAGAAAAAATTAAAGCTAAAGGCATCAGAGACCATGTAGTGAAAAATCATATGTCTTTCAAAGATCATATGAATTGCCTCTTCGCTGACGATAAAGAAAACAGCTTCAAACCGTGTAGAGAAAATATCTCAATACGATCTTTCAACCACCAACTTAGGACGATAAAATCAAACAAATTATCATTCAATCGACGAGATGATAAAAGGCATGTATTGGATGATCGAATTCACACTCTAGCACATGGCCATTATAAGATTGAGTGAGTTACTATTAAATGATAATAAATTTGATGTATTTAATTCCATTATTATGTTATGTTTTAGTGAACTCAATGAAGAAGCCGAGCTTATCCCGTTGTTGAAAGAAGACTATATCAATCGAAACATCTAAAACTGTTATTGTATTAGTTTAAAACTGTTATTGTGTTATTGTATTATGTGTATTAATAAATTGTATATGATAATGTTATTTATCGAATATTTTTATTAATTTGTACCATGTTATTTTTAAACTATGAAAATGTGCATAGTTAATAATAAATAAGCAGTGTTTTATTAAAAAAAAAAAAAAAAAAAAAAAAAGACATTTTATTTAAAAATATATACAAAATCTTATTGATAATTATTTATAAACCATTGTTTTAATGCAATGTCTTTGAGTAAATGTAAACATTCTCGAATCGTAATCCGTTTTCACCGACGAGTAGAAAATAAATTAGATTGGTTTTTCCACAACCAGAACTTCCTAATACTAATGACCTTACAGTGTTGGGGAAAGGGGCCCATGACGAGTTGTCGATGTATCCGGCGTATCGATATTGTATATCAGTAGTTTTTGTTCTTGCTCTATGAATGCAAGTGCTTTTGATTGTTTTTCCATATTTTCTTCATTGAAATGTTTATTGTTCTCGTGTCGTGCGAGATCAGATTTATAATTAAAAGCACGATTACATATATCACAAAAGAAACGTATCCCGCTGTGGGTTTTAACGTGTCTATTCAAAGCATCTCCCCTGGTAAATAATCGTAAACATTGTTCACACTTAAACATAATTACACGTCCTGTCAGATTCATATCAGAAACTCTACTAACATAGCATAGCTGTGGCTGTGGCTGTGGCTGTGGCTGTGGCTGTGGTTGTTGCTGTTGCTGTGGCTGTGGCTGTGGCTGTGGCTGTGGTTGTTGCTGTGGTTGTGACTGTGGTGAATTTTTCATATCATTCTTATTATAAATATAGATGTAATGTTTAATATTATGTAATACGATGGCGTACGCTCAAAGGAAACGGTCGATTCAAGGTTCGGGACTTGTCAACTCTGTTATAAACCATTTGCCTATGGAATTACATCTGCCTGGTTATAAGTTAGTATAATTGTTATTCATAGTAAAAATATTATTCAAATATATATATATATATATATATATATATATATATATGTATATATATATATATTTCTCCGTCTTTGTTACAGTTTTGCAGGACCTGGTACTAAGTTAAAAGAACGTTTGGCACGTGGTGACCGTGGTATAAACAGCTTAGACGAATTGGCTCGATCACATGACATTGCATCTGCTTTACGTCTATCATTCATAGAATTACTATTTGCATAAGTAGCTATAAAAGGGGGGTTCTGGACCGTCCTCACAACCTCTCAGCCTCACAACCTCCCGCCGCCGCCGAGCCACTGCCGCCGCCGCCGAGCCTCCCAACCTCCCGCCACCGCTGAGCCTCCCAAACACCAGCCGCCGCCGATTTTTACTATGAATAACAATTATACTAACTTATAACCAGGCAGATGTAATTCCATAGGCAAATGGTTTATAACAGAGTTGACAAGTCCCGAACCTTGAATCGACCGTTTCCTTTGAGCGTACGCCATCGTATTACATAATATTAAACATTACATCTATATTTATAATAAGAATGATATGAAAAATTCACCACAGTCACAACCACAGCAACAACCACAGCCACAGCCACAGCCACAGCCACAGCAACAGCAACAACCACAGCCACAGCCACAGCCACAGCCACAGCCACAGCTATGCTATGTTAGTAGAGTTTCTGATATGAATCTGACAGGACGTGTAATTATGTTTAAGTGTGAACAATGTTTACGATTATTTACCAGGGGAGATGCTTTGAATAGACACGTTAAAACCCACAGCGGGATACGTTTCTTTTGTGATATATGTAATCGTGCTTTTAATTATAAATCTGATCTCGCACGACACGAGAACAATAAACATTTCAATGAAGAAAATATGGAAAAACAATCAAAAGCACTTGCATTCATAGAGCAAGAACAAAAACTACTGATATACAATATCGATACGCCGGATACATCGACAACTCGTCATGGGCCCCTTTCCCCAACACTGTAAGGTCATTAGTATTAGGAAGTTCTGGTTGTGGAAAAACCAATCTAATTTATTTTCTACTCGTCGGTGAAAACGGATTACGATTCGAGAATGTTTACATTTACTCAAAGACATTGCATTAAAACAATGGTTTATAAATAATTATCAATAAGATTTTGTATATATTTTTAAATAAAATGTCTTTTTTTTTTTTTTTTTTTTTTTTAATAAAACACTGCTTATTTATTATTAACTATGCACATTTTCATAGTTTAAAAATAACATGGTACAAATTAATAAAAATATTCGATAAATAACATTATCATATACAATTTATTAATACACATAATACAATAACACAATAACAGTTTTAAACTAATACAATAACAGTTTTAGATGTTTCGATTGATATAGTCTTCTTTCAACAACGGGATAAGCTCGGCTTCTTCATTGAGTTCACTAAAACATAACATAATAATGGAATTAAATACATCAAATTTATTATCATTTAATAGTAACTCACTCAATCTTATAATGGCCATGTGCTAGAGTGTGAATTCGATCATCCAATACATGCCTTTTATCATCTCGTCGATTGAATGATAATTTGTTTGATTTTATCGTCCTAAGTTGGTGGTTGAAAGATCGTATTGAGATATTTTCTCTACACGGTTTGAAGCTGTTTTCTTTATCGTCAGCGAAGAGGCAATTCATATGATCTTTGAAAGACATATGATTTTTCACTACATGGTCTCTGATGCCTTTAGCTTTAATTTTTTCTTTGTTATCCAGAATATACGCGTATGATTTTGCCCGTAGTGCGATAAATTCTGTAATTATTTTTCCGTCTGTCTCGTCGGAAAACAGTCCCGGTATTTTTTTACGTGCAGGTGTGTAGCATGGATGTTCATGTGGTAAATTTGATGTATCCATACATTCTATTAAACCTGGTTTGTTTGACAAGTCATTGTAAAAGTCGTCGGTAATTATATTGTATACGAGTGAATCTGTATCTGTATACATTAATCTGAGGTTATCGCCAAAATGTCTTCTCATGGTATTGTAGTGATAATTATACATTAATGATTTAGATATGTCAAGTACTGCAAAACCAATATAAATTGGTTTGCAGAAATGAATCACTTTATTTTCTAGTGATATTGCCGACAAATTTTCGTTATATTTTGTAGCATGTTTAAATATTGGCTTGTTTACAAGTTTTTGTAGCCTTTTTGGACATGAAACTAGTTCCATCTTCATACGTTTCCGCATTGATTCCATAGTTTTTCCAAAAACGGCATTGTTTAACAATTTAAAAAAATCTTTTTCGAAATCGTTCGCAGCTTTTTTCCTCATTTCGGTGTTCAGACTAATGTATTTTGCAAGCCAGTCCGATTGAAGAAACTCTAAAACTCTATATACTTTTTTTACGATTAATCCATTTGCTAGAGCTTGTTGTAAATTCCTATAGTGTAAGATGTAGTTCTTTTTTTCTTCGAATGTTGCCATCAGTTTTTGTACTTTTGATCCTGGTGGAATTTTGTTTTCTGGTAAAAATGGAAGGTCATTGTGTTCATCATGTAGGTGTTGGGGATACGAAATATCAACCTCATACACTCTTCCTATATCTGAGGTGACTGTCAGTGTCTCCAAACCATCTAATGTAGGCTCAACCCATTTAAAACCACCGTATGGCATGTACTGTGACATTGCCCAGCCATACAAGTTGTTGCAATCTTGATAAACTATCCATGATTTAGGCTTCGTTGCATCATAATCCTGTGTCTTTTCATTATTGGCTTTAGCATATCTCATACTTGCCTGAGTGAGACCACCGCGAATTGAATTTTCAAAAAATAAGTGCATGTCGTAATCGGAGAGTAATTCTAGTTTGATATCAGTGTATTTTAACATACAGTCAAAGCTAAAACCAGGTGCTGTATAGTAGTATACAAGATCTAGATTGTATGTCGAAATGCACATGTCTCGAAAATTTTCAAAAACATCTGCTAGAAGTAGTACATCGATCTTTAGATAAAGATCGCTGTATTCTCCGAGGTTCTTGCAATTGAAATGGCTCCAAACTTTTCTTGCATGCTCGTACTCATCATCTTCTATACCGCTTTCTGTCAATAAACTATAAAAATCTGATTTGCATGGTAGTGATGTTTCTGATAACTTCTTCCAACTGTCTGTATAATCATACGGGTACACACCCTTCCGCGTCACAAGTGGTAGATCTGATGTATTGAAATGTTTAGCTGTTTCACGGAATTTTGATAGATCTGATGTTACAAGGTTTGAGGCGAGTATAGATAGTCTAGTTGACATAAATCTGCACGTATCAATGAAACGGATGGTGAAATTCGGACTGATGTACTTTGAAAATGATATAAATTTTTCTTCGCTGTTTGGTATGACGGATATCGTATTGGTATCGTAGCCCAGCTCTGTTACAATGAAGTGAGCGTCATAGTTTGATAGGTTATGAAAAAAACACGGGACGAAGTTAGGTGTTTGTAATTTAAGGTTGCAGGTGTTGCATAACGTTTGTCTAAAACGTCCGGATAGATGGTTGTGGTCTGCTACTTTAGGATTTTTCACAGAAAAATCCTTTTTACATAAATCACATATATTTTTCATCATATGTGTTCTTTGTTCTTCTTTGGTCATAATAATGGGTGTGATGGTTTTGAACAGTTTTTCAATCTTTTCTGCAACTTTGATGATCAGCTCTACAAAATGTTTCGCAACCTCTTGTTGTGTTTCAGTTCCACGATGTATAACAACAGATCTTGGTATATCAAATTCTTCTAGTAATGTTAAAGGTACGTCTTCTGAGGTTATTACAGTAAATCCATAACTCATCGGTTCATGTTTTTGAAGCGATGTGGTCTTTTTACCTTTACTCTCTTCACATTTCACTAGCAAAGCTTCAAAGTCTGCGTATATCGCTATTGGATGACGTTGTGTCTTACTCCATCCTTCAAACTCCATCTTTGTCCCTGGATCAGGCATGACAGGTAGAATTGGTTTGTGTTGTCCGCAAATAAGTTTGTGTTCGTTTAATGCTTCTTGTCCACATAGTTTAATTTTTTTTGACTGATTGTCAAATGAGGTAAAACATCTTTTACATATAAATATTTTTTCTTTGTGTGCAGTCTTTTGTTTACGTACAAGTCGCGAAAAATCAGAAATGTACGTGTAGTGTGATTTACTATCTTCAGTTATTAGCAAGAGATCGAAATGATCTGTTTTTTCTCTGTCTACAACTATTAGTGGATAAACATTATGTTTTTTATTCTTTTGACGTTTTAAACCGTATACGTTGATCGACACGTTTGGATTATTTCTCTCGAATATTTTCACCTCGTGTAAAGGGGTTGGGAATGTTAATCCTGTGAAATCGTATCGATGTTCTTCAGATGTAAACTGCATTAGAATACGAACGTTATCTACGTATTTTGTCAATAAAGCCCATTTGAAACACTGTTGGTCTGTGTTTTGTACATTGATTACGGCTTTTTTATTTTTATGTCATTCGGTAATGATATATACGATGAACCACCCATAGGTGTATATTTATATACTCCTAATAATAAACCATCTATAGATTGTAAACTAAAACCACTTCCTTTTCCAGTATAAATATCTTCCTCGGACATTAGATTAGCAAAATCTAGATCAATCTTAGCCTGGATATTTGTATCTGTGAACAATTCCTTGGCTGAGGTTTTAAATGCTCGATTCTCTGCTGAATTATCGATGTGTGGTCTATTGTATGTAGCTTCCAGTTTTAGATTGTATTTGATTGGATTATTTGATGAAAGAGATCCGAGTAACTTAAATAAATCTTCCTTTGATGATTGTAGAAAATCACTGTAGTTGGAAAAATTACTAGTATTTTTCTTGTAATACCAATTAATTTTTTTACGATGTGAAGAACCTATCTCAACAAAACCCTGAGTCTGTGCTAGGAGCATACGAGATTTTTTTGCATTTACTGCCGTGTTTAAATTCTCTACATGATGTACACGCTTCAAATTAGAGTGAGCTGAAACAAAGTATTATTTATTAATGTTTATCATTGATTTTTAAAATATAATAAAGATATTTACCTTCATAGTCATAATAAACGTTTTCACTAGGTCTTAAAAAATCTTCAATTTCATGTTTGGTTATGGATGGATGTTGTTGTTGGCACAATAAAATATTTGAATCTAGAAAATATTATTTTTTATTAATTAATAGTGATTAATTTGAAAAAAAAAAATGTATTGTTAAAACAGCCAATTGAAATCTATCTAATGGAACAGTGCGTGATAGAATTCAAAACGAAATTGAAATCGTTTTCAAACTCTGGTAAAAAAATACTTACGATGCGTTTCCTTGCTGTGTCTGATGAGGTTATCTCTCCGTGTGAATACTTTCGAACAGATGCTACATGGAAAATTGGTTTCATCGTGACATCTAGCATGTCTCATCAAGTTGTTACCTCTAGTGAAGGACTTATTACATTTTTCACACTTGTACATTTTGAATAATGAAGCGAAATCAAAACTAAAGTCGAATAACAAAGTTGACACTTGAAATTAGTAGTAACCGAACTATACAAATACTGCTAAGATTAAGGTCTATATCAATTGTTAGGCTCCCGTTTAATAGTTGTAGAACTCTAATTGTATACACTATGTACTTTGACTGTTATCATATGCTTTATAAATTTATAATTTTACTTAAGTACTGTATTATATGTATAAAATAGTTAAATGAGACTCAATATATTGATTTTTTTCTTCATATTGCTAATGTTCATATTCTTGAGTAAGTCTTATAATCGGATGTTTAATCACGTTGTTTCATCAGCGCTATCTAGCGGTAATATTTTACTATGGTGTTACAGGATTAGTGTGCATGATACTTACTTGTTAAAATATTCTAATGTTGTTTAATTCAAATATTTCATCCGATTCTCTAACTTAAGATAGTTAATATAGTTATTACATAAGGAAATTAAATATAAATATTTTATTAGTATTCACTTCGATTGAATCCGGTATCACGTAAGTCATTTGCATAAAATTATAAAAAAAAAAAAAAAATCACAGAGAAACTTGACATAATGATGACTGGAAACATACTGTTACGATACAGAATATCTGTTATGTTTGTAGTAGTAGAAAAATAACTATTAGGTGGAGATAAACATATAAGACCAGTCTCGACAGGCAAATGCATGTTGAGACCTGCAACAAATGCTTGGTTGAATTATTATAACTAGTGAATAATATTATGTTTTATATACAACGTGGGTAAAGCGACAGTAGAGTTAGTGGCATAATTGCGGCGGGGCGTGTGGTGGCGGCTATAATTTTGTAATTTTAGCCGATTTAATTTGTACAGTAAAATGTATTCAATTTTATTTAAAAATTAGTATACAATAATATACATATGATATATAACACACGCGCACACACACGCACACACACACACAGTGGCGCGGCGAGGTAAAGTTTACATGTGGGCGAAGTAGACTTAAAGAGGCCCTTTTTAAAATGTTTGTAGTAAACATTATTTAAGTTACAATAGTTATTTAATAATTATTAAGATTTAGAATTTTTTTTTTAGCAATAAGCTCTAATTGTTAACCTTTTATTTGCAAATGTAGTTTTAATATAATATTAAATTTATTAACACATAATTATATAATTAAATACATATTTTTTTAAATTAATAATACTATAAGAAGTTTCAATTTTTTTTTTTTTATTTAAAAGAAATGGACTTTTCGGCTTTTTGTTTCACCTATATATGTAATTATTATGTTTATGATTTTTTTTTTTTTTTACAATAAAATAATTGTATAGATACAAACATTTTTGTATAGATACTTCTCCCATATTTCTCTATGGTTAATTATAAGGCCCTTTAGAACGCGAGGCCCTTTGAGGGGCGAGGCCGTGGGCAATGGCCCACACCGCCCACGCCTAGCGCCGCCACTGCACACACACACGCACACACACACACACACACACACACAAGTAATATCCTGGTGGCGATAAATTCGTCTGAGGTTCGGACAGTTGGTCATGTGTTGAAGGTTGCATTTTAAGGGGCAAATCATAGTTTGGGAGGAGCACGTGCATTGTTTTTGCCTATAGATCCTCCCTATGCTTTTACATGTAAAATTTAAGGGGGAGGAGACCCAGAACCCCCTTTTTCATCCTACTGTTGGTTATGGTTTTTATGTAAATGTTTAGGGTAATCTATATGGTGCATCATCATCTATTTTTGTAACATCTAAATTCATATTATCATACCATTTAAAATCTTTATATGGTAAAGAAGACAACATTGATTTCCCATATAGATTAACACAATCAAAAAATGTCAGATATGTATTAGGTTTGTTTACATCATACTTAACACCAGGTGTGTTAGGCAGATTAGCTTTAGCATAACGTGTTACAGACTGAAATATACCCCCCCCCTCATACCTTTTTCAAACATTAAATGCATATCATAACATTTCAACCTTTCATGCTTAATATTAGTATATTTAATCATCCCCTGAAAAGCGAGTGATGGAGCTGATATGAATCGACTTGCATCTAATTTTAAAGTGGATAGACATAAATCTCTGAAATTTTCAAAAACATCAGAAAGAATAAGTACATCAGTAAGTAAGTATAAATCCATATAAGAAGCTAAATTTTTAATTTTAAATGTTTCCCATACATTACATGCATGTGTATAATCTTCATCACTTACATTCTCATCATTTAGGGAGTCGTAAAAATCAAGTTTGGAGGGTAAGGATACTTCATCTAATTTTTTTTTATGGTTTAAGTATGAATATGGTACCACACCCTTTCGAATTACAAGATCAACCAAGTGTGATGGAAAGAACTTCAGAGTTTCTTTAAATCTACTTTTATCCTCAGCTAGGTCTTTAGCTAAATTAGCTAATGATTCTGACATAAATCTAAACGTATCAACAAATTTAATAACAAACCGTTCATTAATATGTTTACTAAAACAAATGTATTTTTCTTGTGAATTTGGGATAACATGAATGTCCTCTTTATCACACCCAAGTTCTCGCACTATGAAGTGTGAGTCATAAGCTAGATTGTGAAAAAACACTGGTACAAATGAGGGGTGTTTTGCTTCAAAATTACATTGAAGACAAAGAGGATATAAATATTTCCCAGATAAATGATTGTGATGTCTTACTTTAAATGTATTATAATTATTAAATAATTGCGAACATAATGTGCGAGATTTAGTATTTTCAAATTGTATTATCTCATCATATGATAATCTATACATAGGTATGTAGTTGTATAGAGACGATATATTTTTTTAGAAACATCTATAATTGATTGCATGAAATTTTTAGATACGTTTTTACCTCTATAAATTCGAGGTTTTATAGGTATTTTAAATGTTTTAACTAATTCTATAGGTACAAAATCATAATTGATTTTAACATAAAACCCATAACTCATAGGTTTATGAATATATGTGTTAATAGTGTTACATTTTTTTTCTGGGTAATTATTTATAACAGGTTTTAAAAAACATTCAAAATCTGCGTAAATAACAATAGGTACTCGCTCTCCATAGTGAAATTTATTGAAATGAATAAATTCATCATCATTTTCTTCAAACATTATTGGGATACATAAATCATGTTTACCACAGAGTTTTTTATGTGCTTCAAGTGTAGATAGCCCCCATGGTTTATTTTTATTAGGCTTATTGTTAAAAGTGGTAAAACATCGTTTACATATAATTAATTTATTACAATGTTTCGTTTTTTGTGATCTTACAAGTCTTGAAAAATGGCTTATATAACAATAATGCAGTGTTTTCTCATTTCCAATTATCAATAAATCAAAATGATTTGGTTTTTCATCATTAGTAATGTGTAATGGGTAAATAACCTCACCCTCATCTATACCATATACATTAATTGATACATTATTTACCCTCTCAAATTTTTTTACTTGTTTAATCGGTGTGGGGAAATCTATACAGTTAAAATTTAATTTACTTAAATTTTCTAAATGGTTAAAATAATTTTCATTAAATCTATTTTTATTTATATTTTTATTGTATTTACTTAAAACTGCGTATTTAAAACATAAATTATCATTATTTCTTACATTAATTACAGCTTTACGATTATTAATATTACTAGAATGCTGTATATAGCTAGAGCCTTTTAAAGGGTTTACTTTATTAGTTCTTAACTGTATACCATCAATACTTTTTAAATTCCACCCGCTTCCTTTAGTTGTAAAATTACATTCCTCTTCAAGCAATATTTTAAACATTTTATTTAAAACATTCATATAATAACTATTAGAACAACTAGAACATTCTCAGTTTTAAATGCAACATCACACAATTCAAGTGGATCAATTCTCTCATATTTACAGTCTACAAATAAATTGAATTTATATGATGACATAGCACATAGATTTTTTAATTTATTTATTATTAAAGGTGTACGGGCCGGGTGCATAAAATATTGTTACGCGCAACCCGGACACCAACTAAATGCGTGTTGCGCCTTACCGCCGAATTAGTCGGCCACACCCGTGTGTTGTGTGTATGTATGTGAATAGATCGGACAGCAGTGGTTGGGATCGCCGCGCAAATACTGTCTGACTATGTTCTGTAGTGGTGTGTGTAAGTGTGTATACGTGTGTGTGTGTACTTAAGACTATGGAAAAAGGGTAACTAAAACAATATAAATACAAATGGTAAACAAAATATGGTAACTGTGTTGCTGTATAATAATTAATAAATAACACACAAAAAGATAATAATTCACAGCAACACGAAGATACAATTAAATTAATATAAATTACGGCCCTTCTGGCTCAACAATTTAAATGTGTAAAAATCAAGTTTAATAATAAAACAAATAAATAAAACTCACAATATTGTGGTGGAGCGCAGACTGGCCAGCTACAACTCACCTGTATCTATAAAATATTACAAAGAGGACACACACACACTAACAAGAGTTCAACACTAATATAAAAATAATAATAAAAATCTCAATGTAGCGATTCGCGCTCACAATATAAAATAATATAATAAATAACGGCGATTCGCGCTCGTTTTAAATATTTATAATAATTAGCGGCGATTCGCGCACGCTTACAAAAAGGTATAATAATGAACAATAATATATTAAGTGCCGATTCGCGCACACTTTATACGCAAATTTAATAAAGGTATTAGTGGCAATTCGTGCGCACAACACAACAATAATAATAAAAAACACACCGACTATTTGAGCCGGTATAATAAATATAATAATAACACGTGCACGGCGGATATTGCAAGTACGGACTATGTTCGCGTTAGGCGGACGAAACAAGACAAAGAACGGGGAATTTTCAAGTATAATTCACACACGACACAAATTTAAATAATCTTAATATATAATTCACAAACAGATAACAGATAATATATACTTATAATTAATGAGTGTGCGGGTCTGTGTGTGTGTGTGTGGTCGCGATATCAGCAAGGCATAGTTAGACCGCGGCCGTGAAAAGCGATAACACCGTGGCCCTACTTTTCAATTTTAATTTAAGCGCAAACAAAAGGTGTGGCTAATTTAAAAAATAAGGTAAAATCTACTAAGTTGTTTTCATTTAAAAAAAAAAAAAATGTTTTGGATCGTGTGCGACAAAATTGTTCAATTTCAACAAATCCATTACCAACGGTATTAAGACGATCAACTTTTTTTATTCGACGACTATTAGTTTTAATGGAAGCCATAGTAAATAATATGATATTTTTAGTAATAGGTAACCCGTGGAAAAACTTATAATATGATATTAATATATTTTAAAACTATTTATATTTACTAATACATACATAAAAATGTTCTTTGAAATTACACCTCTCCGATTTCTAATGGCTAATAACGATGTTGGTAATGATGATGATGATGATGATGATGATGATGATGAAACAGCATATAAGATTTAAAATCACTCTGCTAACATAATTAAATTGAATAAATAAAAAAATTATAATTGTTTAAATAATAACATAATATACTTACATATTATTGGATATAACTAATGGTGAACAGTATGAAATCTCACCAATTCAGTATATGATATGTCAAAGGTTTCACTCTCAAAGTCATATGATGGTTGTGCATACAAACTTCGGTTTTCAAGCACACACAAATATTTTTGACAATGTGAACATCGACGGGTATTACAATACTGTTGAAGGCATTCAATTGTTTTAAATAATTTGTGACATGCAGTTTTCTTCAACTCTATAAATTCATTATTTAAATTGAACCAAGCACAGCGAGGCGAACAAAATATAATTGATTCTACACTAATAAAAGTCTCTCTTATTACAAAAGCAGAATAAGTTAAACGAAAATAATCTAATATTTCTTGTTTTGTATGTAAAAAAGGATATGCCACAATGTGACGAGTCCTATACCTAGACATATATTAAACTTTTCTAAAAAATAATACAAGAGTGTTGATGATGTTATACGTACTGTTGTTTAAAAAGTAGTGTGACAAAGGGCGTAATCGAGGGTGACCTTATAAACAAACTGATATTATACACTGTATTTATTTATTACAAAATTGAATTATTTATAATTTGTATATATTATATGTAAAATATATATGCTAAAAGATACATACATTAACAAGACTGGTATGTTAAAACTGATATTATACACTGTATTTGTTCATTACACTGTATTTATTCAGCGTCTGGTCGAAGGTCAAGTTGATGCCCCAAGACTACTTGGAGAACTTAGCTTTCGTATTCCTAGTAACACTAGGCTTCAATGTAATTTTTATATACCCACAAATAAATCAAACTTCTCCAGGAATACCCCACTTATAAGGATGACGCATAATGCAAATAATCATAAAGACTATTAAGCCATATGTAGTACGAAGGCTCACATTTTTTTTCACATAACTGACACCAAGTTGTTTTTTTGTTTTACTTACTAATTCCTTTTCTTCTCTCTAATATTATGTTAGTATGAGTTACGCATCTTATAAATATTGTATATGTTTTTTATACTGTTATCTATGTACTTCCTGTCTGTTATTTTGTAAAAGCCGCCTGGCGTTGATTATAATAAATAAATAAAAAAAATTACCCCTTTACACAATACAAAACATGTTATAACTATGATCACCAATTTATTTGAGTGCAGTGGCGTCATTTCAGTTTTTGTTAGACTAGGGCAAAAACTTACCAAAATGCCGACTTAAAATATTTTTTCCAAATAGAGCTCAGTAGTATAATTTGTGTTGATTTGAATTCAGGAAACTGATACGATTTTTATCAAACATAGAATATTGGTATAGTTAATATAGATACCTATATAGATCATAGAAAATTATGTATACCTATACCAATACTAAATATAGGTATTTGTATTTATAATAATATATTAACTATAAATAATTTTGAACAATATTGTGTGTAAATACCATGTATCGGTAAAAAACTTGATTTATATTTAAAAATAATATCAACAAAAAATATTATGATTATTTTAAATATATTATAATTATAAAAATAATAATAATAATATATATATATATATATATATATATATATATATATATATATATATATATATATATATATATATATATATATATATACATATACATATATACTATACTAACACTTATACTTAATTATAACATTTAGAATAATTTAATAAACAATATAATGTGCCTCCTAAATAAAATAAATAAATAATAAACAGTAATTATAATTCAAAACATTAGAGGATAACGACGATCTTTAGCATTTGCAAATTTATTAACAGCATCATCTAAATTTATTTTAGATGCCTCCTTACTTTCTACTTTTAATACTAAGAGATCACTTAATCTTTCATTTCCCATAGTTAACCTTAAATAACTTTTAACATTTTTTAAAGAAGAAAAAAATCTTTCATTTGTAGCTGTTGTTGCTGGCAAAGTCATTAAAATTGAAATTATTTTCAATGTTTCAGGAAAAGCATACGGCATTTCTTTTAGGATATTAGAAACAGTAAAAAGGTCAATTTCTTTATAGTTCTCTGAAATACATAAATTCTTAGCGAATTCAAATTCACATGGTAAAAGGATATTTTCAATTTTAAAATATTTGTAATGTTCAATAAATGATTTTAAATAAATTGAGTTTGAATTGAAAAATTCTGAACTTGAAGAATCAAATATATCATTTACCATTAATATATTGCATACATCGATAGAAAATCTTCTGTCTAGTTCGATTGTGAACCTGAAAACCAAACATTTTATTTATAATTAATAATTATAGTTTTATATATATATATATATATATATCTAATTTTTATATACATTTGCACTTGCACATACCTGTCAATTGCTGCAAAAAATATATCTGTTTTAAAACATTGTACATTAGCCTGTTTTGAAATATTTTTGCCAAATGTTGTCGAAATAAAATAATCTTGAAGATTCTTATTCAAAATTTGTTTTCTTTTTTCTTTCTTCTCTGTGTTAATTTCTAGGCCTATTGCTTTAGCCTTCATTTTTATTTTATTATGAAGTTTTTCCCAAATTTTATTTGAACGTAAATTTGATAAATTTGTTTTGGTTAAATTGACTAGTTTGATATCAGAGGAAAGTAAAAGTTTACTGTTTTGTAATTCATTGGATGTACAATAAACAATTTCAAGTATGGATTCTATTGAAATTAAAATAGATATGAATCTTGGACATGATATTTCTTTGAGATATCCTACTGCCATTATTCTACAATTTTCATCACCATCTGAAGATAAAACACTTAAAACTTCACAGATTTCTATAAAACGATTATTAACTTTTTTTAAAGACTTGTACCAATAAGCCCACCGAGTTTCAACTAAACGTTCTAAATGAATAACTTCAAGACTTTTTTGTTTTTGAACTTCAACAAATAACTCGTTTCGAATTTGACTATTCATCAAAAATTTATAAATACCTTGTACTGTTTGGAAAAAATCGTAAATCGGAGAAATTCTTTTTAACGTTTGTACAAGACAAAGATTTAAGCGGTGTGCATAGCAATGAATATATATCGCTTGAGGAACAATAGATTGTATTCTCTTTTGAACACCAGCGAAGCAACCACTCATCACACTTGCACCATCGTAGCATTGAGTTACGCATTTATTGATATCCAATCTATATTTACTTAAAATTTTTATAATCTCTTCTGATAAACTCTTGGCAGTTGATTCTTTCATATGATAACACCCAAGTGCATGTTCAAAAATATTAAAATCATTGTCTATAAATCTTAACACAAAACTTAGCTGTTCCTTTTTAGAAGCATCTTTGGTTTCATCAACAAGGATAGCAAAAGTTCCGAATGATGACATTTTATTTAAAATACGTTCCACAGTACATTCAGCAAGTATATGTATCAAATCATTTTGATAATTTGGGCTAGTATAATGTCCATATCTTGAACGAATGCGCACTAAAAGATTTTCATCGGCATATGTTTCTAATAATTCAATATAATTACCTCTATTATTTGAACTAGCTGCTTCATCGTGGCCTCGAAACGCCAACCCTTGTTTTGCAAGATATAGAGCACATTTTAACAAATAATGAACATGTAAGCGATTTTCAGATATATCCTTTTTGCTTGCTTTGTCAAGACTGAAAGCAATGGATGATTGCAAATTGTTTTCAATATTTCTATAATTTACCCATTGAGTCATACTAAATAAATGTTTATTATTTTTACAATGACTATTTATAGTTTTTTTTGGTTCTTTCCAGCATTTCAAACCATAATCAACAAACGGTACTTTTCCTAATATATTTCCTGGTGTTAACATACTTGCCGAAAAATGACGACAAGGAAAACAATAGAAAGAATCTTCAATAATAGAATACTCAATCCAATTAAATTTATACCAAATAGCAGAAAATCTTCTACCATTTGTTGATGGAAAGATGTTCAGAATTGGTTGTACAGGAATATCATTTTTTGATGTCGATATATCAATTGGATATGTTTTTTTCTGTAAAACAATCAGTTCCTAGGTACCTACAATTAATATCATTATATTTAATTTAATTGATTTTTACTTACAACAGTATCAACAGAACTTGTATTTACACAGGGTTCATTTGACGGATTACATTCACCAACACTTGTAAAGGTACATGAACTAGATTTAGAAACCTAATAAAAAATATAAATTAAAATATTTTATCAACATATTAAAACTTAAAGATCATCATGTGTAAAATAACAAATTTGACATGAAGAAGTTGAAATAGGTAGATAAAAAATTATAATAGGTAGATATTAAAACTTAAATTAAAAAAATTCTGAAATATCAGAAATATTTATAGTATATTTAGGTACTTACTAAAGATGTTAGACTTTGTGTTTTCCTTTTTGCGGCTTCAAAAGGATTGCTTGGCGCTCCAAAATGCTTTACTTTAATTTTTTTGCCATGGTGTACTTGTCTTTCGTGTTGTAGTTTGTAGTCGTTATTAAAAACACTACCACAATCTACACACTCTAATTTAATTCTTTTTCTTTTATACTTATCTGACATTGTAAAATAATATCTTTAAAAAATCTTTACTGATATTCAGTATATTACAATTTAAAACAATAACCAAACAAAATAAAATAAATAATAATAAAGATAGGTACTTAAGTTACTTAACTCTAAAAGCTAATATACAGACAGGAACGATTGCTGACCATGGACTATACAGATTATAATATTATTATGAGTGATGACCATAGAATGTATTAATAGATAGTGCCAACCAAAGTCGTGGAAATTGTAGAGTGTAGACTGTAGTTGAGTGTTGAGGTTGACTGCCGGCAGGCAAATTTATTATCGATTGTAAACAACCGATTTTATATTTTGTGTTTACAATGAAGTATTAATATACTGACTGCATGAGTATGGTGGAGGTGGATTTTAGTTTTATCGTATATTGTTTAAATGTTTATCAGTAAGTTGATCGTAATTCATATGACACACGTTATTTGTGACTATTTATAGGTTTTGATGGGTTTTTAATAGACTTAAGACTGATTATAACCCGTGTACAAATAATAAACGCTTAATACAATGTGCTGTGCTGCTTATGCCTTATATATTTGTACCTATATTATAATATAATAATAATTAATAACAATTTACTAGTCCGTGCCGACTTGGCAAGTCAATTATTTTCCTGTTTTAATTTTTTATTTATAAAAACGTCAGCAATAAAATTTAAGAAACAATTACAATTTTTAAATTTTTGCCGACTTGAAATTAAGTAAAACTTTAGACTGGGGCAAATGTATGAGTTGCCCCCCCCCCAAAATGACGCCACTGTTTGAGAGGCAACTGTCTAACTAGGTAATAACTTTATTACCCCTTCACATGATACAAAATGAATTATAATATATTACTTGGTACGTACCTACATTAACAATACCGACGTGCCAAAACTGATATTATACACTATATTTGCTCATTACTCCTTCACACGATACAAAGTTGTATTAAATAAAAATTGAATATATTATGTATATGACCAAGGGAGTAATCGAGAGGCAACCGTCTAATTTATGCAAAACAAATATAATTTGAATATAGAGTTGTGTGTATGCAGTGACGTGACAAAGGGAGTAATTGAGAGATGTACGTGTAGTATTATCATCTGTTTGCGTGACTATTTTAAAGAAGGGTCTACATTTCTATGTGTATTGTCATTGGTACAGCATGTCATATACCGTTTTAAGCCACCTCCCTAAGCTATTTTTGAATGTTATTTGAGTAAAACAAACCACCGCTAGCATGCATTCATTTTTTGTTTTTTAGTCTTTAAACAGTAAAGTTATACACATTGTTATTTTAGAGTAAAATTAATTCCAACACTTAAGTACTTAAATTGATACAGACGGATTTGTTGAAGGTGTACAGAGCAGTGATAGTGATATTGATGTAAGTAAAAGTATTTAAATTATTTTTTATTTTTTTTTTATTTTATACATTTATTAGTTTTTTGGTAACAAAAAAAATAGAGAATAGTTGTATTAGTTGTTAACATCAGTATAATGTTTTAATTTAACATACACATTATTATGATGTTAGTAATTTATACACTTTTCTTAAGTATGAACATTTTTTTTTTTTTTTTGAATATCTTTATTATTCATAATTTATTAATATTTATTTTAAAAAAATTTATTTTTTTTTTCAGACAATTCTTAATGGAATTGTAACAAATGTTAAAACAAAAAATACGAAAAAAATATCAGATAAAATTACAAAAACAAAAAACAAAAAAACAAAAGTTGGTATAATCATCAATATTATAAAATTTACAATATTAAAACAACTTATACAATTATGTTTTTAGGTTAACATACATCTTAATAAATTAGAAAAGGAATATTCAAAAGCAACTACGACACTGGATGAAAAAACATATTAAGAATTAGAAAAAAAGATGGTACTGGAACCTTTAGCATTATAACACCGAATGTTGATGGTGAACATTACTTCACATTTTGTAGATATAATACAAAGGAGATGGCAAATGTACCTGTTAGTCAAAGGAATTTTTTTTTTTTAAATGTTATTATTATTATAATTATTTTATAAATTCACTAAAACAAATTTGTGTTTTCTTTATAAGATAGAAAACTTGTCAATTTTCATTAAGAATAGTATTGCATGAAAAAAATGAAAAAGATGAGACGATGTTGGCTGCGTTTAATAATTTTATAGACCTAGCAATGGATAAATTTATGACCAATCCTGAAAAAAAAGTTGATTTGTATGACCAAAAAAAATTATTTTTTTTTAAAATTAATTTTGTTATATTTAACACCGTATTATTTTTAAATTATTTTTGAATTGTGAATTTAAAAACAATATTTAAAACAAAAAAATTTTTATTTATAGTAAAACACTTTTTTAAAATTATTTGAAAAAAATATTTATTTATAGTAAATATAGTAATATTTATTTATAGTAAAACACTATTATTTTAAATTATTTGAAAAAAATATTTATTTATAGTAAGTATAGTAATATTTATTTATAGTAAAACGCCATATTATTTTTTTTAATTATTTTGAATTGTTAATTAAAAAAAAATATTTGAAAAATGAGGGACGGAGTGGCCGAGTGGACTCAGGTGGCGGTTACGACACGTACCGTCGCCGGTTCGAATCCGGCCTCGGGCAGTCGCTGTAACTTGAACAGGAAACAACTGTCTTCAGAGAGAGACTGCCATCCCTCACTCCGGGGCATGGCAGAAACCTACGGGTGCCCCAATAGAAATTCTGCCAAACCGGCATCCGAACTGTAGACCCTAGGTGTCTACACTCCCGGATAACCATGCCATACGAAAAAAAAAAAAATGTATATCTATTTAATATGAAATATGAATAAAAAAAATAATACGGTTTTTAGAGTAAAACATGAGTTGAGAATACAAAAAATATTTATAATAAAACAATATATTATTTTTAATCTATTAAAGAAATATGAATAAAGAATTCAAAATTATAATATCAGGTAAAAAAGATAATATTATTATTAAAACATTTTTTAATTTGAAAGTATAAACTATAAATAAAAAAAAAATATATATTTAAAAATATTATAAATAAGCATTAGCACAGATAATTTTTACATATTCATATACATTTATTTTTAAGAGTAAAACATACGTGTTATAATTAAACATAACTTACCATAATTTATTTTGAAAAAAATACTAAAATATAACATTTTTAGAGTAAAGCATGTGTTGAGAATACAAAAAATTATTTGAAAATATTTATAGTAAAAAAAAAATATATATGATAAATAAGCATTAACACAGATAATTTATACATTTATTATAAAAGTAAAACATATAACATGTTATAATTAAAAAAACGTATAGTAACAATTTTATTATAAAGATTACTTGACTAAAAGATCTGCTAGTTGATCATGATGTATTTGTTGTAATTCAGCTGTAAATGATCTAACTTCATCAGTGGACTCAGCTAGATTGAATTTGTAATCTTGGATGTATGAGCTAATAAAATCCTTCCTTATACAACTAGGTGGTAAGTATGAAATTTCGTTCTTTATAATAGAAAATATGTTATCAAAATATGTTTGATATGTATTGAGTTTATTGTTTTTCTCAACTATGCTTGCATTAACACATTCACACCTCAGCTTAAGACAGTAAAAATTATTACGACTTAACACAATATAGTTATTTTTAAAGTATAAATGAAGTGCTTGAGTTTTCAAATTTATTTTATAATAAAAATCGTCATCTATTTTCAAACGTTTTGAGTTGTGTTCATTACCCATAGCTTCAAATATAACACTGAAAGTATCTTCTGTTGTTAATTTCTTTCACTGCATTTCATTTAGTATAATATATCGTTTGCTCATATTACATTGTAATAGAACAACAACTGATAAATAATCATTTATAAGATAGCCAACTAAAATATTATTCCTGTTTTGTGGTTGAATATTGAAAATAGACTTGTGGATGGTAGAGTCCATATTCATAATTTGATTATATTTGTTCAATATTTAAAAATTATATTCTTTATGGAACCAATTTGGTTGATTTTTTACCCTACTTGATCGACGAGTTTGAATATTATTTTTTAACGTTTGCTGATTAATTTTATTGGTATGAGTCTTTAAATTACACTTACATTTGTTTGAAGCTAAATGACAAATAACTCTTACAATCCGTCTACAACAAACCGGACGAACAGACCTCCTATCGCTCTTTAACACATTCATGACTAAGTGATAATTTATATTATTACAAATGTTTTATGTGTTTTATTGATTTTCATAATTTGATTAACAGAGTAGCTTGTTTGCTAACAGTAAATTTCCTATTTTTGAAATTAGAATATTAATGTATTAATATTTTTTTCTATTGAACCTTTAATTTTTGATTAATAAATACTAACTTTCTTTTTAAATCATTGTATGTCATATTAACATGATCACATAAACATGTGTCTGGTCCACATCGACAATTTTTGACTGACCATTGGCATGTAGTATAATGATTATTAGTTTTATCACTACCACACTTAATAGCTAAGCATTTTAATTTAGTTAACTGTGTATACAAATCAGCTAGTTCGTCATAACAAAATCTTCTGGGGTATATAACACCAATTTCAGTAATATTATCTTCAATTTCCTTTAATAAATCCATTATAAATAATAAAAAGCTATGTAATGTTAATTTTGTTAATTCTAAGTGTAGGTATTACTCCTATATACTTGTTTAATATACTGAAAACCAAACTTCCTAAACATTTGTTTTTAAGAACATTGTTCTATATGTTTAGATAAAAAGTTTAATGAATCCAACGCCATCTATGATCTATTATGCTCTTTATTTTATAAATAAAAAAAAAATATGTTTCTGATAAATCTAACACTATCTATTATACTATTTAAAAAAAAAAAAAAAAAAAAAAAAAAAAAAAAAATGTAGACCTCATAGTCTAATGAACTAAGACTATGGAGATGATTTATACATACCTACCCTAAATTAAATCAATTTATTATTAATTTCAAATCCAACGCCTTAACCCATTAGACTATGAGGTCTACATGAAATGAATTCTATACTAGCACTATTTAGGTATTAAATATTATAATTGAATAATTCATATCAATATACAATTGTATATTATATAACACTTTTTTCTAAGCTAAAAATATTTTATTACAAAGGTACAACTTCTTTGTATCAACCATGATTTCGTGTAGAAAACTATTATTGAACCTACGTATGAAATATTTTGCAGGTTAAAATGCACGCAAACTATTTGCATATTTTCGTTGTTTTATGTTTTTACGCGGAAACTTGGTAGTTTTTGTGTTATAAGTTTAGATATCTTTTTTACACATCTACTAATAGTTGGTTGACTGATACCCATTAAATCTCCAGAAACAATCTATAATACAAATAACAGTATTGTCTTTCTTACATTAATTATTAAATCAATATTAAATTACTTGGAAATTTCCAGTTCCATAAAAACGTAGAACAGCAAGAAATTGGATTACTGGAGGGACTGGTAAACCTCTCATTGAACTATTATTTAATTCGTTTTCTTTAAATACAAGAGGCATTAAATATTCTAGTACAGTTGCTTTTGAAAATCTAACAAATAAAATAGGGAGGCATTTACCTCAATAATTGCATACAAATCATAAAACTAGAATTTATGTATTTTCCTTACCTAAATCGGTTAATAAATTCAACATCAGAAAAACGATTAATTGGATTTTCCATATCTCGTATGTAACGTTTTGGAATTCGTAGACCACGTATGTAAGTACATGGTGAGACAAATTATCTATTAATACAAAATATAAAATTATGTTAAACATTTAGGTTGACATTAAAAGAAAAAGAATACACAGATTAAAATGTTTAGTTGTTGATTAGGTGTAAAATGTTAGACAAAGTAAACTTACCTCTAAATAATGAAATTAGTACCTAATGAAATAAAAAGATAATTAACATTAATATCTGGATAAAGTATTTGACAAATTAAGTAAAGAAGAGTTAAATAAATCTAAATCTATATTATGGGTTGAATTACCAGCGGCCATAAGAACATTTGCAGGGGTGTATAACATGTATTATTGATGAAATATAAAATAGGGATTTATTCCTTGAACATGGTTGGTTTATTCTAAAATTAAAACGTTCAAGAAGTTCAGGACAATGAAAATTTCCAAATGATAGGAAAAATACCAGTTTTTAAAGATTTGTTAAATAGAAATGTTATAATAGGTGACAAAACAAATCGTTAAGTCGGGTTTATGATTAAAATCTTAAAATTACAAATTAAATTGTTTAGCATTTATTTATAGATGATGCATGTTAGAAAATAATTTAGGCAGTGTTGGGTAAATTACTTTTTAAAAGTAATAAAGTTACTTTACTCGTTACTTAGAGAGAAATGTAATAATGTTACTTTACTCGTTACTCAAATAAAATTGTAATGAAATTACTTTACTTTTCAAATATAAAAGTAACTATGTTACTTTCTCGTTACAATTTTTTTTTTTAATTGCTTAGCAATTATCATTTAAAAAGCAAAGGAACTAGAAATACACTTCCTACGGAAATATGGTATAATTTGAAAAAGATGTACAGTTAATAACCTAAATACATAACAAAATTAATTACTTACAACTTTTAAGTTATAACTATTAAAAAAAATACTAATTAATTGTACATGTGAATATTTATATTGGTCATTAGTGACATTACTATTAAAGATATTAGATAAGTATGATAGGTAAGTTTATTATTTTGTCACAACTCACACCATATAAAAATAAATAAATAAACAAAAACCTTTTTTTTTTATTCATTTTTATTATACAATATTATTATTTATTTATTTGTTTTTAAATTTACTTTACAAAATAAAGTGTCTTCAAAGTTTTTATCGCTCATACGTGATCTTTTCTTAGAACAAATGTCCCCTGCAACACTAAATAATCGCTCTACAGAAGCACTTGATGGTAAAGCTGTGTTGTATTTAAGAAAAATATCCTTGACTATAGGCATTGAATTTAGCATGGTAAGATCAGATGTATAAGGAGCTTTTATAAATCGTTCTATTTCTGGATATGGTTCTTCAACATCTTCATCATTGAAGAGAAATTCGTCTTCACCTTGATGCAATTTCAAACTAATTTCATCATTATTGTCAAAATTTGGAGTCGCATCAATTTCCAATTGTAATAAATCATTTGCTTCCTTTTTTTCATCTCCGCTCAGCCATCTTAGTTTAAATTTTGGATGTGATACTGCCGCTAAAATAATTGTAATATCTTTTTTCATATTTTTAAACCTCTTTTCCACACCTTGGGCACAAGCAGCAGCTAAAGCTTTGCAGCAACCACCAGTTAAACTCAATTCTTCTAATTGTTTGGATAACCAATTAATTGTTGGTAGAAGATAGCCCATACAAACTGATTTGTCTCCTTGCAATATATCAAGCGCTTTTACCAAGGGTTCCATAACCTATAAAAAGTTGAAAAATTATTTAAAATAAATGATAATAAATATCAAAATTAAATATTATAATACATACTATGCAATAATCAGTCATAAAATCTCTATCTTTTTTATCGAACCTAGGTATGTTTGCAACATCACATATTTTTAGGACTTTTTCTTCATCCTTCTTTAATTGGTCTTTTAAAGACTGAACAGCTCTAAATGTAGAGTTCCAACGGGTCATATTAGGAATTTGAATGTATTTATTGAGCGAATCATGAATTACATCAGCAACTTGACTTGATCTATCCTGTTTATTCCAAAGTACTTGCATCTTTCCAAAAGTTGATCTTGCTTGTTTCTTGTATAATACATTAGACAATGCGTTTTCGCTATCTTTTGTAGCAACAAGATTTAAGGTATGGCTAGCACATCTATGATGAGGTGGTAAACTATATGCAATATCCTGATCATCAGTGTTATTTAAAATAGAATCCAGTTCTATTACTTCTATACCATCTTCTTCATCTTCATCACCATCACTATCATTTTCATGTTCAATTTGGTCCAACCATACTTCTGCTGCAGTCATCATCTCTGACCCAAAAACTCTGTAATACAAAAAAAAAATTTACATTAAATCAAATATTTTCATTTAATTGAAATTGCATGCAGTTATGCATAATTATACAATAAATATATTTTATAAGTATACAATTATTTAATAATATTAGTATCTAAATTATATTATAAATTAATTGTTGATGGAAAATTTAATTACACCCGAGGCCCTTTATTTGTCGACCCCCGGTGAGGCCTCCCATACCCAGTCCGACCCTGAATATAGCTAAGTTTTTAATGATCAATTTATTTATTCTAATATAATAAAACGCTAATATATTTATAAAATAGTAAGTAATTACTAATTTATCCAATTAAATCAATAAAAAAATATATTTATCAATTACAATTTAATATAAATTAAAAATAATAAATGCATTTTTATTTAATTATTACAATGAAAAATCTAAACAATTTAAAATATGACATAGGTAGATAAAGGTTATGCTTACCGAAATGCTTTAACAAAATTTGATCCATTATCCGTCACAACTCTAGTAACTTTATTTGTGATGCCATATTCACAAAATACTTTACAAATCATTTTTGTAATAACATCATATGTGTGCCTTCCTTTAATCCTTTTACATGCTAAAACTGCAGACTCTCTTAATAAAGTTGTGTAATTGAACCAATGAACAGTCATTCCAATGTAGCTTCTGTACAAATAATAATAACAATTTAAGTCAAATTTTACACTTAAAATTTTATTTTGTTTTTAAATTTACCTTTTGTAGACAGACCAACCATCAGTAGTAACACATACATATTTTGCAGATGTTGATGTCAATTTATTTTTTAAAGAGTCTCTCATATTAAGAGCTGTTGTAGATATTTTATGCATGAGAGTTTTCCGATAAATACACTTTCTTTTAGGAAAGCCTTTAGCAATAATATCTCGAAATTTTACTTCTTCTACTATACTAAATGGATGATTTCCTATAATCACAAACTCAGTAATCATAGTATCTAATACTTCTAACAAATATAAAATGTATAATTTATAGTTAATTATTTTATAATTAATCTAGTTTATTATTATTATTAAATGATTCTATAGAAAAATAGTTAAAAATAATTATTTGATTGTCTATGCTAACATTGGGCATAAGCTTAAATTATCATATTATTTGGATATTTTTCTATGTTTATTTTTAATACAACTGATTCTTATCTCTTATCCCTTTCGGTCCTGAGATTTTTTTTTTTTACAAAAATTCATATTTTTTATTTTTATTTAAATAGTGATTATAAACATCTCTAGAAAGTTTAAAAGTAAAAAAAAATATTTTTGACCAAATTAAATGCTATTCATTGTCATCTACCACTTACCAGTAGGTTGGGTTGTAAAGGAGTAAAAAATAAATTCTAAAATTAATTTATAATTAAAACTAATTTATTTTAAATATTATAATAACATGTCTTAAATTTTTATACAAGTACCTATAGTAGTGTTGGGTAAATAATTTTTATTGAATTAAATAGGTAGGACAATTTTTAAAAATATGTACCTAGTTTAATATAATTTGTAGCCATGTAGGTAACATTGTTAAATATTAAAAAATTATATTTTAATAACATACCTTGATTAATAGTTGGTGGTTGAGAAAATGCATTTATGATGGACAGTTGTTTATCCTTTTTTGATACGTCATCTTCATCTAGGTCTAGCGCACGTTTATTAATATTTTCAGCGGTAACTCGAATATCCATTGACTTGTTTATATCAATATTATGTTTAGCCTGAAAAAATTAAAATTTTTATCATAGGTACTCTTATAATTAATAATTTTTATATGGAATTAATTAAAATAATTACTATATGTATTAAATAATAGGAACTTAAATAACTTCAATTGCTATTTCACATATTTTTTTGTTATATTGTTTTTAATACGTTAAAAAGGCTGGTTGCTGGGTTGAATAAAAACAATTATATTTGAAGAAAAATGGTGAAGTATAAATAGTTATTATTTGAATGTTAGTTGTTACTTACTTTTAAATGCTTCTTCAAATTTGATGAACTTATCTTGGATGTTGATAATGGTTTTGAATTACCCACACATAACTTACATTTTACAAGTATATTTTTTCCATTTTCGGATTGCATTTCAAAATACTTATCGTAATTCGGCCAAGGTAGGTGCAGGTTCATACGTACATTCTTATCACAATCCATGTTCGCGGATGTTATTATATCGCAGAAAATTATGTTCGAAAAAATAATTACACAATACGGTTAATAACTTAATCGGGTATCTGTGATCGACTGACACAAAATAAGGAATAACAGGCTAACAGCACTCGGCCTTGTCCCGTGTAATCGTATTATTAAATATTTTATGAAAATACAATTCTAATAATAGTTTATAATTTAATATTTATACATAACATCATAATAGGTATATTAATAAAATAAAAATAATAACTACACCGTTTCTTGTAAAATGCCAAACAGCAATAATAATTATTTATAACGCTGCAATGTAAATAATTCGATTTATCATTGGTTATCCATCAATATTTATTTTTAGTGCATGTACAGACGTATAGTGTATGCTTAATAATAGACAATAGTTAATAAGAACATTAGGAACGTATAGAGTGGCCCACCTGTATAAATAATACCCGCATTAGACATTATATTTTTAAGTTTTTTTTTTTTTTTTTGAAATTCGCAATAGGTACTAAATAATTTAAAACTGTAACGCGTTATACTATGTAAATTACTCATCAAAAGTAATTTTCATTACATTTTCGTTATTTGAAAATAATTGTAATTAAATTACGTAACGCGTTTCAAACAAAGTAACGGCGTTACAGTAACGCGTTACTTACGTTACGTTACTACCCAACACTGAATTTAGGCTCATATATAAAAATTCAATCAGAAAGAACAAACAACTGAAATTGACGGACGTCGATCACAAAATTCACAATATATTTTATGCCGGTAAACATTGAAAATGAATACAGTACGGCGTGTTATCAATAAAGACAGAGATAGAAATACCTAAAGTATTGGCTATCTCTTTCTAAAACACTCGCTCGGTTTTATTTACATTAGTCATATGGGCGGTGAGCGTTCCAGTTATTATATAGTTCAATGAGTTTAAACCGATATAACTAATTCGAATTGATCTAATTTTTTCCCTCATGAAAATATTAATTATTTCATTGATGGTATATTATTGTAATTATGCGATAACATTATTATAATTTATACTTCATTGGACATTGACCATTGTTGAATCTTGAAAGTTGAAAGTTTAATGTTACTATTTGTTAATAAAAAATTTAAATATGTATTCATCTTCTAACTATTTACAATTATTACAAATGATTACTAAGAATGAATTTAAGACTACAGAATATAAAAGACGGATCAAACTGAAACGCTTAGTTATAAAAAAACGAAGGGACTTCAAAATTAAATTATGTGATGACTTGAAAAAAATGAATGTACAGTATTACCGACAATTACTTGATAGCTGTAGTTTAAGTATTGAACCTTTATTAAATGGACCACGTATAAGAAGCTTATGGATGAAAAAGCGTTCTAGTGACTGGTGGCAGGAAATTGTAAATGTTCAGTTTATTAAAGAAGACTGGATTGAAAATTTTCGTATGAAAAAAGAAACATTTGAAAAAATTGTCCAGTATGTTTCTATTAAATAAATAAATGTATTGCAAATGTTTAATTAATAGTGCTGTAATACACATTTTAGGGAGCTAACAATTCATCTTCAACCAAACAGTTTTCCTGTAAGAGCGCCTGTTTCAATTGATAAGAAAATTGCAATGACTATTTACAAATTGGCAAGTTGTTGTGAGTACAGGGTGGTAGGAAATGCTTTTGGAGTGCACAAAAGCACAGTTAAAAAATTTTTTTATCAAGTTGTCAAAGCTATAAATGCAGTACTTCTACCAAAGTATGTAAAGTTTCCTGACGAAAAAGAAGCTTTACGTATAGCAAATGCTGTAGAAAAAAAAACAGGGATGGTACAGGTAGGTAAAAATTATAAATAATAGAGAATATAATATTATATTAACTCTATATTGCACACTGATATATCCCTAATACTTTGTTAAGGTAAACATTTGCTAATTTTTTTTTAAATTTATGGTTATTGGTATGAATGTATGATAGACTGAACACACATTCCTATATTAGCTCCAGTTAATGGTAGATTAGACTACATTAACAGAAAAGGTTGGACCTCACTCATTTGCCAAGCAGTGGTTGATCATGAATATAAGTAATTAAAAATATTAAAAATTTACTAGCACAATATAACATTCTGGTATAATTACTAATGTACTATACCACTAGAAATTGTGTGTACGACAATAGTCAATAACTCTATGAATTATTAGATTTTGATAAAACTTTTCATACTATATGATTTAAAATAGTGTATACTGTTAACATCATCTCATTTATGTATATCTATAATCATTATTTTTTATAATTATTAGGTTTACTGATGTCTGTTGCAAATTTCCGGGAAGTGTTCATGACGCTGCTGTTTTAAAAAACTCAAATTTATATAACTCCTCTCATAAAAAAATTCCTTCAATTAAAAAAAATATTGATGGCGTAGATGTACCTTATTTTTTACTCGGTGATCCAGCTTATCCACTCCTTCCATGGTTAATGAAAGGTATAAGAAATACTTAAGATTTACTATAATATTGTTTTACACTAAAATTTACTTTTATTTTTTTTTAAGGATATACTGGTAGTGTTAGCATTGAGGAAGATAATTTCAACACATATTTGAGTTCGGCACGTATGGCAGTTGAAAATGCTTTTGGAAGGTTAAAAGGTAGATGGAGATGCCTACAAAAAAGGATTGATATTCATCATAGTTTTGTTCCATCTGTTGTATCTTGTTGTGTTACACTACACAATATTATTGAATTGCAACATGATCATTTTAACACCACATGGTTAAGAAATGTTGAAGATTCAGATTTAGTTTAGTAACAAATAGTAGAGATATAAGTTTAAATGTTGACGATATGAAGAAGATTAGAGAACATTTAAAAATGTACATGGTAAACAATTACCCATTAAGAAGTTCTTCAGTCAGGGCATTATAATTTCTGTTTTTTTTTTATTAACTTACATTATATATTCTTAACTTTTAAATCTAAATAAATGACAATTATTAATAAATATATATATATATATATATATAATATATATATATATATATATATATATATATATATATATATATATATATATATATATATATATATATATATATTCTTTTTTATTCAAATTAATTTTATTCTGTTCAGTCTGAATATAAATAACTTGAGTTTCAACTTATAAAATACTTAAACATTCCTAAATAACAAAAAGTTTGTACTGATTAAAAACAAATTAAATAAACTTATAAAACAAAAAACTGTTGACTTTTTTACTTATACAATATATAATAGCATTAATTCTGATCAGTCTCAATAGAAATAACTTGAGTTTCAACTTATAAAATACTTAAACATTCCTAAATAACAAAAAGTTTGTACTGATTAATAACAAATTAAATAAACTTATAATAGAAAAATTAATTTTAGACTTCATACATATTCAAAATTGTTTTAATCCTAAAAAAAAAACTTGACTTTCTTACTTATGTAATATATAATAGCATTAATACAATAATTTCACTCCTGTTCAGTCTGAAATGAAGAAGGAAACAACTGTTGAGTAGATGATGAAGTTAAATCCGGAATTGTGTAAGAAGTAGGAAGCAGAGTAGATGTTGAAGGAAGATTCATATATGATGTAGATTGATAGGCAGGAATATGCATTGTTGGTGTATATGAATTAGTATTATTGATTTGCCTTTGCATAAGTTGTAAAATATTGTTCATCATAAGTTCGTTTGATGCTCTATCTGCTCGTGCTATTTCTTCTTCTTTCTGCATAACTTTTTCCTCCCATGCCTATTGTTTCTCAAAATACTGATCATTTAATTTAGTCTGTTGTTCGAAGAATTCTTTTTGTAGTTGTTTTTGTGACTCCATAAACTCGGTACTAAATCCTTTAAGTGCTCTTGCATACGGTGCTGATCTAACAGACTCTATTAGTACAAGACAGTTATAAATAAGGCATATTAGTTAAATTAATTAATTAATAAAAAAAAAATAACTTGTAAAGTTAATTACTTGTTGTATTCAACAATTTTAGATTTTTCTGACTTCCTACAGAACAGTCACTGTTTTCAATATTTAAACATAATGACGTGTCACTTATGTTAAAGTTAACAAGTTCATTGTTTTCTGACGTACCTTCGATGTCATTGACAAAATTGTCTAATAGTTCTGTATTAGTTTGATCCTCATCAACTTGATAAACTAATTATATTAATTAGTATTACATTTTTGTAAATATTAATAAAACAATTTAGGCATGTTTTTTTTATAATTGAATACAAGACAAATAAAATATTTTAATACCATTCAATGTATCTGAATCTATCCCATCTGCAAGAACACCAGTACCAGGTCTATGACCTAAAAGGGAATCAAGTTCATCATAGTAAAGGCAAGTAATTCTATCAACACCACTGCGGCTATTGTGCTTGATCACATTTTTATAAGCTACCTTTAGTGCTTTCCATTTGACACGGATCTAAAACTAATTTATAAGGCACATTAAATAACACATTGGACTGTATACTATTATTTATTTATTATTATGATATTAATCTTACAGCTATGTATGTAATGCAGTATAAATTATAACAACAATATAAACTGGTTAGTCCTAGTTTAATATTATAATATTCTTGAGAGCACTTGGCTTTGAAATATTTTAAGTTTTAAAATAAAAATTAGGTAATGGACATTATTTATCATACCTAGTTAAAAATATATACCCTAGCATTATCCTGGTTTTACAAGACATTTTGTCTAAGAGAGCATTATACTTAAGACAGCGATGAAACATTACACCCAAATCATTTACTGACTTACCAGTCACCAGCACATTTAAGGCGAATACAAGATATAGAATAGTTAAAATTAATTAGACAACTATGAGAATGAGAAAAAGTCATATAAGTGCATTCAATCATGGATACAATCAAGAGAAAAGGACCGGAGACAAATGCCCTCCTTGAGAATACCTGACATTATATTTAATGGTTCAGAGCAAATACCGTTAATTTTTAAATATTGTACCTATTCTATTGGAAAGGTACGAACTGAACCAAGATATCAGTGGCTCCCCAAAGCATTATTCATACATGCTATTATATCACATTATAATGATAGATACCCTTTCTGCGTTTCCAATGGAAACTTATTATACCTTCTGGCTTACTAGCTAGTAGCTACTAGTATACAAATTTAAAAAAGTTATAAAGTTTTGACTTACTTGATCAGCACTATAATTTAATCCTTGTTCGACTATACACTTTTCAACGGTTTTAAATATATCAGAATTCCTATATTTAGAATGATCCAAATGACTCAAAATGTGTTTCTCTTTAAATATATCTAGCATACATATGACTGTTGATTCGGGCCAGTTAATGCGAGTTTTCTTCGTTATTTGACTCATGACGTATACTGTAACTGCATAGTTATTAATTATATCGACGCCCCCAACGAAGAAGGACGTAACTCACTTTTTATCATTTTTCAGGAGAGCAATTTAAAGTTTTCTAAATTCAATTCTTATTCTGGATTTCAACTTTTTAATGTTTACTTTTTTTTAATATTTATATTTTTTAGTGTTAGATGGGAAATCGCAATCGTTTTTTTTAAATATCTTTCTGTTATTAAGCTAAAGTTATAATTAGGCCATTCTATCTGAGTTACGTCCTTTTTCGACGGAAAAATATTAATTTAATAAAACGTAACTCGAGTTACGTCTTTTTTCCACGGGAAAAAATTAAATTAATAGAACGTAACTCGAGTTACGTCTTTTTTCCACGGGAAAAAATTAAATTAATAGAACGTAACTTGAGTTACGTCTTTTTTTCGACAGGAAAAAAATTATTACTAAGGAAGGAAAAAAAAAATAATATTATTTTAGACCAACTCAAGTTTTTGTAATGCATAATATTTTAAATTTCAATGTAAAATCAATGAAAATAAATAACTCAATAATTCTATAAGTCTTTATTATAGTTTATACAGATTTTAAAAAAATGTGGTACATTAATAAATATTTAAAACTTAAAGTTGAATACAAAATCAACACCAAAAGAATCTATGAATATTATATTATTCTATTGAATAATGATCAAAATCATAGAATGTATTAATAAGAATAATATACATTATTTTTAATAACATTAATAATTAATAATTATAATATACTTACCTACTATAACAAAATAAAGTTTAAATAAGTCTTTATAGCTTATAAAGATTTATAAAAACTGTAGTACATAAAATTTAAAACTTTCAAAACTTAATGTTGAATACAATATTAACACCAAAATGATAAGTAAATGGATTAATTTGAATAGTAAAATATATTTTAACAAATGTAATTTAAAAAAGTGAATATTATAAATTGCATAATTATTGTTATCATTAAACAGTTAATTAATAAGAATAAAATAATATAGACCTAATTTTAATTTAGCTTATAAAGATTTATAAAAACTGTGGTACATGGAAGGGATTAGTCCTTTATCACACAGGGATACAAGATCTTTTTTTTTAAGATATTCAATTGGAATTTTTGTTTCATAAGCTTTTATTGGGATAGTTCGTTTTTGGTGCCTTCCCTTGTTTCTCGACAAAATTAGGTCAGCGGTAACAAAATCTGTATCATTGTAATCATATTTTATATTTAAAATAAAAGGACTTTTGTATGATACCATTATTTCCTTTATATTATTCCACTTTATTATTTCTTTTTCTGTTGATAGTTTCCAATTTAGCTCTTTATTTTCAACTAATGGCTTAAAGTTCAAAAAGTCTTCATTGGACAATTCGTAAACCACATACAAATTGTTCTTGAGTTTGGCACATCTTATCAAAGTCATCCATTGAGATGGGACGTATATTATTTTGCCTTTTTTAGCACATTCAATGGTGGCATGCATACTGTCGCCTTCATTTTGTGTGTGCCCTTTCTCAAAAAATCTGTGAATGATGGTAACTTTGTAGATTGAAGCAGCGTATTCCCACATAGAATAAATGTATCTATTCCTATTTTGTCCTCCACAGTTGTCAGAGTAGAAAGTGAATTCTTCTACACCTCTATCCTTTAAAAGTTCAATAAATTTGAACAAGCATGTTCCTATTTCATTTGATCCTCTATTACCTTCAGTTTCTGTCCACATGTAACAATATCCTTGCTTATTAGCAATGTCGAAAATTGTGAAATTGTAAGTAGCATATTTCCTTTTGTAGTAAAAACTACTTACTTCACTCTGAGGAGAAGTCAACACCTTTTGTAGGTCAAAGACAGCAACACAATATTTAGGATTGTTTATTGGCCTTTCTTTATCAACATTTTTTTTCAGTCTTGCAATTGTTTTATTAGACAAATGTTTATCATATGAAACTTGTAATTTATTTTTTTCTTCTAAGCTGGCCAATTTATATGTCTCACATTCGTCGCAAAGGTCTTTTTTAGGTTTAAAAAATGACAAATTGAATTCATTGTTGAATATGTCAGTATACTGTCTAAGTGTTACATTTATGATGTTACTACAATTATCTTGTGTTGATGTCATAGGTTTCTCTTTAATCCATTCTAAATAGAGTCGATGCATTTTAGAAATGGAAAGGCCATTTTCAAGATATTTTCTTGTAGATTCAGCTCTAATATAGTGGGAATCAATAACAGGAAAACTTTCAATGTGTTGTTTTATGCAACTTTTAACATTGTCTTTAATGGCATGAGGACGATTAGAATGTTTGCCTCTTTGATCTGCAGGTATAACTAGTGAAGTATTTATTTTTTTGAAAATGTTGCTTATTACTTTATCAGAAATAGCAAATGTTTGCAAAAACATTTTTTGACACACTTGGATTTCCTCGTTTTGTACAGGTATAAAATATTTCCTGGATACATTTCTACGTGACTGAGATGGACTTACCATTAATTGTTTTTTCTGAACTATTCTTACATATCTAGCTATGAACTCACGTTGTTTGTCATAATCACCTATTCCCCAGTACAATTCAAAAATAGTTTTACGATCAGTACTGCTAAGTTTGTTAAAACATTTCATTCTACATTTTTCAGAACATGGTGGACCTATTTTCTTTGCATCTCGATTTTGTCCCTTTCTGTTGAGATGTTCCTCTCCTTTGTTTAATTGACATTTAGATTTAACATCAATCCAATCAGTAGTATGTTTTAAACGTTTTCTTACAAGATCCCGTTTTATTGCAGTTGGCTTGCGTTTTTTTTTTAGGTATGCTATCTCCCTATTTAAAACCATAAAACAATTATGTAATTACTATGGTTAAAGCTAAAATATTTATATACCTATTGTATAACTTACAGTGAGTGGTAAACTATTTGTTGGATTATTATCGGCTGGTATTACATTTTCTAAGGGAATATACTCAGGATCTTTATCGCTGTCATACTCATCAGGATCATCTTCACTACTAGTATTTTCATTATACTATTTTTATATGGACAAATAAAACATGTGTTATTTTGTGTTACCCACTCTTATAATTAAATCTTTATAATATTATTATATAGGAAAAAAATGCAGGTTTTTAAATTTGTTGTTATACCAATTATTTAAAAATCTTGTTGGAATTATTATTGTTTTACATAATAGGTGTTATCTAAGTAGATTTATTAACTTATATAGGTATTACTATTATTTTTTTATAGCAGGAAAGTGGTTTGAAGTAGCAAACTACAAACATTTTAGTCACTGCTAACAATGATAATTTAATTTAAAATGTAAAATGATTTATTATTTAAGAACTACTTACCATTATGAATGATCGTAGAAAAATGTGTTAAAGTATACTGTTTCGTTTATAATAATATTACTATTCAATTTAAAACGACTTGATGATGTTATGATTAATTACACAATATTGTTCTCCATTAATAGGGAAAATAAAACAAATTTATAAGAATTAATGTGTAATAATATTATACATTTTTTAATATTATTATGTTGTTTATTTATGCCTATTTTATTGTCGGCATGATAATTATAATATTATCTTTGTAGTGCTTGTACTAATTTTATAATTTAAAAATAGAAACTGAGTTACGTCTCTTTTCGCGGGAAATAATAATTTTTTAAAAGAACGTAACTAAAGATACGTCTGTTTTCGGCGGAAAGATAATATTGGGAGTTTATAAATTATTTGACTTATAAGCTCCTAGAAAGAATAGAGTTAATGCCGTTTTCGCAGGAAAACAAGAAAAAAAAACGTAATTAGATAAGGGGATAAACTGAAAAATGATAAAAAGTGAGTTACGTCCTTCTTCGTTGGGGGCGTCGATATAATGAGTACAGTACCTATATCAATTATTAGTTTATAATTTAGTACTTACGAGTTGAGAGTTTTTAAATAGACAATATCTGCTGTATTAGTATATTATTGAGTAGTGAGTAGTGACTACTGTAAATTGTAATACCATTATAAAATATTTTATATTTTATCATGTGTAATACCATTGATTATAAAATAATAATAATATAAAAACTATTTTATAATCAATAATGGTAATACGATATTATCGGACCACACTTATTATTATCACTAAATTATTATCACATAATAAAATAATGAATTAATGACTATTTATAACTGATATCGCAATCCTGATTCGGTTGTTGTGGTGTGATCCGTTTACATGCATTTTGTACTCCCGGAGTTATTTCCAATGCACTTTTCAAATGTGAATTAACTAAACCGTTTTAGGTAAACCGAATTAACAGCCGTTTACATGCATTTAACTCCGGGAGTTAACTAATTCGAATTAAGTTAAATCGGTTTTAGCTGTGCATGTAACCGTAGTAAATGATTAAAACTTGACTCGTTTACGTTGATGTTAAAACTCGACTGGTCACTCATATATTACGTTCAGTATTCGTACTCTACACGTCCCTGTGTTCTGTTTACCTAAGCATATTTATCTGAGCGCGATATTAATGATGAGTTAGTCATTGCAATCGTTACACTAGTATATAACTATAAACTTCACAGGGGAAAAAGCGATCAATTATATAATTAATACAAATACGGCATTTTATTGGTGCTTCTCGGTTTTTGTACAACTTACCAAAGTTTCATCGCGATATTAAAAAATAAGATATATTTATAAAGATAATAATAATTACTCAATAAACTAATTATTATTACAGAATTGAAGTTAAGTCTAAATAAACCTGATGATGATGTATTTTTTCGTTTAAAAAATATTAATGTTGAAATTTGTGCAAGTGTCCACAGTGTTGAATACTTACATAAATATATTTATAAAGGTCACGACTGCGCTAATCTCCAAGTAACTGTCGACCAAACATCAGTAAATCATGATGAAGTGACCACTTATTTAAACACCAGATACGTTGAATCATGTGAAGCAGCTTATAGAATATTTTCATATAATATGCATGAGCAATCACATACTGTAGTACGACTCGCCGTACATTTACCCGATCAACAACAAGTGTATCTCACCAATGATAATGCAGCAGAAGCATTAATGCACGCAGAGTTGAAAAGTACTACACTAATAGGATGGTTAAATTTAAATAACCATAAAAAAAACTAAAAGTTCATATAGTTATCCCGAAACACCTATGCATTATGTTTGGAATGGGAAGCAATGGAAAAAAACGAGTTAAATATCAGCCAGTCATTGGCAGAATGTACCATGTATCGCCTTCCGATAGTGAACGGTATTATCTAAGATTACTTCTACTCCACGTTATTGGTGCTAAATCATTCGAAGACATAGAACATATAATGGTATAACATTTCCTACCTTTAAAGAGGCAGCTAAACATCAAAATTTGCTATCAGATGATTCAGAGTGGTATCGCTGTTTAAGTGAAGTATCCATTTTTCAAAGCCAAAGCAACTTCGACAAATGTTTGCATATATATGTATTTTTCAGAGACCTTATGACACTAACGTTTTATGGGAAACATTTAAAGACGCAATGAGTGAAGACTTTATACAAGTTTCAAATGCCACTATTGCTTATGCAAAAACTTTATCAGATATTTCATTAACATTAAAATTGCATGGTCAGACATTGAAATCAATCGGTTTACCAGAATATGATGCTGCTATTAAAGACAGCGAATCAAATCAACAAGATACATTACCATTATCAATTCAACATAATTTAATTGACAGCGCAAATCAAGAACAGCGTGATATTATAAACACTATTATGAAATGCGTGAGCCTTGAAAATACAAGTGTTCCTAACGCATATTTCATTGATGGACCTGGTGGTACAGGGAAAACATTCGTCTATAAATGTCTCATTAACAGCTGTATAGAAATGGGTTATGATGTAATTCCGGTTGCTTGGACTGGAATAGCAGCAATGTTGTTACCCGGAGGTCGCACAGTATATAGCCGATTTAAATTACCTTTGATATTGACAGATACTTCAGTTTTATCATTGAAGGTAAATAGCAAAGAGGCATCAACTATTCGAAAATCAAAACTTATTATTTGGGACGAAGCTCCTATGGCAAGTGCGTGTGCGTTAATGGTTGTCAATCGATTATTAAAAGATATAATGGAAAACGACGTTTTCTTTGGTGGGAAAGTTATTGTCTTAGGAGGAGATTTCAGACAAGTTTTACCAGTTGTCCCACATGGCTCTAGACAGCTTACAATACAAAACTGCATAAAAAATTCTCCAATTTGGCCACATTTTAAAATTCTTAAACTATTTAGAAATATGAGAGTAAACCAAAATGAAATTGAATTTTCCAAGTTTTTGTTACAAATTGGAAATGGTGAATATCCACTAATAAATCCTGATTCGGACGAATATTCTATTGAAATTAAACCATCGTTATTATCAAAAAATATAATAAAAGACGTATTTGGAAATATTATTTTTAATTTAGAAAATGTGTCTATTTTTTCACAATTTGCAATTCTTGCACCTAAAAATGAACATTGTGATGAAATAAATAACTCAATTGTCAATATGTTGCCAGGGCCAGAAAAAACGTATTTAAGTTTAAATACAGTGTCAAAAGACTGTGACGATTTTTTGTTTCCGACATAATTTTTAGATAGTTTACATTTAAGTGGTTTACCACCACACAGTTTGATACTAAAGAAAGGTACTATTGTAATACTCCTGAGAAATTTAAATGTAACCTCCAATCTAATGAATGGCACACGATTTATTGTACGAAATATGTACGATCATTCTTTAGACTTGGAATCTATAACTGGTCAAGGAACTGGGCAGCGTATTTTATTGCCTAGAATTGATTTGACCCCGTCAGATTCTACTGTTCCCTTTTCATTCACCAGACGTCAATTTCTGATAAGATAGCTTTTGCCATGACAATAAACAAAGCGCAGGGTCAAACATTGGATAAAGTAGGATTGTATTTACCCCAACCTGTGTTTAGCCATGGTCAACTTTATGTTGCCATGTCCAGGGTTAGATCCTTTGAAAAGTTAACTATACAAATACTACCTAACAACAAAAAAGATACAATGAATATAGTTTATAAAGAAATTCTATAACAATATCAATACATTGTTGAAAATGATCTGTTTATCAATTGTTTTGTTTTGAGTGAAATATCATTGACACTTTGAATTTCTTCTCTTGAATTATTGTTTATCATCATTTGAGTTTTTAATATTTCAGCACATTGTGTGATGGTATGACCAATTTTCAAAGCATTGCTTGGATGAACATATGAATTTAATTCTTCGTTATACCCACTTAAATTCTTTGCAGCTTTAACTATAATCTTAAAATATTTTGGTTTTAAAAAGTCTTTAAGGTCTTTCAACTCAGGAACCAAAGTACGGAGTATTATTAAAAATGTTGATAGTTGTCGAATTCTCTGTGAAATATAACGTTTTAAATGGTTGTCACGATGATTTTGAAGTAGTCTACTTCCAAACGCACAAATAAGACTATCACCTCGCGCAACAAATGTAATATTTATTTATTTTTATTTATTTATTATAATATTAACGCCAAACGGCTTTTATAAAAATATACAATAAATACATATAATTGAGTATAGATTGATAACAGTAGGTTCAAGTAAAGTAAAAGTATGAGAAACAAATGAAAAAAAAAAAAAAAAAAAAAAAAAAAAAACTATGTGAACGTAGATCATAGTTGGTTGGCCAACCTAAGAATCCTGTGCATGGCGTGATTATGGCTGAAGGAAGTGGATAGAGTTGGAATGTAATAAGGAGAGTGATTTCGAACATTGTGAGAGGGGACTTTAAATTGGATTTTCGAAAGTAGGTCAGGTGAGTCAATTGAGTTGTCGATGAGAGAATTAATGAACTGCAAATCAATCAAGTTGCGGCGTGATGATAGAGAAGATATATTTAGAAAATGGCTAATATCAGAGTAGTCATGATTAGGATTCTGTAATCCAAGTATAAAAGCAGCATAGGAAAGAAATGTATGCTGAACTCGCTCAAGACGCAGCTGATCCTTAGCAAGGTTCGGGTGCCAAACAACAACCCCAAATTCTAAAATGGATCTAATAAGAGCAAAATATAACGAACGGAGACAGGTAGGTGACGAAAAATGCTTGGTATTACGTTTAATAAAACCTAAAACCTTATTAGCTCGGCCCGTAATAATATCAATGTGATGGTTAAAAGAGAGAGTGGAAGAGTAGTAAATACCAAGATCTTTTATAATAGATACGCGTTGCAGCAGAATGTTGTTAAGCAGTTAAGAGTGATGAATAGGATTACGAGATCTAGAGAAAGAGATGAAACTACACTTACTAATATTAAGAGAGAGGCCTAAGGCGGATACCCAATGATTGAATTGAATAAGTTCATTTGATAATAGCAAACAGTCAGAATGGGTTTCAATTTTGAGGAAAATTTTTATGTCATCAGCATAGAGAAGGAAATGAGCCTTTTTGAGGAAACTGGAAATTGAGTTAACATAAAGGTAAAACAATAAATATTATTGTTACATCTCATAGTACTTAGTACATCAGTTTCAAATTGTTTGTGGTCACTTTCAGTTTGTAGTAGCATTACACCTGGAAAAACTATTTTGTTTCTTTTTTTTGAATGATCATCAATACTAGAATCAAATTTGTCTTTAAATTTGCATAACTTCACATGCCGATATAGTTTTTTTTTCTTGCAAAATTTATAACAATATTTACATGGTAAAAAATCATCTACTTTAGCTTTTTGATCAACAGATGGTCTTCTTCCCACTATGATACATCCTTTTTTTTTTTGTATGACATCTTTATTATATTGCAAATTACCTTTGTTTTTCAATAATTCCAAATATTTTTTGCGTTCACTAGATTTTTTGGACATAACTAAAATTTTTCTAACATCTTCTTCTAATGGATGTTTGCGCTCAAGGTGCCGAGGAAAATTGGTGACAAGTTCTTCACAGTATAAACAAAATACACGCTTGTTCTTTACAAGTTTTTGTTTAAAATTTTTTATTGATCTACTAACTTCAAAGTGATCATTACTCAAATTATTATCTTTTTGAGTTTTTGCATCAATTTCAGGATTATTGAGATAGTGTTTATGACTATCACCTTTGCCAGAACTTTTTTTATTTTCTACTTCTTCATTTTCTGAATTATCATTCTGAAGTTCGTCAGGAATGTATCCAGGACTATCATAGAATTCATCAGATGAATCATCAAATTCATTTAAATCAAAGTCTAAAATAATATCAATTCCATCATTAGTTAATCCAGGATATTTCAATTTATTTTGATTTTCTAAAAGAAAAAAAAATAGTTGAATTTTATACACTACAACAGACTACCTACAGGTATACTTAATAATTAAGATATATGAAATACAAAATTTAATTTAATTAATGATACATTAGTAGGTACATCTATATGAATATTTTAAAATACAAATAAATGATCATAATAATCTAGCTTTATATTTTTTATTGTATTTGTTTTATAAGATTATAAGTTTATAACCATACTTTTATTTTTTTTAAATATTCTTTAAAAAAATATATAAATAGTTAAAGTAAGAATACCTTTTAAAGAAATGCTTGATTTTGATTCATTAATGGTAGGCTGATCTGAGTTTAATTCAATTTCATTGAGAGTAGACAGTGTATCAATATCATCATTATTATTATAATTTGCACAAACATTTTGATCATTAACGATTTCTTCAAATACCTCTAAAAATCCATATGTAGATAAAAGTTAAGACATTTTAATGCAATAAATTGTTACATGACTTGTTTAATGTAAATGTTACTCTTAAAACAATGTACAAATAAATAATTTAAAATGATACCAAAAATTATTTCAAAGAAGTAATACCTTATTAAATAATAATCATACCTTTTGGAGAAACGTGACATGTTTCCCTAATACATATATCATTAACGGTAGGCTGATCTGAGTTTAATTCAATTTCATTGAGAGTAGACAATGTATCAATATCATCATTATTATTATAATTTGTACAAACATTTTGATTATTAACAATAGCTTTCTTTGAAATATTATTTTTTTGCAGTTTCAAAAATGTTTCAATAGTTCTTTTTTCTATAATTAAATCAACAGAAACAACATATTTATTAATTCCTTAGAAATGTCATGATAATTTTAAACAGGTATGTTAAGTAATAACTAATAATTAACTTCAACTAAAATAAACATAACTAGACTCTCCTGGAAGAACAACAGTTAACTTAGTGATGTGTTTTCTAATGATTCTACTGTGTGATTATTTTAAATATTATTCAAATATATTTTTAGGTTTTCTTTGTCTTTAAAATTATAGTACAAAATTAAAATCAAATTTCAAACATAATTCAATTTCAAAAAGTAATTTAATATTTAATAAACGATAGGAAAACAAATATGATGATTTGTAAAAGTTCAAATAAATCAATTATAAATTAAAGCGTTTAAAACTGAAATCCTGAATAATATTTCTAAAATATCTACCTACCTAAGCTATTGCCTAAGTTAAGTATTGTTTATAATTAGGTATTATCTCAATAATACATAAGTAGTTCTGTAAAAAAGTTTGAAAATAAGCTAATATACAAATTACAATCTATACTAAATGTATTGATCGGAGATTGTTAAACCATTCACTCAAAAACTAAAATTTAATAAGATTCAATTGACATAGATATTAAAGAAACTACTACCTTTGTAAATTTAATGATATTTCTTTAATTATTCCCTGATTTTAATAATGTATAGGTTAGGTTATATGTATAGGTATAAACTAAATATAATGTAAACTTACTTCCACTTTTCAATATTTTTGCTTTATAGTACTTCTTATTTTTCCATTTTACCACACGCTACCTATAATATTATTCTGTAACTCCTCTGATGAACAGATGTAAAAAACATTATCTTCTATATACTGTACTAGTGTCCACTCTGTGGAGTAATATAAAATATTTGCTCATATTAATGAAACATCAGACTTCTAAAAAAAAATAATAATTTTGTATTTGAATATGTATATTTTTTTTTAAATGTTAATACCTACTATCCAACAATTTAATTTAAAAAAAATATTAATTCCTACCAAGGTAGGGACTTACAAGTTTTAATTATGTACCTATTTCATTTTAGCAAATTCCCATATAGGTACAATTAACAACAAATTAATTTTTTTTGTGTAAAAACTAATACCTAGTTAGTTATTCATATTATTTTGACCAATTAAAAAAATAGGTAGGTAGGTAACCATATTATGTAAAAAATTCAATGAAAAAACAAATTTAAATATTTCAATTAATTTGATAGTTATTGTAAATTAAATGTCTTATTAAATGATTAATTGTTTTTGATAATTTAATAAAAGGATATACATGACATAATATGAGTGATATGTTATAGATTAAATAATTTTGCGTAATTGTGTCGCATATAAAGTCAGTGAACTAAAATTAAAATGATTAATATAAGGTATCTATGACAAAAATTCACTGGTTGAAGTAGGTATCAATGGTATCATAATTTTTTTAATAAGTAAATTTATAAGTAGTAGTAAAAAGAGGCATTACCACTCAGTTTCGCCCACATGGTTTGTTCATCAAGGGATTTACAAAAAAATAAATGTATAAAATGGATATGTTATTAATTATTACTAAATAGTAGGTATTATAATACAGTAAAACCTCTCTATAACGGAATCGCTTGGGACCAACAATTTTTCCGTTATAAAGAGTTTTCCGTCTTAGAGAGGTAAAAAAAAATGTTTCAAAAATTTATGTAAGTATGTGTACGTATGTACAATTTATTTTATTAAAAAAATTATATTTTAGGTTAATACCTCGTAAAACGTAAATTTATACAATAAGATTATTATACATATATGACTTATTATTTAAATTTGTTTTGTGTATAATACTAAAAAAAAAATGAAAGTAATGTTTGTACCTTTTTCATAATTAAGAAAAATAGTTTTTAATATTTGATTGCTTTTTGTGTTTAAGAGCAGCACGTTCAGCACATTCTCGGGCTTTTGTTGTAAGTTCTAATAGATTTGTATTTGAAATGGTGGCTGAAAACCTTTGTAATTCTTCTAAGCATGAGATTGCAGTTTTAAAATCTTTTATTTTTGGCTCATCGTTGGTCTCACTATCATCATTATCATCGTTTTCTACTTCTTCTTCTTCTAAAAAAATCGCCGAATCGTAAGTTTGGTGCGTCTCTAATTTACTGTCAAATGTAATAAAATCTTCTACATCAACATTGGCTATAACGCATTCCTCATTAATATCGTTCAAAGCATTTTCTGGTAAATCTATACCATTGGTATTGGTTCCTTCATTTGAAAGAAACCCGGCTTTATGAAAACAATTTTGTACACATTCAGCTTTTACATTATCGCAAGCCAATGCTATCCAATTGACTGCATCCATAACACTTATTGATTTAGCGAGCTGATGAGCTGAAGAACAATTATCCATCTTGCATAATAACGATTGTAGCAAAAACTTACGATAGTAAGACTTGAACGTGTAAATCACTCCTTGATCCATTGGTTGGGTGATCGATGTGGTATTTGGAGGCAACATAAGTATTTTCGTATTAGATAGTTCGATCTTTGGGTGACATGCAGCATTATCTAAGAATATTAGGACGTTTCTATTCTGAGATCGCATATCTGCGTTAAAATAACGCAACCACTGCTCCATTATCTCTGTTGTCATCCAGGCTTTTTTATTAAATTTCCATATGACAGGTAACGAAGAAATGTCCATGTTCTTAAAACACCGTGGTTTTTTAGACTTGCCAATTACCAATGGCTTCCTAATTTCTCCAGCCATACTACCACACATGAGCACTGTTAAGCGATCCTTTGCTTTTTTCCCTCCAGAACAAGACTCACTTTTCTGTACTAGTGACTTAGTAGGAATACCTCTGAAAAAAAGACCCGTTTCGTCAGCATTGTACACGTCTTTTGCTTCATACCCAGCAATGAATCTTGATATTTTTTGCTTCCACTCCACCACAGTTTCTTGATTAACGTCATTAGCCTCACCACTAACTTGTTTCCAAACAATGTCATGCCTTTTTTTAAATTTTTCTAGCCAACCGTTCGAAGCCTTGAAATCTTTGACATTCATTTTTTCAGCCAATTTCATAGCTTCTGTTTGTATAATTGGACCGGAAATTGGCAAATTTTTTGACCGAACGCTGACAAACCACTCATACAACTTTTGATCAATTTGTTCAAATGAGGGAGTTTTCACTCTTTTACTCTTTCCCGAGTTTTTGCTATTTACCCATTCATCCATAATCTTTTCTTTATTTTTTATCGCGTCGTAAACTTGAGTTTTTCCACATTTAAATCTAGTAATAAGTTCCTTCGTACTTAGTTTTTGTGTCTCCTTCAACTCGATTAGTTTAACTTTATCTGACAAAGTCAGAGCTGTACGTGGCATATTAGCGAGTAAAAACTAAAAACAGTACGAAAACAAACCAAATCACAACGATAAAACAGACGGTGAGCACTGCACGTTTACTAAACGATATGAACAATTCAACAGAAAAAAGACGACTGGGCAGTTCATACATTATAGCTATGTACATACGTACATATCTAATCTTTAATAATAAACAATAGTATGACAATCGTGAAACGATACCGTCGAATGATATTTCAGATAATGACAGATAAAGTTTAGATTATCTAGTTACCAAACCTATATATTATATACATACATATAGTTTATACTTATGTAAGTGTATGTAATTTATCTTTAAATAATTCTATTTTCCGTTTAACAGAGGGTATTTTTACTAATTGGGTTACGAACATTTTCCGTTTCCGTTTTGTAGAGGTTCCGTCTTAAAGAGTTCAATTTTATATATTATTTGAACCGGGACTATTGACATTTTCCGTTATAAGGAGGATTCCGTCTAACAGAGGGTCCGTTATAAAGAGGTTTTACTGTATAATTATAATATTATTTACATAATTTTTTTAAGTACATAAAAATTGTTTACATCAATAGATATTTTATTAAAAAAATATATTATTTATATACCTATGTATACAAATGATTGTTTTAATAAGTTCACATGACAAAAATTTACCTAATGGGGTTTAACTCCCCCCTCCCCTTGGTAAAATGCTTGTCATCACTTTTGTTTATATATATATATATTATATTAAATTAATACATTGACCCCCTAAAAAATTTTGGCATCAGCCTAGATCACCTGATACTAAAATTCTTGCGCCGCCACTGAATATTATTTTTGAAATTTTGTTATAGGTAGTTTGATATAATACAGTTGACAAAATTTTAATTATCTGTTTGGGATGCAACATGTATTTATTGTTTCATTATCAACATTTTCAACATTGTCACGCCGAACCGCAATGATAACAATGTCAACAAAAAGCGATTATTTTCGTAATTTTTACACAGTTAATAAGTTAATAAATAATAATTATGATAGGTTTCAGGTTTGGTGAGGTCCAATATAAAAATATATTAATAAATAATAAGAAGTAATCTTATTGTTCAATGATGTAATCATTTTAGAGGGTATTCAGATAATCAGATAAATAAGTTTAGGTATTAATGAATTATTTGTACCTATATTATTATTATTTATTATATTTTTTTCATTCAAATATTTCATTTTTTTATATCTTCCTATACATATAATAAATTAAACATAGTAACTTATAATTAATAATTAATGATAAAAAATATTTTTTATAATTTATTTAATCGAATCGTGTATTTAATTTCACATTTTTTTGATTTGTCGGGTATTTTTCATTTTTAGATATAGCATTTACTTTAAATATTTTTAACTACATATTTAACTAGATAACTACATATTCTAGAATTATTAAGTGTATTTTTTACGCATTTTATGTGTTACAACTTTTAATAAGAATAAAAAACGATTTTAATTTAAACTTATATAAAATAATTTGTATTGTTATATCACGAATAAAAGAAAAAAAAATTTAAATGTCGATACCACTGACCAGTGACCACAGTACTTATTTGATTGGTTTATTACCGTAAAATACACTAATGTAAATATACAGGTATACATTTCTGAGCGTAGGTACCAAATATTAAACAACAAAAAGGTAATAAGTTAAAAAAATTACCTTTTGAAGTATCAGTCTCGTAGTTGGTTTTTTTGCGTCTTGTCTTCATAATTGAAAAAATTATTTAATAATAAATAATTTGGTAAAAAGATTTAATGTTAAATTAATTTATTTGATAAAAATTAGAAACATCAAAAAGCACAACGCACAACGCGACACCACTGACACCATGCAATGGTCGATGGACAATGATACGTATAATAAAACCAATACACACTATTAAGAAATTGGGTAAACCTTTATTCATATCTGAGAGTTTCTAAAAATAATTTATATCGGCAACTGATCGCGACTGTGTATAAACCATAGAGTAATATCACAGAATAAATCAATGGTAATATTATACATTATGAACTCCAAAGTAAAATTAAAAATAGAATTTTAGTAGATAACACAATATCAGTGCATTTCGTTTGAAAGTCACAAAACAAGACATTTTTTCTTCTACGTATATCAATATATCGAAAGACAATATAAAATTTTAGAAGTATACGGTACTGGTAGTATTCATTCCAGGTTTTAAACACGTAGACGTAGGCATTAGTCGTTAAAATAATTGTTACCTCCAGTGCTCGATCTCGATGACCATAAAGTATTTTACATTCCCGCCAATTTCGTATCATAGTAGAAGTGTGTAAAATTTGAGTACTTTGTACTTATTGACTCCAGAAATAAAATATACCGTACACTTGTAACCTCCAGAGCTTAAATAATATCACGTGTCTTGCCTTCCCGCCAATTCAGTAACATAAAAGAAGTGTGTAAAATAAAAACGATACTTATTGACTCCGGATGTAAAATACACATTATAACACTTATTACCTCCAGTGTTCGATAAATTTCACGTGTCTTGCATTCCTGCCACTCATAATGGAAGTGTGTAAAATATAAATGGTACTTATTGACTCCAAATATTACACGCACATTACACTTGTTACCTCCAATGCTCGAGAAACATAAAGTGATATATATTCCCGTGTTTAAAATTTGAGTAACATGTACTTATTGACTCCGGATGTACAATACACATTATTACACTTATTGCCTCCAGTGTTCGATAAATTTCACGTGTCTTGCATTCCCACCACTCATAATGGAAGTGTGTAAAATATAAATGGTACTTATTGACTCCAAATATTACACGCACACTACACTTGTTACCTCCAATGCTCGATAAACATAAAGTTATTTGTTCAGGTCACTGGTTTACGATAGACCAGTGTTGCCAGACGTATATGGTCAAAAATTTCGATTTGATGTATCAAAAGTTTCGATTTATGTCTCAATATCCCCAGAATAATTAATTTTAATATTTATTAAGACGGTAAAATTCTTACTAGTTATACATAAAATTAAAAAAATTCAAACGTTCTAAAATTACGATTTTTATTTATAATAATATTTGATTACAAATATAATTGAATGATAACACACAAATACTTCAATGAATCCTCACAGTTGCTTTACAATAAAAATATTAGCTTGATGCCCGCGAATGAACCATAGCTGATAATTAAGGAATTATAATCAATGGAATGAACCCAAGATTCAAATGTAGATAATATTATCTATAAACCTTGCTCAAGATTTCGTATTTTGTTTTACTCTTATCATTTCGCCAAGTAACAGCTGATAAATAATAAAATAATAATAATTATTATTTTTATATAATATCTAAACTAAATATCTATTAATTATAATATGTTGAATGCATACTAAAATATTAAAATCTATTATAAATTACTAACGTTAGAGAAAATTTTGCAATCTTGTGTACCCTAATATAACTTATTTTAAAATAAAAGTTCAATGGGAAAAGAAGGGTTAATAAATTTGACTGTATATAGCATAGACATAATAAATATATTATATATTATAGGATATTAGTGTGGACATTTTATGTTATATCTGCTCAATCCAACAGAAAATGGAGTATGTACGTTAATTTATACTTAATATTTGTGAATTTTAAATTTTAATTTAATAAATAATTAGTAAAGATTAATGAGGAATTATTATAAAATATTTATGATTGAATAAATATTACATATCAAATATAAAAAAATATATATTTTTACCTACACATATGGGTTAACCTTATAAATTATTGTATTATTTAAATTAATTATTAATGTAGCTCTTCGGTTTAAGCTAACTGGATCCACTTCTGAAAACATACTATAAATAAACATATTAATTGTTAAAAACAAATATTGCACAAAGAAATTAACATTTATTTAAATAGTATACCAACTAGTTCTTTGACAAATCATGTGAACATACAAATTGAACAAAATACAATTTAAAAAGCATATCAGATTATAACATATCAGTATTTTGAGTTAGCAAATAAAACAAAAATAATAAATATTTATCTTAATTTTACAAGGTATAACATCAGAAATAAATTTTGAAAAAGTTAAGTATTTAAACAGACATAAATTGAAATATATTAACAAGAAAAAGATAGTAGAATTATAACAAATTATATATATATAACTATTAATAACAAAACTAAACAAGATAGAATTAGTTTTCAATCAATATACCTCAGTCTTATGAGTTCAAAAGTACCTACATAATAAAATAATAATGATGAAATACTTTGTAATAAAATAATTGTAATAATAATAATAATAGTTAGAATTATAACAAATTATATAAAACTATTAATAACAAAATAAACAAGATAGAATTAGTTTTCAATCAATATACCTCAGTCTTATGAGTTCAAAAGTACCTACATAATAAAATAATAATGATGAAATACTTTGTAATAAAATCATTGTAATAATAATAATAGTGAAAATTTATAAAAAAAAAAAATGTTGATGTCATTTTAACTTAACATAAACAAAACAATACCAATAACTTCATAAATAAATCTTAAATATTATTTATACATATCACTTACATGATATTTTATCATTTCATCATTTATAACAAAGTCAAAACAGGATTTCTCTTGGGCGGTTAAAATATTTTTTGCACTTAAAATTCCACTTAATGTTTCAGTCGACAATCTATTTCTCATTTTATTTTTGTTTAAATTAATAGCACTGAAGATTCGTTCTACTGCGGCACTACTATGTGGCAATATCAGTATATACTGCACAATATCATTTATTAGTGAAAACATTTCTGATTCATCAGAATTTTTAATATTTTTTACAGATTTCCAAAAGTCCATCATAGAAATGCTATAATCTAAATTTGTATTTTGTAGTAATTTCCACTGCCGGTCCAATTCATTCAAATTCATTGGTAATTTATTTTTAATACAAATAGCAACTGGTGAAATGGTGATAGTATTTTTTATATTTTGAGGCTCGATAAAACTTAACTGTTTTAAAAACTGAACATTACAGGTATTAAATGGAAATCTTTTATATATCTGATGACAGCACTCAATATAAAAACTTAAACAAGTATTTAGAAATTCTTCTGGGTTAGGAATAGTATTTTTTGAAATAGCAGCCATACAGTAACCACCAACATATAAATCTTTCAGAGGTAAAAAATGTATTGGGTTCCTATACTGTATTTTTGATATATCTATTTTGTTTAAATATTCAGGTTTCATATAAAATGATAATAGAGTCCGGTATGTTGATTCCATAATTGAATAAAGTTTATGTATTTTTGGTTGTTGTGATTGGAATTCAATATTAATATTAGTAATAATTGGGAGAACATTATCCAAGAATTGTAAATAAACTTCAATCATTGGATCACATAAATTTAAAAAGATACTTTCTGCTTTATTGTCCAAGAGTTTTTCTCCAGTGAAATATAATTTTAAAGCAGAATATTGTTCAATTACACGTTTTATACAGTTATGTAGAGAAAGCCATCGGGTTTGGTTCGGTTGAAGAAGTTTGTGCGGCTTAATGTCAGCAAATATTTGAAATTCTTTAAAAGTTGACTGTCTTTTAAAACTATATTTTAAATATGTGTAAACATCACGAACTAGCTTTTCAACTTTATTTGGTATCTTTTCACACGCATAAGATGCAACAAGGGCAAGTGAATGACACGTACATTTTAAAACAAACAGTTCAATACAATCATTTTCTAAGAAAGTTTTTACAGACCTATTTATTCCAAACATTGCGTTGGCTCCGTCTGATGCAAAACCCACCATATTAGTCTTAAAAGGGATATTATAATTATTGAAAAATTCTATAAGAACTGAATGAATACCTAGCGAAGTTCCATCAGCTACTTGTAGTAGTGCAGCAAATTCATCTCGTACAGTAAATTTAGAAATATCAAAAATTCTTATTACAATTGCTAAATGCTTCACTGATGAGTGGTCCGTTGACTCGTCAATTAAAATGGAAAATTTTTGGCAACACATTTTTGATACAAGGTTATTAAAGTCATACTGACCTAAGACATTGCGAACAATAGAAGTTGCTTTGGTACGATTGCAAGAAAATTGCTTTACAACATCAGAATCTGGACAAATTGATTTGAAAAGTGAAATGAGATGATCTGATGATCTCAATGCCACATCATGTTCAACAATATACATAGCAATTCTTATTTCAGCTTCTTTCATCTTTTTCAAATACAAGTTATGGGACTGATATGCAGATAAAGAATTAATTGGAATGGAATTTTGAACAGATCGCATATTTTGTTGGTGTTTTTCTGATATGGAGTGTTTACGTAGAGCTGACTTTCCACCCAAGTAATCAGAAAAACACACTTTACAGTAAAAGTGAAAAATTCCTTTTTTACTTTTAGTAAGCCATGACCTGAACTCCTTTTCTTCTTCCCATTGCTTACAGTATTTGTGGGCATAAGGTTTTTTCTTTGGCCAACCTTTTTGACTTCTATTTACCATTTCATCATCACTAGACATTCTGAAACACTAAAATAAAATGTCACACACTCGAGTGTACTTGATCAACGGTGACACACGTGCTTCGGACTAGCGCAAAGTTATTAAGAACGACGCACGCACTCGGCCACTACGTCATAGAGTATAGAAAAACGTCCACACAAAAGAGTGAAAAAGGCTAATATCCGCCAACGGTGATTACAGCAAGCGTAAAAATTAACGCACGCATAAAATACACGTCTTAATTGGGACCGAAAACAACGCGCACTAAACTTCTGAATAAAGATGTCAATTGGTTATATAGTTTTTTTTTTATTTTGGAATTTAACTAATTAAAGTTATTAGCAAATAATAAATATTACTAAAACAGCGGTACAAAGTCAGTGGTATGTGGTAATAACAAATAACCTAACATCTAAATTGTATAATAATTATACAATTAGGCTATAATTAGCCTACAACACTAGGCTATAATTAATAGCCTAGTGCATACCCGACTTTTTAAATTTTAGGAATGAGAATGACCAGGGTCCATATAAAATAATAATTAACCATGGTACCTAAAACAATAATTTTATTTACAATCAATCTTTAGATTACAATTATAAAATTAATTATATTATATTTTTGTATCTACGTTTTCAATGATTACTATACGATAATTAAGTCAAATTGTCAAAATTCTCCAATTTATCCTCAAATAATGAAAATCCTCAATAATATCCTCAACGCAATTGAAAATCCCCAGAATGAGGAAAAATCCTCAAATCTGGCAACACTGCGATAGACTAATCACGTCGTGGCGGTCGCTCTAGCTGTCGGGCCGCGGCGGCAAAGTTCGAGGTCCGTGCTCGTTGTGAAGCCACGCCCATGCGCACAACTTGGCCGCCGTAGCCTGGTCTTATTTGGAATAGAGTATATATACGTATATGTATAACCTATTGCACTACATTTTTCAAAATTCATAAAGCTTAAAAAATATTCAATTTCATTCAAAACGTATGTAGTTAAAGTAATGATATGTATTTATGTTTTTAGTTTTTAGTGTTTATGTTTCTAGTTAATACTATGTATGTAAGTTTAAGCTACTTAATAAATTAATTATTTCAGATATAAAAGTATTATAATACTGATCACAAAAATTACAATTTAATTAATTATATTATAGTTATGTATACTTCTATTACACGTGTTTAATATAATATTGTTGTCACTGAAAGCCATAAATATAGGTACCTACAGTTTATAAAAAATTATTTAATTTCATATTAGTTTTAATGTTTGAAAATACTGATTTGCGAGCTAATTTATATGTTTTAAAAACAAATCAAAATAAAATAAAATAAAAATAAAGAATAAAAATATTGGTCTTACCTAGAGTATTATGTACAAGAAAAGTGCTTAAATATTTATGACCAGTATTCAAAAAGTCAGGTAGAAAAATATAATAATATATATTAAATGCTTATTAAACTAAATATCTCTATGTAAACATTATTTTCATTTGTACTTTTTTATTTCATTTTATATTCAGTGCGCTTTTTCTACCTGACGATGAATTTTATTCAAAACCGATCGTAAATATTTAAACATTTTTCTTTTACATATTACTCCAGGCAATAACTATATTTCTTATTTCTTATTTTTATTTTAAATTAATTTTGTTTTTTCATTATTAAAGATATCTTATAATTTTAATAAATTATTTTATATATTTAATAATATTTTGTCATTATTATGTAAGTATTGACCTTAAAACATATTTTTATTTTTTATTTATCTGTTTTGTTATGTCGTTGTAGGTATAGATATTGAGTGATTGCACTGGTTTATTTAGTTAATAATAATTAATTAAATTTAACTATAACACTTTGAAGGTATGAACAAACAATACTATTTAAACTATTGGGTACTTACTACTTACCTCCTACAAATTACAATGTCTAAGATAAAATTAATATTTAAATGACTAATAATATGGTATATTGTTAGGTTATATTATTTAATTAATAAACGTATTACTTATATAGTTTTTGGTATGAAACTTACCGCATATGCTTGATGAAATTCGAAACAGCCGACTCACCACGATCACGAGATATATCTGTGATCCATCTAAATGCCGTTTAAATTATCAGTTGAAAATTAAGTCACGACTCACGAATAAAGAAAAATTAAAATTAAGTATGAACACTATTAACTACGGTCTTAGAATAATTATTATTACCATGAACGAGTGAAATAAAATTTGTTATTACACGAATCATAATAAATTTACAATGATATAATAATAGCACAGAATATATTGAATAATAGTTCCATGGATTTCCAGCACTGCGATTATGAATAAAATAAATCAATAATAGGGTCGGGCGACGCGGTGACGCGACATAAATTGTAATGGAACTATATATATCACGGTCTTAGAAGATAAGGTCCGACGACTGTCCCCCTCCCGCCCATTAACCGGTATCCGCTTATTGAGTCTATTTTAGTTCCTATTTAACTAACTAGCGCTGCAGGTTATACTTATTTGAGGTTATGTATTTAATATTTATTAAAAACGATCATGTCATACCAGTCGTCACCCGGCAGTGCTTTAATACTTAATAGATCTATACTCTGTTCAAAATAAGAAACCTAGACGGCGGCCAGCTACTGCGCAGGGGCGTGGTTAGAATAATAGCACGGACATAAATCAATGCCACCGTACCGCTTCGGCGGGAGCGACTCATTAGTCTATCTTTGATAAGTGACATGAACACATAACGATAACTTAAAATGCATTGTATAACTTGTTCACGCCGTGCGGCGAGCTGTGTGTGCGTACTTTTCAACGGAAAGGCGCGTACATGCGAACACCTGCCACCAGCTGCGTATCGCGTAGTAGGCCGAGCTGGTGAACAAGTGGTTGATTTGGTGGGGAGAAGAATGGGCGTAGACTGACCGCCGGCTACGAAAACTGGTCGCCGCCGTCTAGGTTTCTTATTTTGAACAGAGTATAAATCTGATGCTTATGAACCTTCTAGTTTACTGTATAATGTAATAATTTATTAAAAACATTTTAATAATTAATATTTAGAATTAGGTAAACATTTGAAAATAATAAAATATGCCATAAATAATAATATAACTGTTTCTTATTATATAATTTTAAATAGGTACGTATCTGTAGCCATCATATACTCTATTCCAAATAAGACCAGGCTACAGCAGCCAAGTTGTGCGCATGGGCGTGGCTTCACAACGAGCACGGACCTCGAACTTTGCCGCCGCGGCCCGACAGCTAGAGCGACCGCCGCGACGTAATTAGTCTATCGTAAACCAGCGACCTGATTAAATAACTTAGATTGCATTGTATACTCTGAAACAGATGCCAGAAATTCGTTAGATTAGAGCGGTGACAAATTAATAGTGAACGGTTACAAACAAAAATTAACCGGTGGTAGGGTTGATATTCGTTGGTATTCGGTTGATAATAATAGCCAACTCTCTCCTATAACAAAATAATATTTTTATCAAATATTTATTCTTATCAACTGCTGATTAATTATTAAAATAATAAAATTTTTTTTTTTTTTTTTTTAATAGCTTCTATAGGCCATTAAGGCCCTTCGCTGCTTCTACTATGCCTCTCCATCGATCTCTGTTGTCTGCATCCTCAATTATTGCAGTTTCATCTACTTGCATTAAGTCTTTCTTTACCCGGTCCATCCAACGTTGACGTGGTCTTCCTCTGGGGCGTGTTTTATTTGGTTTAGATATCATAACTTGTCTCATTTGGCTGTCCTTATCTCGCCATATGTGGCCTGCCCATTCCAGTCTTTTTGAGACAAGATATTTTTGGATATTTGGTCCATTAAAGATTCTTTCAATATTTGCATTTGTTCTCCTTTCGTACTCCCCTGTTTCCGTATTATACATGGGACCATATATTCTTCTGAGGATCTTTCTTTCAAATATTAAAAGCTTTGTCTCGTCCCCTTTAGTGGTGGACCACGTTTCGCACCCATACATAACTATGGGCCGTAAGTATGAAATATAAAGCTTTTTTTTAGTTTCTTTGGAAAGAAGCTTAGATCTGAATAATTTACTCATTGCATAATAGCCACGATTTGCCGTATTTAGTCTCACTCTAATTTCGTTATGCATATCATTCCTATTATTCAAATTGACTCCCAAATATTTAAAATCTTCTACTTGTTCGAATGTATAACCCACTACGATGAGATTCTGTAATATTCTTGGTCGCCTACTCATGATCATATACTTTGTCTTGTTCTCGTTTATATTGAGGCCCATTCTTTTACTAGAATTAATTAATTTATTTGTACTTTCTTCTACTTCTGTTTGAGAGTCTCCAAGAATGACAATGTCGTCAGCATATGCGAACAATGTGCCGCTACCAGTTAGATCCATTACTCGCGTTTCATGCATATCTCTGACCACTTTTTCCAAAGCGATATTAAAAAGAATGGGGGATAGCGCATCTCCTTGTCCCAGGCCTGACTTGACTTCAAAATTCCCTGACTCCATTCCCATGAAACGCACTTTGCATGTAGTATTGGAATTGCAACCTTTAACCAAGTTTACCAGTTTCCTGGGCAATTCAAAATTTTGAAGTACTGTCCATAGCTGTTTTCTGTCGATGCTATCGTACGCTTGTCTAAAATCTATAAATATCATGTGAAGGTCTTTGTCGTACTCATAATACTTTTCCATTGTTTGTCTGAGCGTGAAGATGTGGTCACTGGTAGATCTTCCTTTTGAGAAACCACACTGATATTTTCCTACAATGTCTATGGCAATTGCTTCTATTCTTCGTAAGATAGCTATTGAGAGCACCTTGTACGCTGTGTCTAAAAGCGATATACCTCGATAATTACTAACTTTAGTTGGATCCCCTTTCTTGAAAATAGGGCAGATAACTGATAACGACCATTCCTGTTCAACTTGTTCGCTGTTCCATATATTTGCTATAATGTGGTGTATGTTAATTAAAATTTCCTTTCCTGCAATTTTTAGTAGTTCAGGATTTATATTATCTTCCCCTGGAGATTTATTATTCTTTAGTGATTTAATAATAATTTCAATTTCCTCGATATTTGGTGCTGGCAGTTCAGGTTCTGCTGTGTGATATAGTATTTCTTCGTACTTTCCATTATTGTCATTTCCAGAGCGGGAATTATTGCTGTTTAATAGTTCTTCAAAATATTCTTGAAATTTGCTTACGATCTCGCTAGGTTCCGATATTATATGACCATTCATGTCTGTGATGAAATTAGTACGTGCCTTGAATCCCTCTTTAATCGATCTGCACTTCTTAAAAAACAATCTAGGTTCTTTCTTATAATATTCGATATCTTCTATAACTCTTTTTTCCATTGCACGTTTCTGTTGCCTAATCACCTTGTTTGCTAGGGTTCTGAGTTTAGTGTATTCACTCATGTTCTCTTCTGTTGGATTCAGCATCATATTTTGTCTAGCTAAACTTCGCTTGTTAATAGCAGCTTGGCATTCCAGATTAAACCAATGATTTTCGTTTTGTTTAGTGCGCTTACCTCGTAGTCTTTCAGCGGCTTTTGTTAGAGATTCTTTTGTCTTTGACCACAGTGTAACTTTATCCGATTCATGTTCTGTAAGATTATATTTCCTGAGATTTTCCGCAATTTCTCTTTGGTATGTGTCTATCTCCTTCGGGTTCCTGACTTTTTCTATATCCAGTTTATTATTCTTTCCTGTTTCTTTATTACTCCTCCATTTTACTGACAGCTTTAATACAAACGTTGCAACAAATAAATAATGGTCAGTATCTCCATCAGCTCCTCTGTAACTTCTAATATTACGAATTGATGTTTTGTGCCTCTTGTCTATTATGATATGGTCAATTTGACTTTTCGTTTTCCCATCTGGGGCAGACCATGTATGTTTATAGATGTTTTTCCTTGGGAAATAGGTGCTGCTAATTATGAGGTCTTTTGAAGAGCAAAAGTCAATTATTTTTTGACCATTGTTATTTGTCGTAAGATGCCAGCTTTCTTTTCCAATCGTTTGTCCAAAGGACGTTTCTCTACCAACTTGAGCATTTAAATCTCCGACAATTAGCCTTATACAGTTTTTAGGCAAAACGTCAAAAGTTGCTTCTAACGTATCATAGAAACTATTTTTTTCCTCGTCGTCTGCATTTTCAGTCGGTGCATAGCAGTTCAATATTATTAGATCTAGTTTCTGTTGTGCGATTCGTATGTAGCAAATACGTTCATTCACTGGCACACATTTTTTAACTTGATTCATCATGGCTTTTTCAATCACAAAACCGACTCCCTTCTCATGTCTACCTGTTTGCAGACCGCTGTAGAAAATTATTGAGTTGCCACTTTGTATACTACCACTATTGAGCCATCGAACCTCCTGTATGGCTACTATGGGGATTTTATATCTTGTAATTTCATCAATCATACATTTCAGTGCGCCTGGTTTAAAAATCGTTCTTATATTCCATGTTCCAATCCGTAACTCCAAATCTTTCCGGGTCCTATTTCCATTTCGTGATCCATTTTTGTCCACATTCCGAGGCTTTAGTTGAAGTTTCTTAACAAAAGTATGTTTTTAAAGAGGACGGGTTGTTAGCCCGTCGCTCAAACCCCCAACCTGGAGGACCAGTTTGGGCCAACTAATTAAAGTCAGCCCGTAGCTCGGGGCCCCGGGTCCGCTAAGCCCGTAGCACTAAATAAATAGTGCCCCCCTGAGGGGAAAATAATAAAATAATAAAATAATTTATTATAAAGAACTTTGATTTTTTTTATTATTTTCACAATCAAAAATGGATAGACTTAGTGATTTACATAGAAGTATAATTTTAAATTAATATTTTCTCAAGAAAAATAAATCAATTGACTATGTTGTACCTGTGTTTGCCTTACAAGATGAAATAAATGGTAAATTGTTTTTAAATAACATAAATATTAAGAAATAGGTACTTATTCATGTATTAGATTTCCTGCTAAGACCACTCTTGAAATCCAAACTCTCACTCTCCAATAAACTTACCATGTTTAAGTCAATAATTTGACTGATTTGGACATAGGTACGTTATTCAGTTATGGGATTCTGCAAACCCATCCAATACCAAAATACTTCAAGCGTTTCAATCCATCTGCTTATGACTAGTAACGTCTTCTCCTTGATATTTCACAAACAATAATCAATTAGAAAAATAATTACATGACAATAATTACAAATTTCATACTAAATTTAACTCCTACAATAACCCATTAATCAAACAAGTATCCTCCATCTCACTTCCTGGTTATGTACGTAAAAGAATCAAAAGACAATGGGCCTAGAGACCTACTACAATAAAAAATGAATAAAACAATAGGTATAATACTTAAAAGTATCTGGTCGGGTGGCAATGCAGGTACACACCTGCCCATAAACACTAGGTACTTCCTGAAAGGTTCGTAGCCAGGAATTTCAAAAGGGGTATTATTGAAAATTAATTGACAAAATTATACACATAAAATTAATAACTTTATGTATACTTTGTACAATCGTATGTTAGTACAAACACATAAATTAATAGTGAATAGTTAATGATTTATGAGAAAATATGATGAATCTTTTCTGTTATAAGACATAACTACATAAGTATAACATGTTCAAGTTGTGGGGGGGGGGTTACACCTGTAACACCCCTCTGGCTGCTAAAAGGAGCCTCCTGTTAATAACCATGTATAAAATTTACTCATTATACTAATTATATTGTACCTATAGATTGTTAATAAAATGTTTAATATAAAAAAAAAAATATTTTGGATTTAATTTATTGTAATTATTACTCATTTCTTATTAGGACAAATAAGTGAAATGATTTTGAACTGGAGTAATAATTTAATTTCACAAGGAATGGAATATGATGAGGTAGTGATGTGCTTAAATAGTGAATATCGACAAAAACTGTCTAAGGTACACAATTTTGTAGAAATTACTGTCCCAGCAATGAGAGAAATTGATTTTAAGACACATTTTCGCCTAACAAGAACCAGTGTTGAAGTATGGTATAAAAAATAAAAATAAAAATTTCTCATTTCAACTATTTACAATTTATTTAGGTAATTTTCTCTATGATTGGACATATGTTCCACATGGACAATATGAAAATCAGCATGGAAAAACAAGTCTTGGTTACTTTATGGTATATGGCTAACAGTGAAACCCATAGGTAATTTTAAATTAGTAGACAGGCGAAAACTATAATTCAATACAAACTTTATTTATTCATAATTGTATATCTATTTAATTTGCTTTAGACAAATTGCTTCCAGATTCAATGTATCAAATAGTACAAGTTATCAAATTGTGCAAAATAATTTGAAATATATAACAAGTATATCAGATACCGTGATAAAATGGCCATGCAATAATGAACAACTTTTGACATTAAAAAAATTCCAGAATCTACGGAATAAAGTATTACCTGGGGTATTTGGAGCTATAGATGGATGTCATATTAAAATATTAGCACCATGGGTAAAAAGAACGGTTATGCCTCCACTTAACAAGTCAATGTTCTATAATAGGAAACAAGTACCAACCGTCATTTTACAAGTACATATAAATAATTATTCTTATTTTAATTTTATTTTATTTTCTGACTCGATTATAAATATTAATATGATTTATTAGATTTGTTCAAATTATTTTATAGGGCATCGTTGACGCTGATCAGAAATTCATCAACATTTTTTGTGGATGGCCTGGTTCATCACACGATGCACGAGTTTTAAGGCGGAGTATTATAGGGAACCGACTATTAAACAACCCCTGGGAAATACTACCCCGAGAATCATTTATCTTAGGAGACAGTGCTTATCCATTAACCGAAGCGATTATGACACCTTATAAAAATAATGGTCACTTAACCCCGGCACAAATATTTTTCAACCAAACTCTTAGTAGTTCTAGAGTAGTTGTTGAACAAAGCTTTGGTAAACTAATTGGCAGGTTTCGAAAATTAAGGTATATATATTTTTGACTTGTAATTTATTTACATCACATTCTTACAAACTTTAATATTAGATTATTAGATGTGTACCATAAAAGTTATTGTGGTTTGATAATAACAGCTGCCTGTGTTCTTCACAATATTTGCATGTCTCAGACGAGCGTGAAGTTAGCTGGCCAAAGTTAGCTGGCCAAAATAAGTGATAAGGAAATGGGGGATTCGGGTTGCATTACGTTCGATTCAAGGGGCAAAACGATCAACTGGCGTACAAAATGTATGGAACTACATTCCGATACCAGATGGTGCTATAAATTGTAAGGTCCGTAGTCGATACGCGGTAAAACTGAGTTTTTGAAACCGATTTTGAGACATGATCCGGAGGGTGTCCACGCCCGGACTTGATAGAATCTAATAGTGAACCACACAAGGAAGCTGTCCATAAAGTATCTAAGATAACACGCGAACAGATTTCGAGATATCGCATTTTGAAATTGAGTAGTCGAAACGTCATAACGGTATAAAACACGGGGCACGATACGCGGTAAAACTGAGTTTTTGAAACCGATTTTGAGACATGATCCGGAGGGTGTCCACGCCCGGACTTGATACAATCTAATAGTAAACCACACAAGGAAGCTGTCCCTAAAGTGTCTAAGATAACACGCGAACAGATTTCGAGATATCGCATTTTGAAATTGAGTAGTCGAAACGTCATAACGGTATAAAACACGGGGCACGATACGCGGTAAAACTGAGTTTTTGAAACCGATTTTGAGACATGATCCGGAGGGTGTCCACGCCCGGACTTGATACAATCTAATAGTGAACCACACAAGGAAGCTGTCCCTAAAGTATCTAAGTTTTACCGCGTATCGTGCCCCGTGTTTTATACCGTTATGACGTTTCGACTACTCAATTTCAAAATGCGATATCTCGAAATCTGTTCGCGTGTTATCTTAGATACTTTAGGGACAGCTTCCTTGTGTGGTTTACTATTAGATTGTATCAAGTCCGGGCGTGGACACCCTCCGGATCATGTCTCAAAATCGGTTTCAAAAACTCAGTTTTACCGCGTATCGACTACGGACCTTACAATTTATAGCGCCATCTGGTATCGGAATGTAGTTCCATACATTTTGTACGCCAGTTGATCGTTTTGCCCCTTGAATCGAACGTAATGCAACCCGAATCCCCCATTTCCTTATCACTTATTTTGGCCAGCTAACTTTGGCCAGCTAACTTCACGCTCGTTGTCTCAGGGTGATGACATTGAAGTTGAAGAATATGAACAGTATATTCCACCTGCAGTACCTGATACAGGGAATGGAATAAATAAAAGAGATCAATTATGTGCGTTAAACTATGAACAATAACAAATTTAATGTTAAAATTAAATAACAAAGGTTTATTATGTAAACAATATTTTTAAGAACGTTTTTTAAATATCACATTTATTTCTTTTCAGACTAGAACCTTTCAGTCTTTCAAATTCAAATATAACTTTGTGTAAGCAACTAATAATTAAAATTATAAAATAAATAAAAGAACTGTCATACCTTGAACTGTAACATATTATACAATATACATTTTAAAAAAAACGAATAGTACTTAAACTCATTTAACAATATTAATATATAGTAAGATCATTTTTTAAATTATTATTAGGAACTATTTTGTTTTATCTGTAAACATTTCTTTAAACAAATCCAATTTCTGTTGTTCAATTGCATTTGAATTTTCTAGAGATTTCAATAGCTTGGCCTTCAGATCTCTATCTTCGTCAATCTTTCCTCCTATCTCTAACATTCTGAAACATTTATATAACCAGCAGTATGTAATATACAGGGTAATATACTTTTTTTTTATTTCTAATTAAGCTTTTCGTAAAATGTCTTTTCCATTTATCTGAGAACTAAAATTACCTAATAGTTAAGTAAAATTTATAATTTTTTTCGAAAATTCAAAATTATGTGTGTGCATTGCTAAAATTCAAATGCAAATAAAATATAATTATGGCAATGCCAACTCATAAAACTACATATTTAATTTACAGCAAGACGTTATAGTAGGTACAACTGTGAAAAATTTTTTTGATGAAGTTAGTTTCCATTTTTTCCCCATGAGTTTTAAGAAACTCAAATTGCTTATCCTTAGCATCCATCATTTCTTTAACCCAACTGGGTTTAGTAGTTTTTAATAATGGATTTATTTTTTGTGTTGATTGTGTTGGAGAAACCAGAGTTTGAGACTCTGTGATTGTGTTTATACATGGGAGCTGTTGAACAGGTTTTGGTATAAGTGTTTCATATATCATGTCTGCAAAAAATATATATATTTGTAAAAACTTTGTGTATTGATAAAATAGTAATCATTTTTCATTTGAATAACATTGAACATTTATATTTTAATTTAATAATAAACTCAATATGTTTAAAAATATTCATTCTGTGTATATACTATATACCTTTCAAATAAATATCTATCATCCCACTAAATCCAAAATAAATTGTCAGGTGCAGCGAAAGCATCATTCGCTGCACTCGTGAGCACGCCTATGTGTGAGTTCCTAAAAAATCATAATCTGGCTCTAATTATATGAAATACTACCTTTTGTAGGAGATGCAGTATCCTTGGTATGTATAATATTTCCCATATCTTTGAACCACTTCCATCTTACAGGCCCTCTTCCAGTTTGTTTGGACTGATCATGCAGTTTGGTATAATTAGTTTTCATCCTTCTAAACTTCTCATCACAAGTTTTTCCATCAACACTGATTCCTTTTTTATGCATATCTGCAGAAATCTGTTTCCAAACAATATTTTTTTTCCCTTGACCTCCTTTTTTAAATTTATTGTCATAAGCCAGTCTTAAATTTAATAGCAGACTAATTGATTTATCATCCCATGGTGAACCTATATATTATATAGTATTTAAGTATTTAGTTAACGGATACTATATTATGTATTTTATTATTTGTCCTACTTACTTTCTTTAATAGAACTATTTGAGTTGTCAATGCCAATATCACTATTTGAGTTGTCAATGTCAATATCACTATTTAAGTTGTCAAAACCAATAGATTCATCACCAAAAACGGTAACATCTGTATCTTGCTCAACTATGTCCTCTATAATTATGAGAAAAAATTAATTAAATATTGTTTTAAAATTTATTATAACGTTGCTAGCGATGGGTTTTGCAGTGTTGGCCTTGCCCATATTGTTGGTGTATGGACTCTGGGTGATCCAAAATGTATAAAATATTGTCATTTTGTAATTACTGACTGGCTTTTGTATATGTGTAATTAATTAATATTCATACCAATCAATTATATTTATGCATATTTATTTTCAAATTTATTATAACTATTATTAAAATATTGTATATTTCTATCATATTATATTATTGACTATTGTTATACACTTTTGAGTCAATACTACCTTACTGTAGAACAGTGAGAATAGGTTTATTGTATTAATAGGTAATAGGCAATAGCTTAAAATATTTGTATGTCATTGCGTCGAGTAAAATGTATAATATATATACAATTTTTAAGTCCCCACAAGGCTACAAATAATATTTTTAAATTACAACAAAATAAATAGGTATTGAAAAAACCTATTTATAATAGGTATCCAGGGAATTTTCAATTTTTTTTGTCAAATTTAGATTCAATGGTAAATAATTTTATATACTTATGATGGTAACAATTCAGAGTTGAGACGGTCAGTTTTATATTAATCAAATATTTTTATTAGGGGATTTGTTAAGCCCTTATGAAAAATGGTCAGGATGGGCCGATGATGTGCAAGGCCGACACTGAAGTTGAGAAATGGTTAGGTTACTTAACTTGTTTAACTTATTAAATGCCCGGTTAAGTGTATGTTAATGCTACCGGTAGAATTTAATTTGTGTTACCGATAGAATTCTGCCGGTTAGCCTAAGAACGGACCTAAGCCTGTATAATACTGGATATCATTATTATATTGTACTCACCTTCAATAAAATTATCGAACAGATTATTTGAACTCATTTTGAAAATTTTATATATTTTGAATTATTTCGTTACAGTTCTATGTAGTTCTACAGTTTTACTCAATCACACCAAGTGGAATGTGGAAATTATTTTAGATGTTTATTAAAATTCAAATTGTTATTTTGTTTTTGTATATTGTTATCATAGTTTGTTAAAATAATAACATTGATAACATGTGCCAAATCAGGAGAAGTAATAATTATGGAGGGGATTATAAATTATAACCGTCCATTGGAGATGGTCACAAAAAATTGTGACCGGTTTGTAACCAAAGTGATCGGTTTGGTAAAACGAATTTCTTTTTTTATCACCGATTCCAATTTTAAGGGGAAATAGTCACCGCTCTAATCTAACGAATTTCTGGATGGAGTGCGGAGCGGTACGTCGCGATGTATTTTTCCGTACCGTCACTCGCGCAGTCGCGCACCACATAATCACATACGTACGTCAGTACACGTTATCAGTCAAATAGGTGGAGCCTGACCGCCGCCCGACAAGATCTGGTCGCCGCCGTAGCCTGGTCTTATTTGGAATAGACTATAGTGTTTTAAGTTTTACAAAACTTCGCAACTTTTTTTTTATTTCTGTTATCTGGTTTCTTATTTTTATATTCCTGGTATGTGAACTGCCTCATTCTCATTCTCACGTAATAAATGACAGCAAATGAAATAATATTTTTACAGCCAAAATACATATTTTTTGCTAATCTGCATCGACTCAATACTTTATCCGAAAAATATTTATCATCGTCATAATAATTCGTAAATTTTAAAACAAAATTATCATTTAAACAATTGTTTGATGTCGGATTAAATACTGATATTGCAGATAAAAAATCGGAATTGTTAAATCTTTTGTTCATTTCACTTAATATATTATCTACCACTGTAAAATACATAACTCGTATATTTTGAATTGTAATATCAGTATTTTTAAAACCAGTCGTTGAAGTTATAACATAATCAGTTAATGTACGTAGTTGTATGTAGTATGTAGTTAATATTCGTACGTCGTTTTTTATCATTTGATAAAGAAATATATAAATTCGAAGCTGTATTTTCAGATTTTGTATAAAAGTTACTAAAATGTTCATCTGAACGTAAACGTTCAAGCTCTACTTTTGTAGCTTCAACTTATTTTAAACATTTAATTATATCGAGGGTTGACGATTGCTAACAGTGGCGGCGCCAGGGGTGGGCCAGGGTGGGCCCGGGCCGACCTTAAATAGTCTCGGGCTCCCCTGTGACCCACCCAAAAAATTAAATTTAATCATATTAGAATACTAAAAAATATCTCACGAATAAATCATAATTTAGTAAAATATGAAAGTATTAAGTCATAATAAATGGCGTGAACAACATTTTGAATGGGTTGAAAACTTGAAAACTATGCACTATGCTTGAAAGCCTCATAGATAACGTGTATTTTCCAGCGGCTGAATACGAAAATAATAAATTATACTTATAAGTTATTGTTAAATATTAATCTATGTTATTAATAATTTTGTTGAAAATTCCATGAACTACGCCAACTGTGGGCTTAGATTATTAACCAACTATGATAAAGAAAATACAAGGGAAAACATTATATTTTTAGATACTTTTGAAATATTGCATTGTCTTGTGAGTTGTAACTTGTAAGAATCAGTAACAGTTTTATCGACGGCGATGCGCGAGGTACTGTCACAGAATAAATTAAAACAGAAGCGTCACCTTGGCCGCCCGAAAAATCGTCCGACATATTGGAAAATGAATCAGTGTGACCACACATCGAATATTAATGTTTTTCATATTTATGTTGCGTTTAAAAACACTGTTCGTACCGGTTTTTTCTCGGCGAGACCATAGAAATCATAGAACACAAAGGTTCTCTGCTTTCAACGCTTGTACGAGTTGGACGTGGATTTTACGCTATTCGTACATTTTTTGAATTTATACTTACTGTGCGGGCCGGGAGCATACAATATTAATATGCGCGCCCGGACACCAAACTTAGGGTATTTACACCACTAACACCTAAGCCCTAGAAATATGGAGAAAAAGCTGGGTGTGTAATGGTGTAATAGCTCGAACAGTAATGGTCGGGATCGCCTAGCAAAATACTGTCGGCTATGTAATGCGTGTTGTGTAATTATGTGTAATTGTGTATGAATGTGTGTATATGGGTAGGTGTGTAATCTTAAACTAAGGAAGAGGTAACTAATAATAAATATAAATAATAAGACGAAGAATTATGGTAACTATAGTGTTGCTGTATTATGGTAACGGTTAACAATAAAATAAAATAAAATAAAAATCACAGCAACACGGAAAATATAAATTAATTAATTACGGCCCTTCTGGCCCAACATGTAAAAATATATAAAGCTAAATAATTAACGGTTGCCTATTTGGCACACAAACTCAATAATTAATATATAAAATATAAATAAATAAAATAAAACTCACAATTTTGTGGAGCGCAGACTGGCCAGCAGCAACTCGCCTGTATAATAATAAAATTGCACACACACTTAACAATAATATAAGAATTCACAATATGTGGCGATTTGCGCGCACTAATAATATAATAATAATTTCACGGCGATTCGCGCTCGTGTTTTATGAGGACGGCGATTAGCGCACGCAAAAAAATATAATAATAAAAATAACAATAATAAATACGGCTATTTGAGCCGTTATAAAATAGTTCGACCCTTCTGGTCTACAATATAATATAATAGCGTTAAAAATAATATAAACAAATAAAATGAAACTAAATTTCCGGCGAACGGACGTACACTCACGTACTTATTACGGAGATAAAAAAAATTAGATTTTCGCGTCGGTGTTCGCGGAACGACGTACGGTATAAGACAATTAAGAAAAAGTACGGCGGCCGTGTTAAATTATTTGTGGAGCCGACTCGGTGACGTGCGATAACGCGGTGATAGCGGAATAATTAATAATTAATATACGTATAACAATAAAGGAGGTACTATTACATAATAACTCACTGGACACATTTAAATAATACATACAAAAATAAACAATAATTAACAACAGTGATTGTGTGTGTGTGTGTGACCAGCTGTTCTCCCGTGATTATTAAATTTTATGTTGCGGCGGCAACATTCTCCCCCCGTTGAAGCCCAAGGGGTTCAACTTTATCGGTTTCAACTTCAATTGGGAGGGCGCACAGCTTTACTGTAGGTCGCTTCATCTCAGCTCCTGTGGCTAATCTGATTGTAACCACTCTTACTACGCTATCTAATCCTGGATGAGTTTTGACCACTCTAGCAAGCTTCCATCTGGTTGGTGGCATTAACTCATCCTTAACTATGACCACATCGCCAACCTTCAAGGGTGGTTTTTTGGAAACCCATCTTCCTCGGACTTGAAGTTGTGGCAAGTACTCCTTTTGCCAGCGATTCCAGAAACCTTGCATTAGTGCTTGAACGTATTTCCAACGAGTTAAATGATCGATGGCTCCATGATCTACGTTCGGTTCTGGTAGTAATACTAAAGGTCCTCCAATCAAGAAGTGACCGGGAGTGAGAGCCTCTGGTTCAGAGGGATCGCTATTTAGTGGAGTTATTGGTCTCGAGTTGACACATGCTTCAATTTGGCATAGTAATGTAGTTAGTTCTTCTAAATTAAGACGACTGTCCTTGAGAGAACGATTTAAGTGGTGCTTTGTGCTTTTGACCGCGCTTTCCCAAAGCCCCCCGAAATGTGGTGCTGACGGAGGGTTGTATTTCTACTCAATTCCTTCTCGTGCCAAATTTGAGTCACAATTTTGTACATATGATGCTAACTCCTTTTGAGCTCCAACAAAATTTGTTCCGTTATCGCTGTATATTGTTAAACATTTCCCTCTACGTGACATGAATCGCCGTAGTGTAGCCATGAATGCTCCACTTGTTAACCCCACTACAGCTTCCAAATGTATTGCCCTAGTGGAAAAACATATAAAGACCGCTATCCAAGCCTTTACACCGGAAATGCGTCTTACTCCACTTCTCACCACCAATGGACCCGCAAAATCTACTCCACACACAGTAAATGGTCTGGAGGGTGTTACTCTTGTTCTTGGTAGGGCTGCCATCAGTGGGTGCACAAATGTTGGTCTTGCACGAATGCATGTAACGCATCTTTTTGTTACAGAACGTGCCATAATTCTTCCCTTCAATGGCCAATACTGCTGTCGAACACCTCCTAATAACAGTTGTGGTCCACTGTGCAGTAGTCTTTCGTGAACGTCTTCAAATATTAATCTGGTTATCTTGTGGTTGGCTGGTAAAATAATTGGGTGCTTTTGTTCTTCCGGAATTTCAGCGTTATTTAATCTACCTCCCACCAAGATCACATTGTCTTTACGAAGTACTGGGTACAAACACTTCAACTTACTACTTTTGGAGACTTCTTTACCTTTCTTTAATGCCTGAAACTCATCACGGAACTCGTCCAACTGTGCTCGTTTAATTAATCCGGTTTCAGCCCTTTTTAAATCTGCCACGCTAAGGTATTTTGTTATGTTACTAATATTTTTTGTTCTTCGAAATTCAATAAATTTTAGCAACCAGGCTGCTGCTCTGACTAATTTTCACCAGTTGGAGTACCGGTTCAATAAGTCCACTGTACAGTCGACTGCGATCAGTGCTAGACGCATAGTTCTTTTCTCAGGCAGTGTCTCTTCTCCGGGCAGTATAACCGGTGTTCTTAACCATGTAGCTGAATCCTTAGAAAGCCACCATGGGCCTTGTCATCACAGGTTAAGACCCTTTATTTCTCTTGGTGTCATACCTCTTGACAAAACGTCTGCCGGGTTTTCGCCTGTTTTTACATGTGTCCACTGTTTAGTACTAGTACTTTCTAGGATCTGACATACTCGATTTGCCACGAAAGTTTTCAATCTAGATGTTTGACTATTCAGCCATGCAAGAACAACCATGGAATCGGTCCAAAATCGAAACTCTTGTACCCTAATATTCCAGGCCTTAGCCACCTTGTCTGCCAGTTGGACTAGTAACAAAGCTCCACTCAACTCCAAGCGTGGTATTGTCGCTCCTTTTAATGGTGCTACTCGTGACTTAGAGCAGAGCAGCCTAGCATGCCATTCCCCTTGATGATTTAATGACCGAACGTAGATGAAAGCTCCATATGCTTCAATAGACGCATCGCAAAAACCGTGAACTTCGATGTTTTTACTAACTGCTGGTTGAACTTTTCTTGGAACTGATATGTTTCTGAGTTCTTGTAGCTCTGCGTAGTAATTTTTCCATTTAATTTGAGTTTCTTTTGAAAGAGGCGTATCCCAATCGGTTTTTAACTGCCATAGTTGCTGAAGAAATATTTTTCCTTTTATTAACACAGGTGCCAAGAAGCCTAAAGGATCAAACACTTTGTTGAGATCCGACAGAAGTGTTCTTTTTGTTAATCTTGTCCTCTCTGGTAGGGAGCCAACGTTGAATAGAAATTCATCGTTAACTGGTTTCCAGCATAAACCTAATGACTTAACTGCTTCATCGTCGCCTAAATTTAAGGTAAATAATGGATCATTTTCACGTTTTCCAATTTTTGATAATACTACGGCAGAGTTCGAACACCACTTCCTCAGCGGTAATTTCGCAGTATCTAAAATAGTTGTGATTTGATCTTGTAACTGACAGCACTCTTCTTCTGAATCACAACCGGTCATTAGATCATCCATATAAAAGTCTGACTTGATGATATTTGCTGCTGTAGGATACTTTTCTATGAATTGTTCTGAGAGAGTTAACAAACATTGGGTAGCCATAAATGACGCTGGTGTAGTCCCATACGTGACAGTACATAGGCGGTAGGTCTTGAGAGCTTCCTTGGAGTCAAATCGCCAGAGTATACGTTGAAGGTCCCAGTGTTCTTCAGCTACAGAAATCTGTCGAAACATTTTTTCGATATCTGACGTCATTACGAATTGGTGCTTGCGGAATCGGCTTAATATCGAGAAAATGTCTTCTTGTATGGTTGGTCCTTGCATCAAAATATCGTTCAAAGATACACCAGATGAGGTTCTTGCCGATGCGTCGAACACAACTCTAACCTTCGTCGTTAAACTCGTGTTCTTTAAGACTGCATGGTGCGGTAAGTAATATACAGGATGAGGTATTTCCACTTCACCTATAACTTCTCTCATGTGGCCTAGTTCTAGATATTCTTTCATGAACTTAGAATACTCGTAGTGTAAATTTTCATCTCTCTGCATTCTCCTTTCAATACCAATAAATCGTGTTGTAGCCATGGCAATACTGTCTCCAAGTTGTTTTGCGTCTTGTTTTAATGGTAGTTTTAAGACGAACCGTCCTTCTTGATCTTGAGTAAAGTTCTCTTTGAAATGTTGTAAAGTTTCCTCTTCTTCTAAACATTTACGATTAGCCCTTGAGAAACGTCCATAAGTATTGTTTTCCTCTAGCATCGTTGTCCAGTCATCTTCAGAGGTGTTTCTGACGCTTAGAAGACATATAGGGTTAACTTCTCCGGTTAATATCCACCCAAACTTGGTTTCTTGCAAAGACACTGTGCCGTTCTCTAGTTGGAATCGTTCCACTCCTAGCAAGTCGAAAAATATACTGGCTCCAATTAAGATATCCACTGCTCCTGCTTGATCAAACGATGGATCAGCTAGTTGGTCTAGCAAATTACTTGGAATTTTCCATCCTTGAATAGGTTTTTGAATTTGCGGTAGATCCTTAACTACTACGGGTAAAATATGACATGCCAAGTCCACTTCGTATCGGTTGAGTCGGGACTTAATGTTGATAGTTGTTTTCGTCATTGATCGCACCTTGCTTGCTCCAATGCCACTGATTGGTAAGTGAACTCTTTCACGTGGAAGTTGCAGCACATCTGCCAGTTTTTTTGAAATAAAGTTTACTTGAGATCCGGTATCCAAGATTGCTCTGCATGTTCTTAAATTACCATGATTATCTCTCACGTAAACAGATGCAGTTACTAGAAATACATGACTGCTGCTGTTACTGATGGATAATGAAACGGGATTTTGTGTTGTTGAGGCCGCTGATACTTATGAGCTTCCTGCTAAACTGGGTTCTTCTACTTTTTCTGCGACCTTCTCAAAATGTAGTAGGGAGTTGTGTTTTCGTTTGCATTTAAAACACGAATATCTCGAATTACAAGAGTCCGCTGCATGAAATCCAGACAGGCAATTGAAACATAACCGTGAACTTCGCACCAGCGCTAGCCGTTCGTTAACTCCTAACTCCTTAAATTTATTGCACTGATAAAGTTTATGATTCTCTGAACAGCAAACGCACGGTTTTTGAGGCTTATTTTCAGTGACTATGAATGCCCTTTTTGTATTGCTGTTGCTATAGGATTTTTTCAAATTGTTTGAGGTTGATGAACATTTTCCTTTGTCTCTATCAGTGTTTACATTTAATGTTTCACAACTTTCCAATGCAACACAACGACTAGCAATGAAACATTCCAACTCTGCATATGTTGGTAGTTCTGTGTTTATGCGTCGAAGCTGCCATTCTTGACTAGTAGATGGATCCAATTTTCTCAAAATAATGGTCACGAGCCAAGCATCCCAGTGTTTAATTGGCTGTCCTAATGCTTCGAGTGAGGCGATATGAGCAGATACATTTGAGTGTAAGACTTGCAATTGAGTGGCTGAGGCGGATTCTACCTGCTCACTGTCTAAAATTGAACGTATGTGAGACTGTATAACCAAACTCTTATTATCATACCGTTGTTTCAGTTTGTTAATAGCCACTTCATAATTATTCTCAGTAATTGGTATCCCTTTTATAATACCCAGCGCTTGTCCGCTCAGCGTGGACCTAAGGTACGAGAATTTTTGTGCGGGAGGATAGCTGTCGTCATTATGCACCATTGCCTTGAAACAATCGAAGAAAGATTCCCATTCCTGAATATTTCCATCGAAACTTGGTAATGAGATCGGAGCTAGGCGGGCCCGTTGAGAATGCGTATTAGCCGTGTTCGTTGAGGTGTTGTTTATTGACGAATTATGGCTCTTTTCAGCGTTAATAATTTCCTGCATTTCTGATCTTATAGAAAAATATTTTACTTCAAAGGCCTCCCTTTCTTCCTCTCCTTCATCTGCATTGTCAACATCGATAAGCTCTATCTGACACTGTATATCATCAAATTTTCGGTTGATCTGCGGAAGTTCTTCTTGCCGGAATTCTAATAGCGTAATGGGCTCTTCTCTTGGGTTGAATTTCGTAATAAAATTTTGCAAACGCGTAAGAGATGCTTTTACCACACCCCTCTTTCTCTTTAAATCGCTCAATACCTTCTGCTCACTCTCATCAAGTACCATGTTAACGAAATAAATTGTAAATGATAATAGAAAAGAATAAGACTCACGACCAAACAAATTACAACTACAAAATAAAGTAAAAATTCAAAAGACGCAAACAAAGAATTGATAGTAAAAAATAATATGTGCCAAGAAAAAATAAAACCGATAAAATACACACACAATAATTAACACAAAATAATATAAAAAATCACGTCGAGGTCACCAAAATGTGCGGGCCGGGAGCATACAATATTAATATGCGCGCCCGGACACCAAACTTAGGGTATTTACACCACTAACACCTAAGCCCTAGAAATATGGAGAAAAAGCTGGGTGTGTAATGGTGTAATAGCTCGAACAGTAATGGTCGGGATCGCCTAGCAAAATACTGTCGGCTATGTAATGCGTGTTGTGTAATTATGTGTAATTGTGTATGAATGTGTGTATATGGGTAGGTGTGTAATCTTAAACTAAGGAAGAGGTAACTAATAATAAATATAAATAATAAGACGAAGAATTATGGTAACTATAGTGTTGCTGTATTATGGTAACGGTTAACAATAAAATAAAATAAAATAAAAATCACAGCAACACGGAAAATATAAATTAATTAATTACGGCCCTTCTGGCCCAACATGTAAAAATATATAAAGCTAAATAATTAACGGTTGCCTATTTGGCACACAAACTCAATAATTAATATATAAAATATAAATAAATAAAATAAAACTCACAATTTTGTGGAGCGCAGACTGGCCAGCAGCAACTCGCCTGTATAATAATAAAATTGCACACACACTTAACAATAATATAAGAATTCACAATATGTGGCGATTTGCGCGCACTAATAATATAATAATAATTTCACGGCGATTCGCGCTCGTGTTTTATGAGGACGGCGATTAGCGCACGCAAAAAAATATAATAATAAAAATAACAATAATAAATACGGCTATTTGAGCCGTTATAAAATAGTTCGACCCTTCTGGTCTACAATATAATATAATAGCGTTAAAAATAATATAAACAAATAAAATGAAACTAAATTTCCGGCGAACGGACGTACACTCACGTACTTATTACGGAGATAAAAAAAATTAGATTTTCGCGTCGGTGTTCGCGGAACGACGTACGGTATAAGACAATTAAGAAAAAGTACGGCGGCCGTGTTAAATTATTTGTGGAGCCGACTCGGTGACGTGCGATAACGCGGTGATAGCGGAATAATTAATAATTAATATACGTATAACAATAAAGGAGGTACTATTACATAATAACTCACTGGACACATTTAAATAATACATACAAAAATAAACAATAATTAACAACAGTGATTGTGTGTGTGTGTGTGACCAGCTGTTCTCCCGTGATTATTAAATTTTATGTTGCGGCGGCAACACTTACCTACCACATTTTTATTCTGTATTAATTATTTATGTATATATTTATATAGTTTGTTATTAAATAATATAATATATATATATATATATATATATATATATATATATTTCTTCAATATTTGTTTTATTTACGAGACGCCGTGAAGCATTTCATTTTTCTTATTATTTTGTTTTTTTGTTTGCGTCAGCAAAATGGAAGAGTTTTATATTCATAAACGTCCTAAACAATACGCAAAATGTTATATAACTAACTGTAAAAGCCACTTGATGGTAGATAAGGAAAGTCTTAGTTTTTTTTTTATTTCCTAAAGATCCGGTCAGATCAGCAATTTGGATCAAGAACAGCAAATGTGATGAACTTAAATCAATCTCCAATTTGGGTTCCAACCAGAAGTATCGTTTATGTTCTTTACATTTTGAAAGTAAAATGTTTTCTAATTTTCAGAGAAATCAACTTTATAAAGATGCAATTCCAACATTGTTTGATGTTGATAGTAAGCAGTGTGTAAATGAACCAGTAACGAATATCGAAGTACACGAAAGTCATTCGTCATGTTCTACACCTGGTACCGGTACGTCTCATATAATATTTTATTATAAATATACTGAGATATAAAAGAAATGTAATTGAGCATATTTTGCATTTATTTGTGCATATTTTGACAATTGTTTTGCTTATTCGCACCATATTTACCACAAGTTAAGTGCATTCCTATATCTAGGATTAAAGTAATTTTAATATTAAGACAAAAAAAATATCAAATATGATTACAGGTTCATCTACTCGCTTATCTATAAACTCTCCAAGTTTATCAGATGCATCAACATCAACGGGAATTACATCTAGTGTCATGGGCGTTCAAACACCTGGTCATCTCTCATCAAAAACTCCCCGAAAAGCTGCTCTACGAGAGAAACTAAAAGAAAGTGAACGGGTTCGGGCTGAGTTGGAACACATCATCATTAATTTGAATCAACAAATAGCCAACGAACCAAGTAACAAATTGAAAAATTGCCTTGAAGTATGTAAAGAACTCTTGTCCCCCACCCTCTTCATGATAATCCAATCTCAAATTCAAAATAAAGATAAAACCCGCCGAGCATTCAGGTACTCTAATGAAATAAAACAAATCGCTTTAAGCATTTATTTTCTAGGACCAAGAGTTTACAATTTGTTGCAAAATCCACTTTCCCTTCCTACTGTTCGAACCCTTCAACGAGTAACTTCAAAATTTGAAATAAATCCAGGTTTTAATGATTTTCTTTTTAATTTTGTATCTTTTAAAATTAGTAATTTTAAATCAAATGCGCTAGATTGCATACTTTGTGCCGGTGAAATGGCTTTAAAAACAAACCTATTTTATAACATTTCCAAAGATAAGATTATAGGTTTTCATGAATCTAATTCTCATAAAAAGTATGAACCTGCCAAATATGCTTTAGTCCTCATGCTTAGAGGAATAAATCAAAATTGGAAACAACCAATAGCTTATTTTCTTGTCTCTAGTAGCTGTACCGGTATTGATCTTAAAGATATCATTATATCAACAATTTGTCGCCTCCAAAATATAAAACTTAATATTCGTGCTTTCATTACTGATCAAGGCTCCAATTTTGCAAATTTTTCTAAAAGCTTTTATGTTTCTCCAGACAAGCCATTTTTTGAAGTAGAAGGAAAACAAATTTTTTATATTTTCGATCCACCTCATCTTTTAAAATCTACACGTAACATGTTCTTTAAACATAACTTAAAAATAAATGATTCCATAGTTACTAAAACACATCTTGATTCTTTTTATAATTATGATTCTGAATGTAATCCTCGATTATCTCCAAAATTAAAATATTCACATGTTCACCCTGGGCCTTTTGAAAAAATGCGTGTATATTTAGCCAGTCAAATTTTCAGTTCCAGTGTAGCTTATGGTATGACTGTAACTTTATCATCTGGAATTTTACCTCCTTTTGCACAATCTACTATTAATTTCATCAGTGATATGGACAAATTGTTTGATATATTTAATTCATCAAAAACTCCCAATCTTAAAGAATACAATAGACCATTTAAATATACCCATTCACAAATTAATCATTTAGATAAAATGGCTGAAGTTTTTAGAAATATAAGAGTTATCAATAAATTTAATGGACTAGATGTTACTCACAGAATCAATTTTATTAATGGTTGGTTAATTTCAATATCTTCTTTAAAAATGTTGTGGCATTCTTTAAACCCAACCAAAGATCAAAGTTATGTCCTTTACACTAGACGTTTAAATAAAGATTGTTTAGAAAATGTATTTTGTTATTTCCGCCAACAACATGGTAATAATACAAATCCTACACCAATTGATTTTTCTCGGTCTTTTAAAAAACATTTTTGTGCTAATTATTTCAAGCATTCCTCAGGTGCAAATTGCATTGAAGATTTAGATCAAATTTTAGTTTCACAGTTACCCCAGCTTAAAGAAATTATTAATTTTGATGTATCCGATAAAAATCTTTTTAAATTTAAATGTATAAATATTGGTATAGCTGATTACAGACAACTTAACATTCCAGAACGTAATGCATTCACTTACGTTTGTGGCTATTTAATGAACAAATGTTTAGAAAATCATAATTGTCAGGTTTGTAGTGATTATGCTTACCATCAAAAGCAGTTAGACCATTCGAATCTTTTATGTTACTTTAAACCTTACCCTACTCGTCAAAATTTAACTTTTGGTAATTTAATGATGCCCCATGACACCTTTTATAATTTCATATATGAATTAGAAAATATTTTCATCCATAACTTCCCTTCCATTTCTTACGATGACGGTGTTGGCGCCAAATTGAAGATAGATATTAGTATTGTTCCTTTTAATCATCCTTGCAAATCTTTCAATAAAACTTATTTAATTAATTTATTTATCAGATTTAGAATTTATTCAGCAATAAAATTTTTAAATAGATCTTTAATTTCAGAAAAAAAGTTAAAAAATAGAAAATTAGCCATTCTTACCCAATTGTAAAACATAATACATTTATGACAAAGTATACTTATGTGTATCCTACTTACTATAAATCTAAATCACTACTAGTATTCTAGTGGTCATGTACCATCATTCATTAGAACATAGACTGATTATAATAATGTAGTTTTTCACATTTGTTTGCTTTTCTGAGTATTTAATGTATATTATTTTTTCCAAGTCTACATCTAAATTTTTCTAAAATCCATTTAAAGACTTCTAAAAAAAAAATTAATAAATTAAGAATTAGGGAGTTGGGTACATTTTAAAATAAACCTCTACAATTTTAAATTGTTCACATTGCTAATCGACTATTTCATATTCTATAGATAATTAATCTTCATGTTTATTTAATGTTTATTGTATAATACAATTTATTTGTATTACATGTACTTAAAGTTTAGTATGTATGCATGCATTTTCCTTTTATTTTATTTATTAATGTATATTTATAATTATTAATTATTTTAATAAATGAATTTATTATACTAGTAAAATCTATTTGTATTTGTTATTCTTCTTAATGTATATTTATAATTATTAATTATTTTAATAAATGAAATTATTATACTAGTAAAATCTATTTGTATTTGTTTTTCTTTATTTATATTAATTTCCATACCTATAATGGTAACATACAATTAACCATCAAATATTTCTTTTATGGTATTTCATAAAAAAAAAGAACAAGATTATTCCAATGATTTTATTTTATTAAAAAGAAGAAAAAAAAGATATCAACAACAGACATACTACAATTGAAGGGCTCTGTGCAAGAACTAGACAGCTCCACTTTTTAAAAATTTTCAGGAAACTGAAGATTTGATAAAGATGATAGATCAAAAAAATATCATACAAATTACTTTAAAACTGGTTTAAATATTTTGGAAACAAAATAAGTTTGTTTAATGGTTTCCATTCCTAACTTCCTAATTGTTTATAAAACCTTTTAAAACTCAAACTAAAACATTAATTTAGGAAAATAAAAATGAAACCTGAGTGAACTTTCAAATATTTTATTAAGTATCAATAAATATTAAAACAAAACAAATTAGAATTAAAAACAAAAATGTATTATAAAAAACACAGATTTGCATAGACAAAAAATAAATGCTGGTTGTACGTTCTCTTTAAATTAATTTAAACAACTTTTTTAATGAATCATCACAATATAAAATCTAAATTATACAATGAATTTCACAAAGTAGAAATTATTATTTAATGTATCTTAATTTAATAATTGATTAGAGTGATATCACATTTTGGCTTGTAAATATGTTCGGAAACGTAAATAACTTAAAGATATTTAAGATTTTTTTTCATGGTCACACTGATTCACTTTCCAATATGTCGGACCGTTTTTTCATTTTCCCATAAGAGCAATGTAACGTTATCAAAGGTGACGCTTCTTATTTAATTTATTCTGTGGTACTGTTATCTACAATTTACTGTATATTTTTAATTTTGTAAAATCGTTTATTCGTGTATGTAGTTTATACTATTCTATGGTTTCAATTTTGTGGTCATTTGACAGTTGATTTTGTTCTTGATTGTTATTAAACTGTTGTTTAAGGTATTTTACTACTACGATTTTTCGGTATTTTACAAAGTAGTCAAACAATTCAGCTACGTCTTTTTATTACCTATTCATTGTTATTTATAATTAACATTTATTAAATCAGTATTTAATGAATTAATTATTTAAACGTTTTTACTCGTCGTCATGTCAGAAAGCAATATCGAAAATGAGACTATCAAAACAAAAAAGGTCAGATCTATAAAATCTTTTTTTTTGCGCCTAAAAAGATAAAATTGGAAGTAAACAAAGCATCTAATTTTGATTCTCCTTCTGATGGTAAGTTTTTTAAAATAAATATTATGAGAATTAATAAATAATAACCTAATGACCATTTTAGCAATAAATTCGAAAACTACAAATGTAAATAAAAGTATTCATCATTCGACTGTAATGGTGATTGAACATGATACAACTAATGCAGAGTTTTCAAAATCATTTAAAAAGTGAGTTGACAATTTTTTTCCAAATTATTTTTGGTATAATATATTATGTTATTATTTATAACTAAGGTTGTGAATTTAATGCACTATAAATCTTAAAAATTCATTAAAAATATAAAAAAAAAAAAAAAAAATGCAATATTAAATTCCAAAAATTATAGAATATTATACATTAGTACATTATATTTTACATGCATAAAAATGTGTTTATTTAATATTAAAAATATTAATTGAATTTAAATTTTGTATAATGCTATTCACCTTTAAACATTTTTCAAATAAAATAAACCGTACTATAGTTTATAATACCATTTAATTTGAACTTGTTTAGTAATACAAATGAACGACCTAATCAAGAACTTGAAAAATTAAATTATTCATCTTCATCTAGTACCTGTAGTAGTGTTGACTTATGCAGGTAAATTAATCATACCTTCAATAATTATTAATTAATACCTAATGTTTAATAGCTTACTAAGGAATTTATATTGAATAATTTTTTTTTTCAATCTAGTTCAAGCTATGAAAGTGCTGATGAAATTGATGAATCTATTTTTACAAACTGTGAACCAGAATTAGAGTACAAAGTCAAGCCTCAAAGCCTTCGTACAGTTCCTGGTCCTTATGATATTTCACAAACCATCGATGAAGAGCCATATCAACCAAATTTAAAGAACTATCCTAAGACTACCTATGGTACTGGCCGGACAAAGAGGACCAGAAGTTTTCAATTTTGTTGGTGTGAGCAATTTAAGTGGATAGAATATAGTCAAAGTGAAAATGCTGTATATTGTTTTCCTTGTAGGTTTTTTTCACTTAAACAAAAGAACGATAGTGATAGTATGTTTATAAGTACACGTTACACTAATTGAAAAAATGTAATGTCTAGTAGGGGTTTTTTGAGACATGATAATAGTGATGAACATAAAAACTGTACTATTTCATGGATAGAATTAAAAAAAAACAAATTAAACAAGACTTCAGTGTTATCAAAATTAAATAATCATCATGCTAGTATTGTAATTGAAAATAAAAAATATATGGAAGCAATAATAATTTCTTTAAGAATGTTAGCTATTCAGGGTATTGCCTTCCGTGGACATCTTGAAAATGAATCTAGTATAAATCAAGGAAATTTCTTAGAGTTGAAAGTTATTTCTCTTTTTGATAATGTTGTTAAAAAGAAAATTAATGGCCCAAAAAATGCTAGGTATCTTCATCATTCAATACAGAAAGAATTAATTCACATCATGGCTAGTATGATAATAAATAAAATATCTTCTGAACTAGACAAATCTATGCATTTTGCAATAATGATAGATGAAACTAAGGATATTACAAAAACTGAACAATTATCAGTTGTCGTTAGATATTATTATAACAATGAAATTAAAGAGCGGTTTTTAGGGTTTACTCCACTAAAAAATTTAGATTCAAACACATTATTTAATCATATTCAAGTAAAATTAAATAAATGTAAGATTGATATAAATAAATGTGTTGCACAGACATATTATGGAGCTAATGTTATGAGAGGCTCAATTAATGGAGTTCAAGCTTTTTTAAAAATAAAGTTCCTCATGCTGTTTATATTCATTGCCACAATCATCGTCTTAATTTAGTTCTTGTACATGTAGCAAAAAATGTTGATGAAGTAAATTTTTTCTTTAATTTTTTACAAGATTTATATAATTTTATATCTGGATCTTCAATTCATTCTAAGTTCATTGAGCTTCAAAAACAAATTTTAAAAATTCCAAAACCAATTGAACTTAAAAGATTATGCCTTACTCGTTGGTCATCTCAAATTCATACATGTCGAGCTGTTAAAGCTACTTTGGAAGTTATACTGTTGTTATTATATAAGATTTCAAATGAAAAAAGTATGCGTTCCTCAGAAGCTACTGGTTTACTTAAGAACATAGATTTTAAATTTATATATTTATTACTTTTTTTTAATGATTTACTTTCCCAAATTAACTTGTTGACCAAATATTTACAAGATAAAAATGCTGATATGGCCAAAGCAATTATATTAATTTTTCATAAAGGTTGGATCTGGCCGACTCTTTGTCCATGCTGTTATAGAGCGCCATCTTTTCCTTCGCCATCATCTTGATTGGAGCGATACCAGAAATCACGACTGCCGCTGCGTATAACACTGTCCTGTAGCAGCACGTCACTCTCAGCTGTGATATTCTGTGTACCACTGCCATCTTCTTCCGTCCCCTGATCTCTATTGTTGGCGTCTAAAAGGGTGCTGCGTACAGCAGCCTTGACATTGAAACGCTAGTCAGAAATCATCTTGACTTCTGTCTTGGCCCTCTCATATTAGACATGAGGTACCCCAATTGGCGAGTGGCTTCCGCTGCCCTTTTTGAAGTCGATTCCGCGTGTTCTGCAAAGCCTAATTTCTCGTCGAATGCACTCCTCGTTGTACACTCTTCTTTTCGTGAAGACGATGGCTTCAATTTGTTCAGTGGCGAGCGAAATTCCAATTTGCTCAACCGCTACATTGATGACCTCGTTTGGGATGTTATCTGGTCCCGGCGCTTTTCTGTTAGGAAGTGATTTCGCTGCCTCCGTTAACTATCTCATTGTGAAAGGAGTAGATAGTTCATCGTCTCTTCGTGACGTAGAACTGCTGGCGTGTTGATGCAGTTTGCCCGGTGGGAAAAGCTCGTTCTCTATAGCTTCGAGTCGACCTGGTAACTCTATCCCTCTGATTTGTCCTGGTCTCCGTAAACGCTTCATTACGATTGTATAGGGTTTGCCCAGATGTCTTTATCGACCGTGGCTATCAGTTCCGACCACTACCACGGGGAGGGCTGATGACCTAATACTCAATTCGAGTCGTTGTAGGAAATCCGAGTACTCGGCTATTGGGCAGATCGGCGTCCAGTAGCAGCTGTATATTCTTTTGCCTGGGATTTCTACCCATCGAAACCCGTTTTCCGTGGGATCTGCTTTGTTTTGCGGTACTACGCTGAGAATCGCGATTGCTGCTCTGCCGGATGCGTCCACGTATCAGCCTTCCGACTCCTTCACTTAAAATTAGAACATCCGAGTTCCAATATAATGCTGTAGCGAGGACCAAGTCCTGAGCCTCTCTACGTACTCCTACGTTGATCTGAAGTAGTTTCAGCATCATTGGCTTGCCGATGATTTTCTTTGTTTGACAGCCTCTAGTACACGTTTGTACACGTGGCATTTGTGGCTGCCTAGTCGATGGTCACTTGATTTTTCCTACTTATAAAGAAGGCATTTAAAATTTCCGACACACTCCGAGCCCTTTTTTGCCGCACACCCAGCAAATGTTTGATCGTTCATCATTTGTGCAGGTCCACCTTGTGTGTCCGTACCCTTGGCAACGGAACCCTTGAACACTTGTTGGAAACGTTGAGGTTGCTCTGCTACAGCAATCTCAATAACCACGTCTGGTATGTTGTCTAGGCCAGGGGCTTTTTTTTATTAGGGAGCGTGCATGCCACTTCAACGATTTCCCTTACCGATATGGGGGTTGGGGATTCTTCATCCGTATCAGGCACCGGTACTGTGTTGATGGTGCTGTCTGGTTGGAAAAAGTTCGTTCACAATTGCTCCGAGCCGGCCTGGAATTGCAATATCTACGGTCTTCCCCGATCTTCGATTGCGTTTCATTACCACTTTATAGGGTTTCACCATACATCTTTGTTCACCGACGAAATAAGGTCTGCCAATGCTTTTTTTTTAGCCACCTTGATCACTTGGGCAAGTGCCGCTCTCGCTTCTTTCCATCTATTGAGGAATTCAATGCCATTTTCTTCTCCTACCCTCTTCCTTTTCCTCTGGTATGATCTCCTATTTTTTAGGCATTCGCTACGAAGGGACCCAATTTCATTGTTCCACCATGGGACGGCTCTGCCTTTCGGTCTTTCGTCTGTCTTCTAGTTATGCATTTATCCGTTGCCCGCGCGATCCAATTCACCAATTTGATCGCCTCCGATTAGGTTGTTGTTACGAGCCAGTCGACTGCTGGCGTTGCTTTTAGGGCCAGAGCAAGGAGATTTCTATTGAGTCACTTGGTAGACCATCCGCCAGTTATCCGTTCTTTTGTTCTGCTGGTGGTTCCTACTTCGAACTAAATGTATCTGTGCAAGGTGAGAGATTTTTCCTCTAAAACACTCCAGCCGCTTATCTTAATTCTAAACCTTACTGAACAAAGAGTAAGGTCTAGGTGCGATTCCGAAGGTCCTCGAACAAAAGTAGGCGCGTTACCTTCGTTTATCACGGTCAGGTCCAAGGAATTAAAGTCACCCGTGACCATTACCGGCAGAATCACCGATCGGATGATACTTCGTTCAAGTCTTGTCAGAAAATCTGGAAGTCGGTGATAGAGCTGTTTGGATACCAATTACAGCTGTAAATTCTCGCTCCTGGGGTCTCTATCCATCGAAATCCATTCTCCGGTGCACCTTTTTTGTTCGTTGGGATTGTCCGAATGCGTCAGCGTACCTTGCGTCTGACTCCGGTCGACAATGATTTTGTTCGCATAATATGAGAACATCGATGTCCCATTTGACTGCAGACGCTATCGCCAGGTCTTGCGCCGCTCTGCGTACTCTTACGTTGACTTGAACAAATCTCGTCATCACGGGTTGAGAGAGCTTCCTTCGGGTTTCCATCGTCATTTGATGGGTCAATCCTAACCTAACCTTTTTTTTTGTGGTAATCACGGCGCTGCAAAGGGGAACTTGCCCTTTGGGTCATCCTTCCTTTCGCATCCGTATCGATTATTATTTCGTAAATACAAAAACACTTATTGTACAATTAACAGAGGGCTCTATCCCTCTAAATTTCGCCTGCGGTGCACATTTTTATAAGAAACTTAACTAAGTAGTTTAATCTTCATTGTGTTGTGTGGTTCTTGCCTCTTCTTCCTTGGTCGACAGTATTTTTCGAACAAAGGTTCCCACGGCATTCCATTTACTCCGTTCTCCAACATATAATTTACTATTGTGTCTGGTTCTATGGTCCCTCCATGCTCCGTCTCCAACTTTATACGCGCTCTCCGCCACCTATTGCATTGGAACATCGTATGTGCTGCGTCGTCAGTTTCCGCCTTGTAGTCCACGCACTCTGCTGTCTGTCTTTTCTTAAATTTAAATAAATAATGGCCAAAGCACCCATGGTCTGTCAACACCTGCGTATGGTAGAAGCCTATGCTACCAAACTTCTTTGTCGCCCATAACGTGACCTATTTAATGAGTATCTTCGTCCATTGCCCTTTCTCCGTAGCATTCCATTCCTTTCGCCTGTCTCTCATTGTTTGGTGGAGTTCCTCCCAGTAAGATCTGTGTAAGGTACAAAATCGCATATAGTTATTCTCATGTATCTTGTTGTTATCGACAATCAGTGAGTGTGGCATAATTGCTCGATTTCAGTGAGTTCAATGTTCTTTCTCTAAACACGGTATCGAAGACGTCTCCGTACGTGACGGAACCATAGTCCATCTTTTCACATTCGTTCTGTGCAGAGCCATGATCGGCGAAAAGAAATTACCACGTAATCACCCGAATTAATAATTTATAAATATGTACCTTATGAGCGGATATCGGCCAATTAATTAATTTTATTGTTTAATTATCCATTGTCCGTCCGCTCAGCGATGGTGTGTAATTGGCAAATAGGAAAATATCCGTTTGTCTTATTCCTTTCTTCGTTGCGTGAACACCATGAGCGGCTAAAGGACTATCCGATGCGTCTCGGGGCGACGCCTAAGAACTCTTGGGCGTAGAGTAATGTATTTATTTTATTATTATTATTTTCTTACTATACTTTGGCCGGTATCCCTTTGTCAATTTTAAGTTGTGTGTTATTTATTTTATTATATATTATCTAGTTACGTTCTGTCACGTATTTCTTCTTTCCGAGCAACGTCCGGAAACAGATCTCTTTTCTTACTATGCTTAGGTTAGGTTAGGTTAGTTTACTCCTTCTCTACTATTGGTTTGGTGTTTATGATATAGCCCAGCTAATAGATCTTTAATTTGATAAAGTTGCTCCTAATGGTTCTGCTGAGCTGATTTTACTGCATCTATTGTCGTTTTTATATCTCATTCATTTGGGTACTTAACAGCAATCCTTGTTCCTCTTGCCTATACTGTAATTTGTTCATCTCCATTTGGACTTTACTTTGAAAATCTGTCATAGAAGTTGTACTCTTGGCGCTACTTACCATGGGCTCCTTACCCTTTAGGTTAGGGTGTTACTCATTTGTATGTGATTTTTTTTTTTTTTTAATCATGTCTCATGGTTAAATATTGTTCCATTTGATGTAAAAATGCTTTGTTGAAAGTTTGGTGCAAATTAAATAATATTTGATGGTCGCTCAAGGCAATTACATCTATAATTGTACTATAAAAAATAATAATGGATAGGTAAGCTATGTACTAAGCAGTCATTATTTATATAGATAACAATATTGTATTAATGTAATCTAAGTTTCTGGTCAGTTTATCTTTTGATACTGGTACGACGGAACTATTTTAGTGTTTAGTGTTGTTTGGGCAGCAGGTCCGAATTTTGAATATCACGGTTTCCTACTACGCCGATATTGGTAAAAGAATGAGAACCAGAATAAGAAGAATAAAAGAAAGAAAATTGATGACACACGATGTAAATTGACAATAAATGTTTATTCTCCTACCGTCTTAAGACTATAACAATGAAATGGCTAAGGGTGGGAGCTTAGGACTAAAATAAATCACAACAATAATATCTTAACCTATGAATAATAATAATAAGAACGTTACGTGACCCTGGGTTTAAATGCCGTAGATCGTGGTGACCCGTGACGTTGACGACGAGCTCCCGGCATGAACGACGGCAGCACCGGGGATCACTTGCGTGTTTTGGTTCACCAACGGACACAAACACGCTCGGTATACCGAATGTCGAAACCGGCGGACGTAACGCGACAGCAACCGATACCGTGTATGCTGACGACACGACGGGTACGCCGCTGTGTATATATAAGGTGCAATAGTTACGCACGGCGAATAATTACAACGACGGGTAATTCGTACGCACTACACACCATCAATATCGATGCAGACGACCATCAACTCAAGCAAAAAAAACTCGACGTATCTGCAGCGGAGAACAGACGCCACCTCAGAAATTAGATACGTAGTAATTTCGCAAAACAATGTAGTGCGAGCCGTTTGAACGTGACTACTCGCAAAACGCACATAACACCGGTACAGACGACGAACAGTGTGTATATTACTGGCCGGCGACAACAACATTTGCATATCACCCACCATAGGCCGATAGCATGTGTTACATAACACGGCGGCCGACCAGTTGTCTCGCTAGACACAAATACAACAACGGCACGACCTTTGATCTGGCCGTGCTCGACTGCGTGACGTATCATTGTGCTGTGGCGACAACATACTCCCGGCTTGAAAGACGCAGACTGGAGCGACTTTCAATCTCATGTAGGATGGTATACACTTCGCGGGTCACGTAATACTAATAATTGGGGGGCCAACATTTTTTTTTTTTTTTTTTAAATATAGGAACAATAAACAAAAGAGAACAGAAAAAGAACGAGAATGATATTAAAGAATAGTTCAGATGTTAAGGATCATCAGGCGTAGGTAGCACGACAAGTTTGACACATGGTCTTTTGAACGTCCCATCGGCGGTGCGCACTGTGACGACTCGCACCACGCCATCATCACCTGGATGAGTGCTTTCCACGCGGCCGAGTTTCCAAGCAGTTGGTGGTGAATTTGGGCATCGGACGATGACTAGGTCCCCGACCTCAATATTGAGACGGAGGTGCAGGTGGGCAGCCGTCCGCTCGCAGGTGGTGTAGTGGAACTATGAAGAATCAGGAATCAGATTGAATGATGATTAAATTATTCCATTTATTTTAAAATAAAATAAACAAATAACGCGACTAAGAATACACTTGGGAGGAAAAAAAAAACAGCAAAAAAAAAGAAAAACCACAAGACGTAAAAGAAACGCGTCGGCACGGGGACTCTACCTTGTCACCGTGATGGCTGATGGCAGAGAGCGAGCCCGTCCGTGGTGCGTATCCACCGTGTGTTGCCGGCGGCTTCCCTGCTCCACCTCAGCGCCTATCGAGGCGGTAGGTGGGAGGTTATCGTCGTCACTGTCGCGGCCTTTGGCGTGGCTGGACAAGAGAGTGAACGCGATACGTAATGGTCGGTGTACTATTGTACCTACGACCACTACGGACCGTGTCAATATTGAGCTGTGGTCGTATCCATTTGGCTCGGGTCTGTAGACTCGCTAGATATTCTGATGCCCACCTGGTCCAAAACGATTGGTGAAACAAAGTTAACATTTGCCACCGGCGCAAACGGTTCATCGGAGTAGTGGTTACATCCGGTTCAGCAATTGTGACGAGAGGTCCACCCACTAAGAAATGACCTGGTGTCAAAGGGTTCAAATCGTGTGGGCTGGAAGATTGTGGCGTGATCGGTCTCGAGTTTAAGATGGCTTCTATCCGGCTGACTAGTGTGGCCATTTCTTCAAACGTCAACATTTGTGTTCCAATCACGCGTTTCAAATGGTATTTGCAAGACTTCACAGCGGCTTCCCAGAGCCCTCCGAAGTGCGGTGAAGCTGGTGGATTAAAGTGCCAATGGCAGGAGATAGCACCGGAGTACAAATCCTGCGCCGCAGGCTCAGAAAACATACGCTGGAGTTCACGATTTGCTCCCTTGAAATTCGTACCACAGTCCGAATATATATCTGACGGGAGTCCCCGTCGAGACACGAATCGATGTAATGCAGCAATGAACGCGTCGGTGGTCAAGTCCGAAACAACCTCAATGTGAACGGCTTTGATCACCATACAAACAAACAGGGCTAGATACCCTTTGACAGAGCGTGCTTGTTTCCGCCTCCCTTCCTTGATCAGAAACGGCCCTGCATAGTCCACCCCCACGTGAGCGAATGGCCGGGATGGTCGCACTCTGGCGGGTGGCAAGTCTGCCATCATTGGTATGGGCGCGGTTGCCTTTTGACGAGTGCAGATAATACATTTAAATGTTATGCGACGGATAGCGGCCCTGGCTGACATTATCCAATATCGTTGCACAAGTAAGGACGATATAAGCTGTGGGCCGGCATGAAGATACTGTAAATGATAGTGTCGGATTAACAGTGTAGTCAAAGAACACACTTTCGGTAATAAAATGGGATTTTTGGCGTCATCGTGTAGTACGGAGTGCCGCAGACGTCCACCCACGCGAATTGTTCCTTCGGAATCAATATAGGGAGACAATCTAGCTAGTGGTATCGGAGGAGCTTCGGGTGGTACTGACGTGAGTGATTTGCGGAGCGCCGAGAAATGTTGATACTGGGTCAGCCGTATGACCACGAACAATGAACGTTCGAGTTCGGTATGTCGAATATATCCGCGTGCTGACTGTCGTTTTCGTGCGCGATCAATGAACCGGTGCACATATGAAATGACACGCTGAAGTCTTGTCAATGAGGAAAACCTTTGGAACCACTCGGGGTCATCTACCTGGGTGGCGATTGTCACTGCGCTTAATGTGTGGCTTGCCTGTTCTGGAATCTCATGAGGAGCTAAAGGTTGGAAAGTGGCGGATGACCAATCATCAGTGTTCTCGTACAACCATGAAGGACCATCCCAATACAAGCGATGATCCAGCGTATCCTTTGGGAACATTCCGCGAGATACGCAGTCAGCAGGGTTTTGGGAAGTAACCACGTGATGCCATTCGCATATTGGAATTAGTTCCTTGATCTTGTTGAGTCTGTTGGTGACGAATATTTTATATTGTACTTGCACGTTCGTCAACCAGGATAAAACGACAGTTGAATCAGTCCACGCGTGAATTGACGACAATGTCACAACAGATGCCATGGTCCCTTGTACGCGCTGTAGCACTTGTGCCAGCAGCAATGCGCCACACAACTCCAGCCGTGGGACAGATAGAAGTTCATCGGCTCGACCTGACTTTAAAGGCGCTACTTTAGATTTAGCGGTAATAAGATGAATGGTGGGTGACGCGTTGACATATACAAGTCGGAGGTATACGACCGCGGCGTAACCTTTCAATGAAGCATCGGAGAACCCAATCAACTGTGCGTGGCTACTTAATTGAACAGGAATATGACGTGCAATCCGGATACGTGAGACGACAGGTAATTCGGAGGCGAATAGGGCCCATGCTGATGCTAGTTCTGACGATATGGGACTGTCCCATTCATATCCTTCCTTCCATAACCTCTGCATAAAACATTTTGCCCAGAACGTTATCGGCGCTAGAGCACCAAGCGGATCGTATATCTTGGCGATGGACGATAAAACTGCTCTTTTGGTGAATGTAGACGGAACATGATCACTATGATAGGTGAACGTATCTGTGACGGGGTCCCAATGGAGCCCGAGAATCTTTACATATGCGTCGTCTTTGGGATCAAAAGACAATTCAAGGACTCTATCTTCGACGGGGATGGTTTGAAGAATTTCTGGACTGTTGCTCGCCCACTTCTTCAAGATAAAACCACCACTTGCCAGGAGGTTACAAAGTTGATTCTGGAGTATTAGCACCGACTCAATGGACTGGGCCCCGGTTATGATATCGTCTACATATGTTTGGGACGTTAACACATTCTTGGTGGCTGGAAACTTAGCTCCTTCGTCCGCTTCTAGCTGGTGCAACACCCGGATCGCTTGAAATGGCGAACACGCAACCCCATATGTGACGGTGGATAGAGCGTATTCTTTTAACGGATCCGACGGACAATTGCGCCATAAGATGTGTTGATATTGTTGGTCTGAATGAGATAACTTAATCTGTCGGTACATCTTACAGATGTCAGCTGTGAACATGTACCGTTGTAAACGGCATGACATTAACAATGTGGAAATATCTTGCTGTAATTTTTGGCCCGTGAACAGGATGTCATTCAACGCTGAACCTGATGACGTCCGAGCTGATGCATCAAATACGACCCGAAGTTTGATGGAATCATTCACGGATTTGACTACCGCATGATGCGGGATGATGTACCTTCCAGGCAATGTGGCAAGGTGCATATGACCAAGCTTTATGTACGCATCCATGAACGCCCGATACTCTGCGTACAATTCGTCATTACCCTGTAATTTGCGCTCTAAATTCAGAAAACGAGATAAGGCCATTGTACGTGACCCACCCAAAATACATGGATCTGACTTGAAAGGGAACGTTACTATGTACCGGCCTGACTCATCCCGTTGGGTTGTCCGAACAAACCAATCTTCGCACTTCTGCTCTTCAGTGAATGGAATTGGTTGTACTACTGGTTCCTCAACTGTCCAGAACCGATGGAGCAATTTATCCAGTGACGGCTCTGTACGTACCGTCAAACTGTTTGGTGAACTTTCAGTACCATTATGGGCAATAGGACCGATGAATATCCACCCTAATCGTGTCTCGAACGCTGACGGAAGACCTGGAGTATGATGCACACGACTTTCGTCCGTGAAGAGTTGGTTGTAGATATCGGCACCTAATAAGAAATCGATGCGCCCTGGACGATCAAAAAATGGGTCAGCGAACTGCAGGGCGGAGTAATGCGAGCGAATGCTCGGATTAAGCCTCATGGATGGTAATATGCCAGTGATCTTGGTTAATACAATGGGCTCGCATGAGTATTCCGGAGAGGTGATGGAACTCGCTGTGAACAAACAGGTTACTACTCCTTTTACCCGAGAAATTGGTGTTTGCGACAGTCCCACGATGTCAATAGCGCTGTGACGTCGTGTTAAGCCTAACTGGGTTGCACAATTATGAGTTATTGCGGAGACTTGTGATCCTGAGTCTATGAGAGCTCGGCAAGAAATCCAATGTCCACACTTATCCCGAATCCGAATGCTAGCCGTCCCCAAGACACTCAAATTTGTGCAGCTGGCTGTACCTATATTGACCGTGGCTACATCCTGACCAATCGATGTGTCCCCTGATGTAGAACTGGTGGAGCTGGGTAGATTCGAGGATCCTTTTGTTTTTGGTGTGTCCACATGAAGCAATGAATGATGTTTCGCGGAGCAATGACGGCATGAATACTTCGATGAACATTTTGATGTGTCGTGTACTGCACTTATGCAATTTCTGCACAAACGATGTGTCTGTATCGTTTTGAGACGTGCCGACACCTGTTGTTGTAGAAATTTTTCACATCGATACAGCGGGTGTGGGCCACGACAAACTAAACACGGTTTGTGGGACTCTGAAACGTTGGCTACTAAGGAAGTCTTCACGAATGACGAACCCTTTTTTGAGTAGGAGGTAGGTTTGTTCTTGACTGATGATCCCCAATTGGATGTAACTGCACTATTTTGGAGAACCTGACATCGAGTCTGTACAAATGTCAACAATTCATCGATGACTGGTATTGTACGATTATCACGTTGGGATTCAAATAAACATTTTGTGCTAGCATCCAATACCCGCGACGCGAGGTAAAATAACAAAAAACCCTCTTTGTCCGGAACGTCAAAACTTCTGAGGGCGGCGATATTTTCTTGAAAAGCATCCAAAAAATGTTTCAGATCGTCCAACGACGATGAACGTAAGGTGGAGAAGCTAAACAATTTATCTAGATGCGAATTCATGATAAGGCGTGGGTTGTCAAACCTGTCAAGAAGGGCCTTCCATGCGACGGCATAGTTGGACTCTGATAGCGGCAGGGAACGTACGACAGCACCAGCACTTCCACTGACGGCGGACAACAAATGATGATATTTTTCGATATCTTTTATTTGCGAATTATCATGAACTAATGATTTGAACATATCACGAAAGGCAATCCATTGTAAGAAGTCACCATCAAAATGAGGAAGCTCAATTTTTGGTAATTGAATATGAAAACACTCTTGAGAACTAACGGTGACCGGAGGTACCGTCAATGGCACGTTCACACCAATTTCTTCAGCGACTGCTAAGATGTTATAATATTGTTCTGATATCGCAATGTCGATCGGTGCATGCTTAGTTTGGTATTCACTTGTACGTTGCACCTGTACCAGTATATCTAAAATTGAATCCTGTTCAGATTTGAATTGTACGAGAAGTGAATCAATGTCGCGTTTTCGAGCGCGGAACAACGGAAGTATGGTAGCCGCGTTATGAACGACATTTTTTGAAAGATCATGCAACAAACTCATCTGTACGACGAGAGAATCACGTTTTGCGATAGTACGTATTAGAAGTCGTTCTGCACGTTCGATTTCTGCAGGAGTGAGAGGCATGGCTAACTAATATTTTGATATATATATGGAACAAATTACCTAGAGATTGGTAAGACTAGTGGACTGTATTATATTTTTCAATGACGATCCGGCCCGAAGGACCAAATGTTTGGGCAGCAGGTCCGAATTTTGAATATCACGGTTTCCTACTACGCCGATATTGGTAAAAGAATGAGAACCAGAATAAGAAGAATAAAAGAAAGAAAATTGATGACACACGATGTAAATTGACAATAAATGTTTATTCTCCTACCGTCTTAAGACTATAACAATGAAATGGCTAAGGGTGGGAGCTTAGGACTAAAATAAATCACAACAATAATATCTTAACCTATGAATAATAATAATAAGAACGTTACGTGACCCTGGGTTTAAATGCCGTAGATCGTGGTGACCCGTGACGTTGACGACGAGCTCCCGGCATGAACGACGGCAGCACCGGGGATCACTTGCGTGTTTTGGTTCACCAACGGACACAAACACGCTCGGTATACCGAATGTCGAAACCGGCGGACGTAACGCGACAGCAACCGATACCGTGTATGCTGACGACACGACGGGTACGCCGCTGTGTATATATAAGGTGCAATAGTTACGCACGGCGAATAATTACAACGACGGGTAATTCGTACGCACTACACACCATCAATATCGATGCAGACGACCATCAACTCAAGCAAAAAAAACTCGACGTATCTGCAGCGGAGAACAGACGCCACCTCAGAAATTAGATACGTAGTAATTTCGCAAAACAATGTAGTGCGAGCCGTTTGAACGTGACTACTCGCAAAACGCACATAACACCGGTACAGACGACGAACAGTGTGTATATTACTGGCCGGCGACAACAACATTTGCATATCACCCACCATAGGCCGATAGCATGTGTTACATAACACGGCGGCCGACCAGTTGTCTCGCTAGACACAAATACAACAATGGCACGACCTTTGATCTGGCCGTGCTCGACTGCGTGACGTATCATTGTGCTGTGGCGACAACAGTGTTGTTCGTTACATTTATGTGTACAGATTACGGACGTATAGAGAAGATTATTTTATATATTTTTAAATCTGCTTATTGTTGTAATATTCTCACTATGACTCGAGTAAGTATTTTATACACCAATATTTACTTAAAGAATAATGTAATAAATAATCATATTAATTTATACCTTAGTCTTCATTGCAAAATCGAGATATTTGATTAGTTGGATCAACATCGGAAACTATATTTGGGAACAAACTACCATCAAATCGTCAAACATTATATAAGTTTTTCAATTCATATTTGGATAATAATTATTCTATTCAAAAAAGTTCTACTTTAACTGTACGTGAAGTCATTACATTTTGGGTCAGGGCTAATATACTAACTAAACAAAAATACCACGTATCTAAAAAAACTTAAAGATTTACACACACAATGGATAAACTTAAAAAAAAATTCATTAAGACGGTCAGATAGCCAAATAATAAAAGAAAATTAATTTATAAATATACTTGACGATCTATTTGATATAGCACATAACAATACATTAAATTTAATTAATATCGAAGAAGACAAGTTGTTTTTATTAGCTCAGAGAGAAAAAGGACGTCGAGGATATATGGCAAAAAGAGATAAATTTTGATAAAATTGAAGAAAAACGTATATAAAAAAATGAAATATTGGATAGTAGAAAACGTAAGGAAAGTCAAAGAAAATTTGAATCATCATATCAAGTACAATTAATAAGCGATTCTTCTTGTGACAAGCAAAGTGACTTGGATGATGTTGAATTTGAAGTAGATAAGTCCACTGAACATTCAAAATGTCCAAGGAAAAGAGTTAAAAATGTAATTAACAGTATCCTAACATCAGTGTTGGACAGAGCTAATACAGGGTCCGGCAGTGAAACAGGATGATTTCAATACTTAATTACTATTTAGTGAATTAATTAATTTTAATAAATATAAAGTATAAGAGTTACAATTTTATGTTCAATGCAAAAAAATACTATTTTTTATGTACTACGTTTGCCAAATGACCTCCATTGTTGTTTATGAATTCTTGTAGGAGGAACTTAAAGTTTTGCATGACCTCTCGCAGCATATTTATGGAAATGGATTCAATCTCGTCCCGAATGCGTTGTTTGAGTGTTTGGATAGTTCTTACGCGGCCCAGAATGATTCTTAACTTTCTTACACCACAACTTGCAAATTTCCCAGTGAATGAAAACACACTTTTTCAGCAAGATGGAGCAACAAGCCACACTGCAAGAATTTCAATGAATGCTGTGAATGCTTTGTTTCCGGGCCGCGTTATTTCACGCAATGGTGATATTTCGTGGCCTCCTCGATCTCCCGATTTAACGGCTTGTGATTTTTTTTTATGGGGATACCTCAAATCAAAATTGTTTGAGGCCAATCCACCAAGAACTATCCAAACACTCAAACAACGCATTCGGGACGAGATTGAATCCATTTCCATAAATATGCTGCGAGAGGTCATGCAAAACTTTAAGTTCCATCTACAAGAATGCATAAACAACAATGGAGGTCATTTGGCAAACGTAGTACATAAAAAATAGTATTTTTTTGTATTGAACATAAAATTGTAACACTTATACTTTATATTTATATTTATTAAAATTAATTAATTCATTAAATAGTAATTAAGTATTGAAATCATCCCGTTTCACTGCCGGACCCTGTATAAGTAACAGAAATGCAACATTTCTATTAGCAAATGTGGCTCAATCAGTTGGGCAAGATTTAACTAATACGAAAAGCTCGTCGTCTACAAAGAGAAAAAATTGCAGCAGATATAAAATCTGCTTTGATCTATTTGACTCGCTTGTAATTCACTTTGATGGAAAAATCCTACCAACATTGACAAAAACAGAACACGTAGATCGCCAAGCCGTTTTAGTTTCCGGAAATGGTAATTTGAAACATTCAGGTGTTCTTCAATTGTTAAAAGGTACTGGAAAAATAATAGCTGAGGCAATTTATGATATTCTTAACGACTGGAACTTATCAAATCGTGTTCAATTTATGTGTTTTGACACAACTGCTACCAATACAGGACTTAAAAGTGGTACATGTGTGTTATTAGAAAAAAAATTACAACGAGTATTTTTAAAATTGGCCTGTCGGCATCATATTTTTGAAATTGTCGTAGGTAAAGTATTTGATTGTTTAATGGGTCCATCAAATGGACCACATATTGCATTATTCAAACAATTTTCAAAATCTTGGCCCAACATAATAAAAAAAAAAGGGATTTGAAAATGGCTTAATGAGTACATTTCTATCACCAAACTTAAATGTGATAAAAACTAATATGGTAAAATTTATTTTTTATCAATTAACTGAGTTTCAACCACGTGATGAGTATAAAGAATTACTGCAATTAAGTTTATATTTCTTTGGTAAAAAGCTTCCCGAAAAAAATGGTTTTAAAAAACACGGAGCTTGTCATCGAGCAAGATGTATGGTGAAAATAATTTATAGTATAAAAATTGTTTTGTTTCGTTCACAATTTGAACTGAAAGACTCAGAATTATTAAACTTAGAACATTTTACTTTGTTCATAATGAAAGTTTATTTAATAGCATGGTTTACTTCAACTGATGCTTCAGGTGCACCACTAAATGATTTGAATTTCATGAAAGATCTGAATAGGTACAAAAATATGACACGGCCCGCGATAGTGCAGGTGCCAGGTACCCTAGGTACACCGCTATCACGGACCGCGCCTGCTCTCTACCCAGCCACAACCTAGGCAACACCAACACCCGTACGGCTATTTCCATCCTACCTCAGTAAAACCGGGCAGAGGGGGGAAAGTTGCCGGAACCGGGTGACAGCGTACCGGCCGTCCCGCTCGCTGATCATCGTGCTTACGACCGTCACACGGTACATAACGGTTTCGTCCGCACACATATTTTAAACTATTTTATTTTGTTAAAATACCCTCGTGCGACAGCAGCTTTTGTTCGTCAGCCGAGTGGTCCCTTTTTGTATAAGTATCTGTATATCAATATACGTGATATTCTCACTGTCGTGAACGCTCGTGTTCTTCGACTGTTTTGTTTAAGTTTGAATAAACTTTATAAATCAAGTTTAAATAACCGTGTTGTGCATATCCGTTCCACGATCAACTATTTTGACCGGTCACCGTCACCGAGGCCAGTTGGTGCCGCGTCAAATTTGGCTCCCCGTTTGGAATCACCCGGTTACAAGGTAAGAGTATTTTTGGCATAGTACTTAGTTCTAAAACGAGCTAGGGAAAAACGCGCGACTATAGATAGCAGTGAGCTAGTAAGGTTCTTGGTTAAGTCTCCAACGACCTAACGGCCCACTACAACTTACTCTTACGTTACGACCCGCCGATAAATAATTCAACACGCACGACTTTGTACGCCGCACGCAAGCCACGCAACGCCGCCGCCGTCGCTCGTAATTAACGATATTATCGCACGGTGCGGTATTACCTATTATCGTAATATAATAACGTCCTACGACAAAAGTGTGCAAGCGGGCCACACAATCAAAATGACAACAACAGCTGCGTGATAACAGTTTGTTTTGTTTGTTTACGTAAAAATATTTTGTCGTCGTTATTACAATTTTCGAAGTAATTTTCCACTAGTGACGACTTCGATCGACAACTACCACACCACGTACTCAAATCAATAGTTTATTGCAACGAGTAGTAGTAATTAGAATTATTAATAATTAATTTTTACACTATGTCGAGCAAAAGCTTTGATCAACTAACATTGAAAGAGTTGCGTCGGGAGTGCGAGTCGCGAGAGATACCGTCATCCGGGCCAAATGCGGACCTCGAAATGAGACTAGCGGAATATTTACGATCGACCTGTGTCGACCCAGCGGCCATGCGCTTCACTATATCTCGCTTGTCCAATGACGATGTGCAGAGTGTTGACGACACGCAGGGAAACACCGTCACAACGAATGGGTCAATAACTGCGCAACCCATGACCACACGACGGATCAGTAGCGATTTATCAAACAATTTATTTCAATCAACACAAATAAATCTACTCGATTCCGATAATTCCGACAACGTTTTTAAATCCGCAGCAGCGCAGCTCGGAACGCTACGTAGGTCGATGTGCCAACCGGGCGAACAGAACACGCTCGAAATACGCTTGGCGGCGCTGGAATCGAGTATGGCACGTTTCTTCGACGAACAACGCCAACACACTCGTGGAGTGCATCGAGTCGAACTCGAAGTATCCAACCAGCGCCAGCAACAAAACGAGCCGGTACGTTCCCCGTATCGCGCAACCGACATTTCGTACGCAAATGAAACGCACCAACGAAATATTCCGCCCGTTTTCCAAAGCGACAGCCGTACATTCGCGCAAGCAGGTACCGGCCACGTCGACGCCGCAGCAGGTACGTCGTTCTATACACGCAACCAAATCGGCGGACAAACGGTAACACAGGATAATACGCGGAATTTTTCGACGTTCGCGCCGCATATACAGGAACGTTCGGTATTAATACCGTATGAGGATTTGCGCACAGCAAGAGCTTCGCTTCCCGAGTTTTCCGGAACACGGGCCGAAGACCCCGTACGGTTTTTAAATAATACGGAATCCGTCCTTACGCAGGCGAACATACATAGGTCTGGCTGGTGTAGAGCAATTGAGCCGCAGTTAATGGGTACGGCCGCGACTTGGTGGAAATCCATTAAGGTCCTGGAGCTATCCTGGGATGAATTCAGAGTCGAATTTTTAGCAAATTTCGACAATGACGAAATTCAGCTTCGACTGCGCGCCGACATATTATCGATACAACAGACCGCAACGCAATTACTTACGGAATTTATTCTAAATAAAAATCAATTCGCGCGCCGCGTAAATACTGGCTTATCCGAAGCGGAATTAGTTCATTATATTACCGGACTAACGCGCGACGTATTCCGTACACACATTCGTCTACAACGACCGTCCACTTTTTCCGAGCTACGTCGCATCGCGAGTATTTTGGACCCAGTTACGAATGCAAACGCACCCCAACCGAAACGAGAATTTTTTCCACGCGATATAAATTCATTTTCGGACAAAAAGGGGGCGAACCCGAAACACGGTCAACCGGCAACTAAACCGCGCGCTGATTTTAAACAAAAAAATCCGCCCGGGCCGTGTAAGTTTTGTGGCGAGCTGCACTGGCAAAGTGTATGCCCCCATAGACCGACCACGTCGGGAAATGGCGGGGGAGCCAGCAGGGATTAGTCCACCCTAGTTGCTCCACCACAACCCCCACCCCATCATCACACATATTCGGTATTATGAACGGAACAAAATTAAGCGACCATCACGTGCGAAATTCGGTATTTTGTCACAACGAACAACCGTTTTCGAAAATTTTTTCCGTAACGCCGTCCGCAACCACATCCACCGCGGACGACGCACAGCCCAACGGCGACCTTTCTCAGACCCCCAACCTACACCACCTCTTAGCAGACGCATATCACTCCGAAGGTGATACGCAACGTCTCGCACACTCGGCTGCAGGGGAAGCCACAGGTACAGGGACAAAGGCAACAGAGAAACGGTCGTTTACCACCACAGGTAACGGGGGCGCGACACACACCACGTCGTACAACCCCGCGTTAGGTCAGTCTGTGAAAAAGAATAGTCGAGCGAGCACAGAGGTAATCGTAGCGGATGTTATGGCTCTGGTGGAACATTCCACTAACCAAACACCTGCATGCGCGGTTCAGAACTACTTACCCCGCTCCGCATCGCTATCTCCGTCTACTAACGCAAATCGAACACGCCCGGACGAAATTCCGACCCCCGCGGTCGAGCTCGAATTCCCGTCAGGCTTCGTTACAGCGCTATTAGACTCACAGGCACAAAAATCATATGTAAAACCGACTATCGCCCGAAATTTCGGCAAAATTTCACGCGGACTCACAACAAATGTGCGAATGGCTGACGGTCACATCGCGACGACCAGCGGCACCGCACATTTCACAACTAGAATAGGTACGTTAGATATAACATTCGAAGCATTTTAGACAATCTGTACTGCGACGCGTTACTAGGACACGACTTTCTCGTTAATAACGAAGTCTCTTGGGACTACGCCGCATGTACAATACACTTAGGCTCGCAGATTAGGACATCAACGTGCTGGAAGGGTCCACAAAAGCCACCTAGCGCTAGTCCTGATTTATGTCGATTAGAAATTGGAGGCGACGATCAAACTCGCGCGAGACTCACCGCTGTATTGAACAAGTATCCGGTAGTATTCAGCGATAAGATAGGCCGCACCAAACTAATTGAACATGAAATTCTGCTAAAAAACCCCACTCCAATCGCACTCAAACCATACCCATATCCGTTGCAGAAACAAACTGTTATCGATGATATGGTACGCGACATGGAGGTTCAGGGGCTCGTAGAGCCAAGCACCTCTCCGTGGGCCGCCCCAGTAGTTCTAGCCAAAAATAAGGACGGGTCTTCCCGCCTTTGCATTGACTACAGGCGACTTAACGACGTGACCGAATCCGACGCGTACCCCATGCCCGATTTAAACAAAACAATTCGACAAATGCGGGGCGCGAAAATTTTCAGTGTACTTGATTTAAATTCTGGCTACTGGCAAGTGCCACTTAGCACTGACGCACGAAAATACACGGCATTTCGGACACGTAGAGGTCTTTTTCAATTTCGAGTTCTTCCTTTTGGTCTCAAAAACAGCCCAATGACTTTCGTAAGACTCATGAATGAAGTATTGAGAGGGTACTTGGATGAGTTTGTACAGGTCTACCTAGACGACATCGTTATTTTTTCAAAAAACGAGTACGACCACCATACCCACTTAGACAAAGTTCTTGAACGTCTCATGAGGTTCGGGCTGACGTGCCACACAAAAAAATGTAGAGTAGGTACTTCCGAAATTTCTTTTTTGGGACACATTGTAGACGCAGAGGGGATCGGAAAACAACCGGAGAAATTAGAGTGCATCAACAATTTCCCGGTACCAAAAAAGGTAAAAGACGTTCGTAGATTTTTGGGAGTTTGTAACTGGTATAACCAATTCGTTGACAACTATGCCGAGATTATAGCTCCACTTTCAAATCTATTAAAACAGGGGTTAGATGGAAATGGACGAGTACGGAACAGCATGCGTTTGATCACATTAAAACAGCACTGTATACGTCTCCGAAATTATCACCACCAGATTATAGCGTACCGTTCTGTTTACAAACTGATGCAAGCGAAATTGGCGTGGGAGCAATCCTTTTCCAACGGGGTGACAGCCCGGAGGATAGACGCATAGTTTCGTATGCGAGTAAAAAGTTTAGTGACACACAAAAACGGTACTCGGCGGTCGAACGCGAGTGTTTGGCAATAATCTGGGTGACTGATAAATTCCGACCATATCTTGAGACCCGGCGTTTCGAACTTTTTACCGACAACGCGGCGCTAACGTGGTTACACAGGGCGAAGGACAAAAATTCCAAATTAACGCGGTGGTCACTACAATTGGCGAATTTGGATTTTAGCACAGTACACGTACCGGGTAAGCTCAACGAGGCACCGGACTTGCTGTCGCGCGATCCTACCCCTGGTGAACCAGTAGACGAGGACATTCTTGAGGAAAAGTTAGTGGGGACGCCAAACGCCCCCCGTACTAATCATCGGCCCAAAACCGATAATCTCTTTTCTACTTTCACCGACCACGATAGCAATATGCCCATCACTGTGGATGTTCTCGCGACGTGGCAGTTCGAAGACAAAGCTACTCGAGAAATAATCCACAGCATCTCAGCGGACACCCCGGCGCGCAACACGAGAAGCTCCGGCACCGGCACTGACCCATTTGTCTTTACCGACGGACTTCTACGTGCAAACATCGGCCAAAACTCCCTAGTCGTAATACCCAAATCCAAAACACAACACATCATTTGGAGGTACCAAGATCACGTCTTAGCCAGCCACCCAGGTTGGAGAGAGACGTACAGGGCTGTTAGGCACAGGTTCTACTGGAAGGGTCAGAAAAACGACGTCAGGTTATACGTAGGTGCGTGTCATGTGTGCGCATGCACGAAACCACTTAACGCGAGTCCAGACGACCCTATGCGCGCTAGAACACCAAAACAGCCGTGGGAAGTTATTAGTATCGACCTCATGGGCCCCTACCCACGCACACACAGGGGCAAAAAGTACATACTAGTAGCAACCGACTGTTTCAGTAGGTGGACCGAGGCCTATCCATTAGGCACCGCCACCACTAACACCATAACCGAAACACTAGAACGCGAGTTCTACTCACGTTTCGGTTACCCACGCGTGTGTCTTAGTGATTACGGCCCCCAATTTGTCTCAACCGAAATGAAAAACGCGTTAGATCGTTGGGGAACGGAAGGTTGGACAACTCCGGTATATCACCCGAGGGCCAACCCCGTCGAACGCCGTAATCAAGAGCTGAAAAAAGGTTTGCGCGCACATTTAGTGAATGGCAGACACAGCTCGTGGGACACAAAACTGGCCCCAATTCTGTTTGCGATAAGAAATAGGCGTAATGAGCAGACTGGCTACACCCCCGCGACACTCGTTCTTGGCAGAGAATGTAAAAGACCGGGGGACTGGGCACTGTCATCGTCAATGCACGTTTCTATCGACTTACAAGAAAAGGATAGGTCAGTGCGCGAGCAGTGTGTTTTAGGCAACAAATCAACGGCAGGTGGTAGCAATGACTCCAAGTTTTGCGAGGGCGACGTAGTCTACTACAAGTCACACCACCTGTCCAAGGCACACGAAGGTTTCCACGCCGGTTTCGCACCCAAATGGTGGGGACCGGTAACACTCAGAAAACGAATCGGGAAAGGAGTGTTCTTGACCGATCAATCACCAACACGAAAACTTCACGTGTCGTGCCTAAAACGGGCCAAGCCCAAACAAGCAAACACGTAACGGTAAAATTAATTAAAAGGCAATTTATTAACCATACGATGTTTTTAGAACAATGACAAACAAAGGGGTGGCAATCGTGGTGGCCACGCACAACGGCCGTCTACGACTCCACTATCGATGGACGAGGTGGCAGAGATGTTGCGGCGGGCTACAGAAGCTGTCACCAACCGAAATCCGCAGACCGCCGAGACCGTCAACGCCATGCGTGAGGAAGACCTCCGCAGCGATCCGGTTCTGGGCGCGGCGTTTCGGCGAGGATGGGACGCCTGCAGAGCGACCATCAACCAGGCACTGCAGGGACCACCAGGTGCAGCGAAGCGGCCGAGGATGAGCGGGCAGCCGCCCTGGAGAGCCGTACAGCCATCGCCCAACCACACACCAAAACCAGCGCCAGCCTCAAAAGTCGCCACACCGACCAAACCGGTGGAAAACATCCCGCCACTGCCATCAGATTGGCCGGCGTCGGAAAAAGCTCGCGCGCTACGGCACAACCCGGGCGCTGGACACCATCCGCCGGGTGCCACGGGAAGGGGCAACCAGTCGTCGTCCAGAGGGTCCACCCGCCAGGCTGGACCCCGCGGAACCCCGGGAAACCGGGAGACGGTTGTCACCCCCGCGGTTACCACGGGAGGAAAGTCGGAAAAACAGAGGAAGTACGAGCGCTTCCTCCGTGTGAAGGAGGCCACCAAGGCAAAGAAGACCCGGCCGGCCCAAACCAGCCAACAACACCGGCTGGTCAAGCACCCGGGCCCTCTACCCTTCACCGCCAGCTCCATCACCTCCGAAGAGCCGATGGAGACCGACGACGCTAGTTCCGGGGACGCTGCCACCCCGGAAACGACACGAGACGAGGTCAATGCGGGGGACCCGGGCAGAGACGAGGACATCGTCTACCTCGAGTCCCCAGCGCCATCACTCCCGGAGGTGAACCTGGCCGAGGATCCGTCGTTCTTCACGGCGACCCCCCAATCTTCACCACCACATGATCAGTGAATGAAACGGCCCAGTACCCTGTGGTTGTACCCGGATGTGTGGCTTGGCGGGGGAGTATGACACGGCCCGCGATAGTGCAGGTACCCTAGGTACACCGCTATCACGGACCGCGCCTGCTCTCTACCCAGCCACAACCTAGGCAACACCAACACCCGTACGGCTATTTCCATCCTACCTCAGTAAAACCGGGCAGAGGGGGGAAAGTTGCCGGAACCGGGTGACAGCGTACCGGCCGTCCCGCTCGCTGATCATCGTGCTTACGACCGTCACACGGTACATAACGGTTTCGTCCGCACACATATTTTAAACTATTTTATTTTGTTAAAATACCCTCGTGCGACAGCAGCTTTTGTTCGTCAGCCGAGTGGTCCCTTTTTGTATAAGTATCTGTATATCAATATACGTGATATTCTCACTGTCGTGAACGCTCGTGTTCTTCGACTGTTACCCTTTTTGTTTAAGTTTGAATAAACTTTATAAATCAAGTTTAAATAACCGTGTTGTGCATATCCGTTCCACGATCAACTATTTTGACCGGTCACCGTCACCGAGGCCAGTTGGTGCCACGTCAAATACAAGTAATGGTATTTATAAATTAGCCTTAAAAATTTTTTCTGGACATTTATTGTACCTTAGTGATACATTTATTGGATTGGCATTTTTTGACAATCGAGTTTCAGATGATATTAAATTAAAAATGGTAAAGTCTCTAGACAAAATTGGGACTAATGTTCTTGAACACAGAATAAAATACCAGAACATAATAGTTCAAATTGTGAATTAAATTATTTTGTTACAAATAATACACATAAGCTTTTTACGGCTCTAAACATTAAAACTGACTTTTTAACGACACACCCAAGTACTAGGAAAAATAGTACGGAATCTCTAGATGGATATAAAAAAGTAAAAGCTCTCAAAGTTGTTAATGATGCAGCTGAAAGAGGTATAGCATTGATGACATCATTTAGTGGAACTCTAACAAATCAAGAAGAATAACAGCAATACATTCTGAAAGTAATCGAAAAACACAGAAAAGATTTTCCTGATTCCAAAAAGACAACTTTGTTACAAATGTAATTGATTGTAAACCTTATGATTTTTATACACTTTATCAACAAAATAGTTATGTAATGTAATAACCCAATTTGTATTATCTTTTAATGTTCCTAATATAATTTAAAACTACATTGATAGTTAAATTTAACATTACAAAATTAAAATTATCTTAGGCATATTATTATTTCGTATTTGGTATTTTTAAATGCATTGAGAGACCTCGTAAACATTTTTAATTTTTTTTTTACTTTCACAATATCACTTGAATTATAAATAGATCAAATTAAAAACAAGAGAAAACTAAAAAAAAAATTTGAGTGCCACCTTACAGTAGGTCTTGAACTTTATAGCCTTCCTTGGAACGGGATATCTTTTCGTACCGTTTGAAGATCCTAACCGTATTGTTAAGTGTGTTCTTAAACTCCCTGTGTACATTTTTCGTATTGCCGCAAAGTTGTGCATTCTGAAGATATGTTCCTTGAGTTTGTTCAAATAAAAATAATTGCATCCATTTTTTACCTGGCCTACCATTTTTGAATATGTTAGGAATATATAAGTCTTTTACAAGTCTTGAAACCGAGGTGACCAGATCATATTTCACTATAGGAAATCCTTTTTTTGCTACGGCAATAATCCAGTTAACTAATAACTCTTCGTACTTTAGGTTAAGGGTTGGGGGTGGGTCCATTCTTACATCCATAGAGGTTTTACCATCTATTATTTTTCTTAATGTAGAGCGAGGTACATTAAACTGTTGTGAAACCTTAAATGGATTTATTCTACCAGACTTCACTGCTTCTATGGCCTTAAGCATATTGCTTTTGTCATACTTAAACCTTGGTTTAGAACTCATCTTACTTAGGTATTATTTGAGTCAGTTAATCAGAAAATCTAAAAAAAGTCAAATATAAGTTTACAGACTTTGTACACCATTAAAATAACAAAGTGGCATTTATTGTATATTGTGTAATAACCAGTATATACCACTATGTGACATACACTAGGTATGCAGAGTTAACCAGTGAATAACAGTGAAATGGCATTCACTGGATAAAATGAAAATTTTGATCTAGTAAATGCCAATAAATATAAAATTATCGTTAACCGGTTTTTTTAAACTTTAACACATAAAGCATCGAACAAATCGACTGCTTTCGTCCTGACCAATCTAACAATGCATTGATAATATAAATTGTATTAACACTCACCGAGATTAAAATTTATAAAGAATATCCGGTTCCGCTCGCAGCTGTTATTTTTTTTTAACAATTCATATTGTGGTGGTATCATACATAATTTAGCGATAGCGTGGTTAAATAAATATGACACTGTTAATGTTAAATTTATGAGTATAATAAAAAATAATATTAGCAATATGACAAAAGTATATAAAAAAGAGTATAATAAATAAAAGATTCGACAAGAACGATGGACTCGGGCACGATGGGAGCGAAGATAACATACGTGGTTCGCGTTCGGCGAGTCGAGAAATAGAGCGAGCCAGCTCGACTTGAGCGGTCGCCGTAACCGTCGAAAGTCGAACGGTCGAGCTTACGGACGGTGGGGGAGCTTTAAACAATACAAATATAAATTAAATACAAAAATTCACAAAGACAAATAAATACAATAATAATTCAATTTACAATATGGTTACACTGACGTAGTGCGGGACATAAAAGGTAGTGGAACTGCTCGTTGTGTCCCCACATTACTCCCCCCCGGAAAACGAAAAGCGGACTCGCTTTTTGGTGTCGATCGCGTGTGCTGCGTTGCTGTGGTAAAAAGTCGGGTCTTCACGTTGGATGAATGCTGGTTTGTGTCGGTCGACGCTGATCCATGACGTGGCATAATCTTGTTGAACCTTGAAGGTCTTCTCTCGACGCTCGAGCACTGAATGCGGGCCCTCGTAACGCGGTTGGAGCGGCGGCTTCACTGCGTCGATGCGGACGAAGACGTGACTGACCTGACTTAGGTCGGTCGGTTTGAACGAGGAAAGTCGAGTGTTGTGGTTTGTCCCGGGAGTATGCCGAAGTCGACACATGGCTTCACGTAGGACAGCTACTAGCTCGGGCGGTTGAGGTTCGGGTTGGGCAGGGTGAAAATACTCGCCTGGGAGTCGCATAAACAAGTGCAGCTGGAGACTCCGATGTCGGAATTATATATCAATCTATATATATAAAACTTAATAGAAAGGACATTTGGTGTTTGGAAGAGGCGATTCCCAGTTTTTTCCCTAGGAGTACGAACTCAAATACAGACTACTCTTACCACAATCATTGCTACTGCAGTGTTGCACAATATGTTAATTGCAACTAATGAACCACTGGTTATAGATGGTTCAATACATACAATTGATATGCTTGAACAAGTTCCAGTATTGCCTGTTCGACAAACTGGTATGCAGTACAGACTACAGAGACATTTAATCGAAACAGTGTTTGAAACAGGAACTTAATGTACAATGCTTAAATAAAATATTTTTTACTAATGTATTAAATTATACAAATAAAATAAACAGCATCTTTTGACTAATGTTAATTATAGTTGTTATTCAGATTGTTTTATGTATTTATGACTGTATGGAAAGTAAAATTATTTGACAATAATATATTCCAATAGTTTTCTATTATTAAATATGTATTTCTTTCATTGATATAAATATGGATATATACAATTGTATAAAATGTGTATAAAACCTGAGGTCATTATAGTAGGTAGTTCAGATAAGAAAATATTAATATTAGTTTGTGGTGTACGGTATGTTGCTAAAATTTAACTGGCCGGTTGCCAGTTACAATTAAGTAAATACAATATTATAAATAATAATTTACCTTTAATTTTAGTTTTTTCAACTCGCCTCAAAACTTTGCAATTGATTAACATAATATACCAAGTCTATTAGATATAGTTTATAGATAGTCTATAATCTATAGACTAATAATAATTAAAATAAAAAATCAATTGTATAATAATAACAGAAAGAAATTATAATATTATAATAAAAAATAAAAAATAAACATTACTTTAGTTTTAAAATCATAATAAAAACGATTGTATAATAACAACAGAAATAAATTATAATATTACAATAAAAAATAAACATTTCTTTTGTTTTAAAATCATAATTAAAATAAAAAATCAATTGTATAATAATAACAGAAAGAAATTATAATATTATAATAAAAAATAAAAAATAAACATTACTTTAGTTTTAAAATCATAATAAAAACGATTGTATAATAACAACAGAAATAAATTATAATATTACAATAAAAAATAAACATTTCTTTTGTTTTAAAATCATAATTAAAATAAAAAAAAAACAATTGTATAACTATAACAGGAAGAAATTATAATATTATAATAAAAAATAAACATGAAATATTCAACTATTTAAAATTTTATGTTTTTATAAATTTAATATTTCTTCTTGCAGAACCATTTGATTTTTTTTTTTATTCCATTTCTATTTTTTTTGTTAATAGTTCTGTTTTAAGAATTTCTAAGGTTATTTCTGATGATTGTAAATCTTATTTTGCCTTTTTTTATTTTATTTTGGGTTAACTCTTGCAAACTGTCACATAGTTTTTTTTGTGATGAATGGTTTTTAGTGATGGTAGGAGGATTATAGTGATTCATTGTAACTTGCATTTGTAGCAGCATCATGTGTCATTGATTGTGCTGAAATATTAGTTGGGTCATGAATATTAGTTGTTTCAGGAATGTCATTTGTTATAGACCAGTCTAAAAAATATTACATATCATTTTTGTTTGAATAAAAAAAATATGGTTAAAATATTATTTCTTACCCCAATTAGTTTTATTAAGACCAGTATGATCAATCATTGATAAATCATCGATCGTCAGAAGTTCCTCACTATTGTCATCGAAATTTATCACTTCTATATTTTCTATAGCACTCTTTTGGCCTTTTATAAATAAGAATTTCTCGTAATTTATTAGATTGATAATAGAAATAGTATATTTATTATTTGAATTTGCATAGAGAAAATCAAATGGAGACACAATATCATAATAATATCATAGGTGCCTGTACTTAATATATTACCTGTAGTTGTATAATTAGCGTCATCATCGTTTGGGTTTTCCAGAGGTTCAATTCGTTCACCACAGTAGACATAGTATTAGCATACGTTCCTCCACCAGTTTTATATCTTCCAATCTGTATTTCTAGAACATAATTAAACATAAAATACATTAAATTAACAGTTCTAGTTATTTTGAATCTTACCTTATCCGTACTATGTTCAATTTTAGCAGCTTTACTCAAGTTTTCAAAAATATACTTCAACTCCTTGACTTCTCTAGGCCCTGTATTTTGATGTAAGTTATATGTTTCCATAATATTTAGCCATGCTTCATCTCTTTGATATTGCTGACCAGTAAACTATGACATATAAATATTTATATAAAATATACAAAACCATTCTCACTTTTTTTATGTACTCAAACTTCTTTATTTTACTTAGAAAACTTACAAGTTCTGAGTGATGCGATTGAAGTCCACAATTAAAGATTGCTCTTCGTGACTGATTTGCTTCGTAATTCTGTACATTGTCACCTATTACGAAACAGTAATATTAATTATTAAAATATAATAAATAATAATAATAATAATAATAATAATACGTTTTTAATACAATGTAATAATTAGCATAAGCTTAAATTTAAAATTGATGGATCTCCTCAAAAGCCGACAATTATTAGAAACAAATTAAAATTTACTTTGTCGTTACTGGCAATCTTTTTCGTTTGTCTTTTTGCCATACCATACACTGTTTTCAATTGTTGAACAGTTCTAGACCCTGTTTCTGAACGACAATTGTACTGTGAAGTAATAACTCCCAGGTTTGGTTTTTACTTCTTACATTAATACTATCAGTCTAAAATTAATATTTACTACAAATTAATATTGAGTTTGTTGTTATACTGTACATTGATGAAATAGATACACACTTTAATATTTTCAATTACATTTTTGAATGGCGTTATTAACTAAACTAACAACTGCTTGTCATGTTCGGTGAAGTTTTTTGTACGAACGCGCTTCAACTTTGAAGTCATTGTAGGTAAAAGTTACAAAATAAATTTCCAAGTAGTAAGTAGTAACTGTTAAAGTCTGTTATAAGTACTCAAGTAGATTATACTATTTATACAATTATACTCAATACTTATATAATAATATCATTTTTGTTATCATTATTCAAATGCATCAAATAAAATGTGGTATCATTTATTTGGTAACCACGGTTATCAAAAAAATACAAATCTTTTTATGCAACTCATTTTTTTAACACTCCATTAAAATCGGTAATGAATGAATAAGTTACAGATGCGTTAAAATATTTACAGACTGATTTTTATGCAACCCGGCAATACAATTTAAAAAAATTTAAACTTCGTCCCTATAAACTGGATTTAATTCACCATCTTCGAACGGGATATAGTGTACGTAGATTATTGTTTATTGCATGGATACTGGTAAAAATTGAAGATAATCCTAAATTTTTAAAGTGTACCTTATTTATTGTTGTTAGAAAATACCTTAACGATAAGTTTGGAAATAATTGAATGGGACCAAATGAACCGATAACTTGGCCAGCGCGTTCACCAGATTTAAAGGTACGATTTCCTTAGCGCGTTTTTTGCTCCGCAGAAACCGATCACGTCGACGTGATAGCTGTATCACGTCGGCGTGAGCGTAAAACGTATTACGCAGCGTATAAGTTTCCTATAAAATATAGTGGTGGCGCGTTGAACAATTCAGTTGACTACTGAAAGTGTAATCAGTGTGTAGTGTATATGTAATAATTTATTAAGTAAATACAATATTACCCTTAAAGTATTATTATTAATTATTATTATATTATTAAAATTATTAATTAATAATTTTGCAATTGTAATGAATCGTCTTGAAAGAAAGAAAAAACTAATGCACTGCTTATTCTTCGACATTTAACAATCGCTGACAAAGATGAAGAATATATTCTCCATGAACATTGGAATTTAAGAAAGAAAGTCAGTGAGATTTATAATAAACGAGAAAACGAGGGTATTTTCAAAATGTTGATAAATCTACTTTTTTGCATTTTGAAAACATTTTAATATAATATAAAATAGCAAAATAGAAAACCACAATTTCTACAAAACGCTGCGCGCAACGCAGTCAGTCGTCAGTCGGCGAATCGCGCCGAGCTTATTGCGCTGACACGCAACGTGTTGCGCTCTGCAGGAAAACAGTGTGATTAATTTCAAAAGAATAAGTGGATGACGTACTGCTCTAAGCGTAATACGTCATTGACGACGCAAAAAACGCGCTCCTAGGAAAACGTACCTTAACACCACTTAATTTTTTTATTTGGGGTCATTTAAAAACGGTAGTTTATGCTGACCCGAAGCATGCACAAAACTGTCAAAGGAACAAATAACGGCAGCTTCTCAAGACGAAGTCAAGCGCCGTTTACAATCATGTTTACTTAACAACGGGGATAACTTCGAACAATGTATAAGGTGATTTGTTAAGTTGTGTTTAGGTTATTTTAAGAATATTATTTTCATCATATCACTAGATTATACAATTGAAGCGTAAACGTTTTGCCATATAGTTATTTAATTTTTACTACAAAATCGAGAAACTGAATTGTAGGTGCTTAGGGTAAAGTATGCAGTTATTGGCATAGTGCAATAGCATTATTGATAAATAATTCTGTATTTGTCTTTTCAATTTCTTTTTTTTTTTTATATTTGGTTAAACTGATTTATTTTTGCTCCAAAAATTATCAACGTTCTATGATTAATGATTGATAAAGAAAACACAAAGCCAAAACAACATCTCAGCACGTAGTGGAAACAGGTAAGAAATTAATTTTTTTTGTTATAAATATTGCTGTGAATATAAGCTTCTATTCCACCGTATATTGGTGTTAAATGTTTATCTATTTTTTTTTTTAAATTGTAAGTACATATACTTTACAATTAACAAATTGGTTTATTCAATTTTAATTTTTACATTTGTTATAAATAAGGTGACAATTACTAGTATGTTTTTTTCATGTTTTTCAGTTATTGGCATGACCTGCCAATTATTAAATCGGTTGCAAAAGTTTATAATTTAGTTATTGACATACTATAATTTTCTAAAAGGCCACATTAAGATTTTATGTAGGTATTTAGATTTATAGGTAATTTATTACTACTTTAATCAAATCATGCTGGTATTAATTTAGGTACAGAAATGCCAAACAAATCAGATTCGTTTTCTGATTCGAATTTGGCTGCAGCCATAATAGCAGTGGACAGTGGGATGTCAAAAAAGGCTGCTGCAAAACAGTTTGGAGTTGTTCGGTCAACCCTTCAATTTAGAATGAAAAATAGGGACAAAGAAACTTTCTCATGTGGACCTTCAAGTGTCCTGAGTGTTGAAGAGGAAAAATTACTTGTCAAATGGCTTCTCGACTGCTGCAAAAAAGGATTTTCCAGGCGACGTGAGGATCTACAACAAAGCGTCAAATTGTTTTTGGATGACCAGGGAAGATACAGTCCATTTACAAATAATTTACCTGGTAACTAATAATACCTAAAATACATTTTTAATAGTAGCTACCTAACTATTTAATCAAATAGTTTGAATAGTTTGAATAAATTTAAATATTTTGTATACCAAAAATAATTAATTTGATTCTACCTATAAGTAAAAGTTTTGGTTAACAAATAAATATAAAAATGGAAGTATTAATTAATTTAAGTAAATTAAATTAAATATGTACATCAATATGTCTTTAGTATTCCCTATTATTGGTTACCTATAGGATTACTAATCTTCTTACAATTTTTAAATATCAAATAAATTTTTATTAATTATGAAAATAAAATATATTGAATACTGTATATAATTTAATTTCCATCACTAGTTCAAATTGATTCTTTTTACTAATATTTAATTATTCTACTTTAGGAATTACTTGGTAAAAATCATTTTTAAAAAGAAATCCTATAATTTCAAAAAGGACCAGTGAGCATGTGACATCTGCTAGTGGAAATGTGAGTGAAACAAACATAAAAAAATGGTTTGATGACTTATATCAATATTTAACTGAAGAAAAATTATACTGAATGACCCAGTTAGAGTATTTAATGGTGATGAGACTGGTTTTTCTCTCTGCCCAAAAACAAAATCTGTCTTAGGCCCAAGAGGGGCAAAAAATGTTTATGAAATAGCTAAAGGTAATGAAAAAGAAAAGATAACTGCCATGTTTACTTTTAATGCTGCGGGTCAGATGTGCAACCCAATTGTTCATTTTTATTCAACATACAATTATTTTTAAATATCAAAGAATACATCAAAATATTATTGATACAATACCGACTAATTGGGGAGTTGGGCGATCAGATACAGGATGGATGAAAGCAGAAGTTTTTTATGAATATATTGGAATTATTTTTTATCCTTTTCTTATTGAAAATAATATACAATTTCCAGTCATTTTATTTGTTGATGGGCATAAAAGCCACTTGACATATCAATTGAGTAATTTATGATCTCAATTAAAAATAGTTTTGATTGCATTGTACCCTAATGCTACCAGGATTTTACAACCTGCTGATGTATCTGCATTTAGGCCTTTAAAATCTGGATGGAAAAAAGGATTATTAGAATGGCGAAATCAGAATCCCACCAGTTCAGTGACAAAAAAAAGATTTTGCTCCTATACTTGATAAAGTATTAAAAAACACAGTGAAAAGTAGTGTTTTGATAAATGGCTTCAAAGCATGTGGGCTACTCCCTTGGAATAAAAATCAAATAGATTACCAAAAGTGCTTGGGAAAAAATTATAATTCTAGTGCAAATCAGTGGCGGCGCGAACTTTTATAACTAGTGAGCCTTAATTTGTTTTTGGACACCCACCCACTAGACATCAAGACCAAACTATCAATAATGATTATAGACGTTCTTAATACCTATTATAAATGTTGAAACACGTTTACATTTCATTAACACTTAAATTATTTCCATTAGCATAAACCTATACAAGCTAAGAGAGGAGGAGGTCCTTGAATGAATAAGTTATAAACAAATATTTAAACACAATATCTTTATAATAAATAAAAACACTATGAGAAACTGTACATTTATATTCTATTCTAAAAATGTTATGGTAATAAACAGAGAGGAAGTTTCATTTATTCTATCACATTTAAATTTCAGTAATTGTAATACAGTACAGCTTCCTATAGAAATATAACTGGGTTAGAAAATGGGAGTAAACCTCGATAAGTAAATTATTATAAGGGTTCTACTTCTGGGTTATCACCTTTTAAAAAATAAACATGCAATTTGGTTACTTGTTTTAAATATATGGTTTTATCATAAACCTAAAAAAAATAGTTTCATAAATATTGAAACTCCAATACTAAAAAAATGTTTATAATTACTCTATACCATAGTTGCATATTAAATAACTGTGGGATATACTTTATTATAAGAATTAATATTTGTAATTTTAAAATAATTCTCAATACTTGTTTATTCAAAACTAGTGACACATACCATGTTATAACTTATCTTTTAAAAGTGAAAAAAAAAGTAAAAAATGTCATATATTTTACAAATATTTATTTAAATAATAATGCATTTGTCATCACTTGAGAAGTATTTCCAAGTGTATCAATGGCTTCATCAATATTTAGTTTTATGTCTCGTTCCATTGAAAGTAACATTAAATTTTCCAATCTAGTTTGTGACATAGTTGACCTCAATCTACTTTTTATTAATTTCATCTAAATATATAAAAAAAAAAAAATTATTCAACAGTATATTTATTAGCTAAAAAATTGAAGTATAAACTCACCTTTGAAAAACTTCTTTCAGCTGATGATGATGATGAAGGAATAGTTCCTAAAGCTTTATATGCTAATGCTATGTTTGGAAATGCTGATTCTAAATTAAAATGGGTTAACATATTTAGGATGTTGATTGTATTAATATTTTGTTTAATTCCAGTATCACCATCATCAGAATCAGATTCTGATTCTATGGATCTAAATGTTTCGTCTTCAATTTCATTAAATTCACTTTTAGAGTCAGTATATTCATGAAGTTTTTTAGGGAGCTCCATGTTCAAAATCAATTTTTTCAGACTTTGACTAATCATTATATATTCATTCCTTAGTTTATCTATTTCTATTTCTTCCAGCCACAATGATACATTTACAAAAGAGTCACTTGGGAGGTCATTTATAGTCTTATTTTCAAATGACATTAATCTTTCAGATGATAATAATGAAATATCTTTTAAAATATCTCTTGCCCCAGAAAACCTATTATTAATTGATGATATTATACTATCTAGTCCTTTATAATAGGTATTGATTTTAAATCTATAACAAAGAAAATACAAACTAAATTAGATAAGACATACAATTGTACATAAGTTATGCAAAATAACAACTAACTTTACTATTTTATTTTTTTTTTTTTATTGCCTTTTTTGGATACATTACAGCAATTTATAAATTACAGTATACAAAGTAAATATATAGATTTACTGATGAATAATATAAATATGTTTAAGAAGCCTGCAGAGTTTAGGAAGTTAGTGATCAAGGAGATAATGGGATTAGAGCGAGTATTAAGGAGAAGATTTAAGTCGGGAGTGATATAACCAAAGGAAGATAGAAATAAAAATAGGAGTTGTCTAAAAAGAATAGAAGGTCAATTAAAAATAATGTGGTTTAAATCACTAATTTCTTCCTCGCAGCCTCTAATACAAAGTCTGTAAAGACTAGTAAAGACCTGTTAAGTTGGACTGACTATAATGGTTAAACAAGGAGTCTACGAGCGTGTCTGGGAAACGCAGACAAGGTAGTTCTTTGGATAGTTATCAAATTGTAGCCAAAGGTCAGAACGATAAATTAATGAAAAAAATTTTTAAGCAACTGATATGAGAACAGAAAGACTTTAAGGTGCATAAGTTCAAGAATGTTCAATTAAAAATAAAAATGTAATTCTTAACCAACATTTTACCTGTCGAATACTGAAAAAGGAATTTCATCATTTACATTTTCATCAGCAAATTTCGGAACTTTTCTAACACGAATCTCTTTTAATGATTTCTCGGGCAGTTTATGTTCTATTGCAAACTGCTTGGCGTCTTCTAATAGCTCATTAAATTTATCATCACTTCGTAATTTTATCAACTCATTTTTAGTGGTATCTATTAGACTCATTGCTTGTATAAAATCAATATTAATCGATTGCAAATAACAAGATGCTGGTGTTGTTCTGATAAATATGTATTTCACAAATTTTAATATTATTATAAAATTAAATGAAGAAATTATCGTCAAAAAATTTGTGGCACCAGCAGCAGTAACTCGGTCTGTAGAATTTGATAATATTTTTAAAGTTTTTTTTAATGCATTAAATTGATCATGGATAACTGTAACTACACGATCATGTGATGTCCATCTGGTCTCTGAAAAACGTTTAATTTTTCGGATACGTTTATTTGCTCCAGAACCTAAGTTCAACTTCTGTTGGCACTCTTTAAAAACTGCTGCTCTTTTTCTGGCTCGCATAAAGGTAACAAGTTCTTGTAAATTTCCAAAAAATACTTTGGTATCTATACAAGAATCTAGAGTATCCACAATAACGAGATTCAGAAGATGAGCAAATCACCATACGTAAATTGCATTTAGATTTTCTGATTGGACATGGGTACGTAAACCAGAGTATTCACCTTGCATGGATGCAGCTCCATCGTAAGCTTGAGCAATTAAATTTCTTTTCCAATTTATACCATACTTTTCCATTATAGCACTAAACAACTCATATAACCCTCTTCCTGATGCATCAGTTGCAACTTCTAAGCTTAACAATCTTTCATTAATTTTTCCCTGGTGAACATATCGAACAACCAAACTAAATTGCTCAACATTTGAAACATCTGTTGTATAATTATTGAAAAAATCCCAGCATCTTTAAGGTCATTTAATATGAAATTACGAACTTGTTCTCCAAGAATACTTAGAATTATATTTTGAGTGTCATGTGATACGAATGTTAATCGATTTCTTACTTTATAATTAATTTTGTCAAAATGAATCATGAGTGATGGATTACTGTGAGCAAGTAGTTTCAATAATTCTAAAAAATTACCTCGGTTTTGAGAACAAATCTTTTCATCAGGACCTCTTATTGCAATATTTTGCCGAGCAATAAAGAGGAGAACTTCTATAACAGATCTTACGACTTCACGATTTTCGGCTATTTGTCGGTTACTACTACTATGGAGTTGTAAATCAATTCTCAAGTTTTTGGTATATAGACTTCGACTGATTTCAGATTGCATATGCTCAGGAGTACTTTCGTGATTTTCTAGATTTCTTTTTAAATTTTTCCAATCTCTAGTACCATTTTCGGCTAAACTAAATTTTTTAGCATTTGGAAAGCCAAATAATTTGCAAGATAAACAATAAACTTTATCTAACGATATCGAATAAGCTAACCATATTCTGCGAACTGGCAAATTATTTTGAATTATTCTATTATAATGGTTTTCATGAAATGATCTAAAATTTTTTTCTGAGTCTTGTGTCTTTGGAAACATTTTTAAAGGTAATTCCCATGGTTTTGGTTGGCAAGGTCCTAATTCAATCAATTTAGTTAACATAGCATTAAAAATATGGTTTGGAAATTTTCCTGGATCATTTGAAATACCTAAGCATATGAAATGGAGATATTAAATAAAAATTAAAAAATATAATACAAATTAAATATATTACCTAGATTCTCAATATTTTTCTCAACATTATTATTCATATTCTTGTTATTATCGATACCGAAATTCATATTATCTACATTACATTCTTTATGCATATTTATTAAAACATTATCATCAACATCTAAAAATTGTTAAATTAATTCAAAACAGTATTGGTACATTTTTTTGAGAAAATCGACTCAGCTATTTTGTTTACAAAATAATTATATTCATAGACTGAAAAATCTTTTCCAATTTGATAAATAATTTTTAATTAATGTTTTTCTTAGCTTTGAAGTTAAACATATTTTAGTAATTTAAATCAAATACTAAATAAATCTTCTGAATTCAGAAAAAAATACAATTGATATACCAAATTAAAATATTGATTGTAAATTTAATAATTAATCAGATTTAAAAATACAAAATTGTTACATCATTTTTAAGATTTAGTTTAAAATTAAATTTTTTTTTTAAGCCGGTGTGTATTTGTATATTCTTGCATTATTATCTAAAATGATTATTTAAAATGTTGGAAAATAATAATTATCAATTTTTAAATAATAATTTAAAAAAATATAAAGTTTTGAAATCAAAGCTACCTGTAAATTTCTTTTAGAAAATACGCCATAACAAAATATTTATAAACAAAATTTTGATATTTAGTTTAATATATACTAAATTAATAATAACAACTTATTTTTGAGTTGATTAGTGTATTTTAAATTGTTTTTGTTTCAGATGTACCATGTAAAATTATTAATGATACTAGTTAGAACAACATGTTTTTTTATTTAGCCGTCACTCAAAAACCAAAAGTTGCAGATTCTTGAAATTTTCACCAAATGTTTATATTGGAATCATCTATACGTGGTACAATTTTTGAAAACTTTTGACTTTTTTGAGCTTTTTATAGAAAATTGAAATTTTCAACTTTTCTTAGTTTTTTTTTCGGAAATGTGGCTAAAAAAAAAATTTGGCTGGCCGAAAATTTTTTTAAATTTAATACGAGATTTCCTCATAAGTTGTACTTATTGGTATAAAAAAAAATCCTAATTGTAATTCACAATTTTTTTCATAAGCATAGAAATAGTTTACATTTTTACAAAATGTGTAAAAAATCGCAAAAATGTAAAGTTATTTTGTAGTAGAAAATTCAAAAAATTTTAAGTATTCAAAGCTAAGAATTGTAAATTTGGTACAAAGTTTTCCATAAGTTTTCCTTCAATTATCAGTAAAAAATGTATACCGGAATAATATCAAAAATTTTTATGAATGTATGAAATTATAATTTTTACATAATTGCGTAAAATACCAATTTAGCTTTCAAGGATTTTTGATATTTGTTATTGTTCTTATTCAAAAAGTATAAGTCGTAGAAACTTGAATCTTTCACCAAATGTTTAAATTGGCACTTCTTTACATAATTGTATTTTCAAAATGTTTCGTTTATTTTTAAGCTATTTATAGGCATTTTAAGTATTCAATTTATCTTAGATTTTTTCTTATAAAAGTTGATAAAACATTTTTGACTCGGCCAAAACACTTGAAAATGTAATAGAAAGTTTTACATAAGTTGATATAAGAGTAACTCAATAATTGTTCAAATACATAAGCACAATTTTTTTATTCATTATTGCAATAATAATATTCTTTAGTTTTTGGTATTAATTAGTTAATAATTTTATTTTATACTTATTGCATTAAAGAACATTTGTAGTACTCGTAATTTTGTACATCTATTTTTTACAATTTTAAAATTGATAGATAAATAAAATAAATTATATTTTTTATTTAATGTCCTACTCGTGGCAACCACAATACTTTTACAATTTAATATAAAATATTACCTGGAAGAATATTATTCTCTGAAAATTTACTGATTGAATTTTCATTAAAACTTGATGTTTCATCGATTAGAATTGAAGGTATCTCAGATTCAATGTTAACAATGCTTTTCATTTTATCATCTAAATACACAGTTTAATTAATGACTAATGAACATTATGCATTTGTTTAAGGCGTTTAAGCTTAAACTGCTTAACTATATTAACGATAAATCTAATTTTATATTATGAAATTTTACCTTGCACTATATCATTCTCTGAAGATTTATCATTTATGTTTTCACTCTGGTTTTCACTATAAGTTGATACTTCGTCGAATAAAATTAATGATTTTATGCCAGTACTGTTTATATGATCTATACAAAGTTTGTAATATGTATTATTAATTTAAGTACATAATCATCTACAGATTTAAATAAGTAAATAAATTCAGTTTAATTAGATACATACCAGTTTTAGTATATGTTTTGAAAAATGTGGAGACACTTGGTGCTGATTTACTAAGTTTCATTTTTTTACATGATGACATATGTCTTGACCAATTTGTATCATTTATATTAACTCGTTTTTTACCACAAACACAATTCATATTTTCCATTATTGTAGATAAAAATTGTAGTTTTTATTACACAAAAATTAAATATTATAGTTCAACTGTCGGGGCTTGAATGATGGCCTATCAGATGGCGAACACTCGCGGCGGTTATCGCATAGTTTGTATGTACCCATCAAAACAATGTGTTTAATTTTAGATTCCCACAGCGAATGTTTGCCTAAAATTGAATATGAATGATTTCTTGCGGCCGCGACTTTTATCCAAGCGATTTTTATTGTCTGAATACTTAAATAGACTTAAACATAGTTGTTCAATTTTGAGCGATTGTTTTCAGCGATTTAAAATCGCCAAGCTTAAACGGGTAGTCGCGTTTAATTTTGTTGACGGGCGGTCGATGATGTTCGATTATAATATTATTTTGATATGGCCATTCAGTTAATGTATAAAAATAAATAAAAACAGCAGGTTTTGGTTTCCCGGATATTGTTTGATATATATATATATATATATATGTATATATATTATGTTTAATCGCGCGCTTTTAATATAAATATGGTATAGACAGTAGAATATAGTTAAAGATGATAAGAACATATTTTTCTGTTATTTTGTTTTTAAGTACTAACACGTTTTATGGAATGTTTTATAATTATACAAATGTATTCATTTAGTAATTATTAGGTACCTACCTATATAATATAGATTCTCGCGGTGGTCGTGTTCCATCAACGAGTTGTACTAACACTATTTTCGGAGTATTATAGTACTAGTACAAAGTATGATATACTAATTTTACCAACATCATAACCGTCTACGCGGCATACACCCACCCCCTGGCAAATAGAATGACTTGAGCCTTGCGCCTCAAAAAAATACCTTCGCGCCGCCACTGGTGCAAATGGTTCAACAAGTAGTACTGACACACACACACACTGACAATAATATTAATAATCTAAATTTAAAAGAATTTTCGGATATTATTGGCATTGAAACTCTAGAAAAATTCAACAATATACATAATGTTGTTGAAACTGAAAATTTTTCTGAAGAGTTTTTTATTTTACATCGAATTTATGAAAAATTAAAAAAAGATAATCAATTTAACATCGAAGTTGACCTTCAAATAGAAAAATGTAATGCAGATCAGTCATTGTCTAGTATTTGTGCAACAAGATCTTTGGAAAACTCATTGAGTATGAAAAATCAATTGGAAAAAGAAATTATTGATATTCCATCACCAATTAACCATCCAGAAACAATAATGATTCCCAGTGAAAGTCATGTAATTCTAAAAAAATTAGAAATGTCACCAATAGAGTCTTGTCTTGTTTGGCCTTTGACACCTGAAAGAAAAAGTACAAGAGTAACAAAAAGAGTACCATTTTTAATAACGTCGAAAAATTGGAAAAACTTATATGAACAAAAAGAAAGTAAGAAACGGTCTATTGATGAAGAAAAAGAAATGAGAAAGAAAATAATGTAAGAAAATAAAATGTTGAAAGAAACAAATTCAAACAAGACAACTGAAAGAAAAATTGTAAGAAATTTATTTTCAAATTTTAGTACAAATAATAAACCATCAGAAACAGTTACTAGTCAAACAATTAATTTAGATACTTCAATATTTAAGAACTCAGATAATGTTGATGGTACAATTGATATAGTTTTGGCTCATGAACTATCTAATTCACCTAACCCTCAAAGCTATAGTAATAATAGTTGCATACTTGAAACAGGATATTGTAAATTATGCAAAAGTGAAATAAATAAATATGACTTGGGCATTGAATGTAACTTTTGCTGTAATCAATACCACCAAATATGTGCTAGCAATGATTCAGTTTGTGATCTCAGTAGTGATGAAACACTTTTTATTTTCCAAATTTGTGAAAAATCGGTAATTGTTAACTAAGTTATAGGTACTTACCTACTTAATTGTTAATTTGAGAATTATTATTTTGATTTTATATTGTTTATGGTATCTTTAAATTATCTTACTTTGTTAAGTTTTATAAATTTAAATTTTTTGAGTACCTATCTAGGTAAGGAGGTAATTAATTTAATAAGTACTGATATTTCTATTATACCTTGATATTTCAATTAACTCAGATCCATTTTTATACATTTGTTGTTAGTTTAATTATTCTTGAACAATTTATTTTGGTTTTTTCTTATATTAACTAGTTTTTAACAGTTTTTCATATTTTTTTAATTATTATACTATTCAAAGTTCTATCAAGAATCTACCTATTTGGTGCTTAATTTTGTTTTATTAATTATACTTAAGTAGTTTTTATTTATTAACTTAGCTAAGTTCCTTACTTAATTGTGAATTTGAGACTTATTATTTTTATTTTATATTGATATAGGTATTTAATTTGTTCTTGGTTTCTTTAAATTATCTTATTTTGTTATTTTTATAATTATAAATTTGTTGTTTTCCTACCTAGGTAAGGAGATAATTTATTTTTACTTTTATTTTTTAACATGTACTGATATTTCTTTCATACCTTTATATTTAAGTTAACTCACATAAGTTTAATACATTTATTTTGTTTTATTTTTTGTTATTCTTGAAAAAAATGTTCTTGTTTTTTATTTTTATTTTATTAACTAGTTTTTAACAGATTTCCATGTTATTTTTTTTATGATTATACCTACTAGGAGGTATTCAAAAATCTCCTAAGAACCTACATATTTGGTGCTTAATCTAGTTTTATAAATTTTACTGTTGTTTTTATTTATTATAAAAAATTATGTTGAGTATCTACTTATAGTGTTTAATTTGATTTTTTTTACATACCCACCTGGGTACTTAATAATTGTAAATGTGAATTAATTTTGTTTAATTTTCTTACCATAGGTAATACAAACACTAATTTAAACTGTAAAAATACAGTTGTAGACAGTTTAATATTGTGATTTGTAATTACAATATATATATATATATATATATATATATATATATATATATATATATATATATTAGAAGTTGGGTACCTACTCATATTTATTGCATACTTTACAACACCTATTTTAATATTATTACATGAATCATTCATCAAGATACCTGTAGATATTTTTATGTGTATTTCTAAACAGAAAAAAGGTTAGTAATTAAGTTGCTAACAATCTAGAGAACTAAAACTTAATTTGTCATATAATTATAGTAGGTGCCAATAGCTAATGATGAGATTGCCAATAACTTCAACTTTGGTGACAATAACTAAATGTTTTGATATTTTTGTAGATAACTGTAAATATAAAAAAATATATAACCCCTATACTAATTTTGATTAGGTATAAACTTAGAGTCAAACTCTTAAAGTCAAAGAGATTAATAATTGCAACCATGGTTAAACACAAGATATAGAAACAATTGAGAGTGAAATTTTCTTAAGGTGCCAATAACTGCATGCAATATCACATCATGTAAATTTCGAAAATTTATATATAATAATTCCTATTTTTCGTCTTTTTTCAAAGGAATATAAATGAAATAAGTAGTCAGAGAAAAAAACATTGCCCTGCTGGTAAGTAACTATTTAATTATTTGCGGTCTAAATTTCACAGTTGGCAGATGGTGAGATATAACATTAGTTTATTTTTCTTATGCTTAATTTAATTTAGTAATGGTTAGGTGTTATGTAGGTTATTAATATATATTTTTTTTATTACTATTATTATATATTAGTACCCAATTGATAATTTATTAAAAACGAAAGGTACTATTAGTATTTATTTTCTTTATCTACTATAATAATATTAAAATTGCTAATAATTAATTATTAGTAGTTTATTATTATAAATGTAATATTATATAACAATTATTGATGCAGTAATCACTGTTATTTGAATGCATTAAGTATATAATAGGTAAAAATAATAAAATTGATAATTTTAAATAAATTATTTTTTATTTTTTAACCAAAATAAATTATTAACATATTAATTACTGATGTATGAGTGTAAAATATTACAATATGGTCAATATATTATGTTCATAATAATAACTAAACTATGATTCCAAACTTAATATATTAATTTTTTACTAGTTATCTATTATTATACGAAGGTAAATTTTCTTTAATGAAATATATTAATATTTAAATATAAAAAAAATAAATAGCTATTAGTGAGAATGCCATAGCTGTAACTCAAAACTCTAGTTGTGATAAAAACCAAGATGAAACTATTTTCAATCCATTCAATGACTTAAAAATTAAGAATATTTAATATTAATGTTATTATAATTATAATGAATGTACAATAAAATTAATTTGCTATGTTTGAAGAGGATGATGTAACTGTGGACTTAGAAAAAATTGAAAAACAAGATGAAACTGTGTTCAATGACTTAGATAGTGAGAATATTTAAAATTATTATTATGATGAATGTATTATAAATTTAAAAAAAATATGTTTTTAAATTTTATGTTTAAAGTGAGTGGTGTAATTGTGAACATAGAAAAATTGAAAAACAAGATGAAACTGTGTTCAAAGACTTAGATAATGAGAAATTTAAAATTATTATTATGATTTATGATGAATGTACCTATTATAAATTTATAAATATATGGTTTTATGTTTGAAGTGAGTGGTGTTACTGTCAACATAGAAACAATTGAAAAACAAGATGAAACGGATCTCAATGACTTAGATAGTAAGAATATAAATCATTATTATTACTAAGAATGTATTTTAAATAAACCTATTTTATATTTGAAGTAAATGGTGAACCTGTGGACTTGGAACTTAAAAAACAAAATGAAACTGTGTTCAAAATCAATGACTTAGAAAGTAAGAATACTTCACATTACATTACTACTGTTACAAAAATTGAATTTTAATGTTTGAAGTTGATGGGGATCCTGCTGTATTCACTAAAATAGAAAAACTCACTCCGGATCTTATTGAGTATTTTTTCAAAAAAGGACCTTCACAACCTTTGCCAAATGATCTACCGGACAAACACTTTCCAAAAGATAAGATTGGTCGGTCTTTTCACAAATCTTGGTATTGGAAAGGTGATGGAAATGTTACAAAACGAAAATGGTTGTCTTACTCTATAAAAATTGATAAATTATTTTGCCATCATTGTGTTTTATTTAAAACAAAACAATCTAACTGTCATTGGACAAAACATGGATTCAATTTATGGAAAAATGGGCCTGCCAAAATAATTATACATGGAACATCTGAAGATCACATTATGTCATCTATTAAACACAGTTACAAAGAAGCATCATTTCCACTTGTTCCATCTATAACAGAAAAATTGAATGCCGACAAATGTCTTAATAAAGAAATAACAAGTCATCTGATTGATTTAACCTTATTTTTGGGCAGACATTGCCTATCTTTCAGAGGTCATCGAGAAGGTTGGAATGAAGAAATGCATGGTAACTTTAAAGATCTATTAGTTTTATTGGCCAAGTACTCGCCTGCATTAGCATCTCATATTACTGAAATCCAAATCAAAGGTAGAAAAGTGAATAATTTTCTTTCATGGCAGTCAAAATCAGTTGATTAAAGCCATTTCAAAAAATATATTAAACGTTATTTAAAAAGATTTAGTAGAAGCTAATTTTTTTAGTATTTCTTTAGATACTACTTTTAATGTTTCTCGAAAAGAACAAGTTTCTTTAATATTTCGGTATATTAATAAAAATACTTATACTGTGCATGAACAGGTCTACATTTATTTGGTATGTTTGAAACAATATGTGAAGAAATGTCTATAAATTGGAAGGAATTATTAATTGGTCAATCATTTGATGGTGCTGTTTCTATGAGAGGTGAATATAAAGGTCTTCAAAGTTGTATTAAAGAACAAAATCAATGTGCAACATACATTTGGTGTTATGCCCACCGCTTTAGCTTAATCGTTGTAGATGCAGTTTCAAGTTGTACAAAATCTCGTGATTTATTTGGAAATATGGAAACACTGTATGAATTCATTAGCTGTAACAAAAAACGAGTTGGGTTGTATTCTGATTATCAAAAAAAATACTATCCAAAAAAGCAACTTCGTCGATTAAAAAGAGTTGAAACAACGCGGTAGTCTTCACATGCATCAGCACTCCAAACAGTTTTTGAGACGTTTGATGCACTGATTGATACATTGTTTTATCTAAAAGATGATAAATTTACTGATCGTATTTGCAGTGTTAAAGCAGATAGTTTAATGAACTATATGTTAACAGAGCGTTTTATTTTAACAGGTCTTGAAAATATTTGATAATTTTCTTGAAAATATTTAATATGACAAATCCATTTACAGGGTAAAAATATAGATTTATTAGGTGCTGTTAATTACATTGAAAATGTGTTATTTAATATAAAATAATTGAGGAATGACAGTAAATTTGAATTAATTGTTTTAGAAAAAGACAAATTTATCGAATCGAAAAAAGATAATATTTAGTTTACACCTTTAGTGCGTTCTAGGGTAAGACGTATTAAAAAAATGCCCGGTGAAGTTGCGTCTGATGAAGAATTTGCTGATCCAGTTATGTCATATTAGATATTGTTCTACACAGATTCAGGAACGATTCAATGAAAGTTCAACACCATTGCTAAAAGATATTTCTCTTTTTCAAAGAAAATATTTAAAGGATGTATCAAAAAATGGTTCAAGTCTTCCTGTGGATGTATTCCATGGATTTGAAAGTATATATGGAAAATTTGTATCTGACATAGACCTAAGACGGGAATATGTTCAATTTGCAAATGCATATTTTAGTTTTGAAAAATTCATAGAACTTCCAAAAAGAATTTACAATGTCTCAGATCATATTTTTCATGATACTGATGATGAATAAGGTTTTGAGGAATCTGGATTTGAACCTACTGAACATTATAAGGATTTGACGCCAATACACACAATTTATAATGCATGTCATATGACCGGATTAAAAGATGTTTCCCTGCAATATCTACAGCATTAGCAATTGCTTTAACACTTCCTGTATCCAGTGCATCACCAGAAAGAGCATTTTCTAAGTTAAAATTAATTAAAACTCGTTTACATAGTACAATGATAGATGATCGTTTGGAAGCATTGATGATAATATCTTGCGAGAAAGACATACCAATTGATAACAGTGAAGTAATCACTATTTTTTCATCATATAGTACCTACTGTACTTCATAAATTACTTCATTAATTGCTTAGGTTGGTAATTATTTGTAACATTATACTTAACATAAACTTATTAAATTCATTGTTTTATTAAATAACATACTGTTTATATCATTACATGTATTTACCCACACTTTTTCATATTACAGAAAAATATTAATTTACTGTACCATAGTTTCCCACTGTATTTATTATTTTATATTTCATATGTATGTGAGTATATATATATATTATATATCAATGTGTATAAAAAAAAAATGTTTTAAATAATAATATAATACTGGTGGTTACAGAAGTAGTCTAGCCAAAATTACATTAAAAGTTAAGAGGCCTCGCTACAGCTATTATTTAAGCGGTAACATTTAGACAATTTCTAATCTCGTCTTAGCCGCCCGGGATCTATGTGTTAGTTGTAAATGATTATTAGTGTGAGTGAAATTCAATGCGGGTACTGCGACCTTTCCCTTCCATTCCATCAGAACAGGTAGTCGTAATCGCTATCGCGTATCGAATGGTTATCGGAAAATTATTTTTGGGTTTATTACTTGATTGTTTATTACAATATACAGATGGGACTTATCGTTCATTAAGGTGAACTAGTTAAATTGTTCATCGTTCATTAAATTGAACTAGTTCACTGAACTAGTTCATCGTTCATTTATTTGACGATTCATTCGTATGAATACGTATTCCGTATCAACGAATCGTTCATGAACGATTAAGGTACTAGCTCATTCATGAAGTATGAACGAACTATAACTAACTAATACTAACTACTATACTAACTAATATAACTAACTAGTACGCGAGGCGAAAAGTGAGCCGTGATCGTCGCGCGCCAAGCGGTCATTTTTTCTGGTTTCAGGGGTTCTACGTTTGTGTGCAATGACGTTTGGTTAGTCATTCGACTTTCGAGATACGAGTTTACACGAAATTACTTAATAGGCGGGAAAAAATTAGGAATAAGCGGAGTAACCCTGACGAAAAACAGCCGCTTGGCGCGCGACGATCGCGGCTCACTTTTCGCCTCGCGTACTATAGTTCAATTAATTGTTACTCCGACACTCCGTATCAACGAATCGTTCAAGAACGATTAAGATGAACGATATGAACATACGAACGATATGTGAACGAGTGAACGAAGTGAACGATATGAACGACTCGTTCTTAAAAACGTGAACTAGTTCATATCGTTCACTAAAGTGAATAGTTCAATTGAACTATTTGAACTAGGTCGTTCATGAACGACACATCTCTATTACAATAATAGTAACAATAATAACAACACTTTTTATTACATACTAGATATTAGATTATAATTCGAAAATTGTATTTATTACAGGTCTATTTATGTACATATACTCAATCTTTACTTATTATCTAGATTTTTATGAACAATAATTCTTGTATTTTTTTCTTTTTTTTTTTCATTTTGTGCATTTATTATATATTGCGGATTTCTAATTGGACCCGCCGGGTGTCTCGGATCAATGATTTCTGGTAACAGACAGTCAAAGAAAAATAAATTTAATTTTGGAAACATTTCTTGTTCCCAAAATTGTTGATCGAAAAATATTTTTTCAGTTTTGATGCCTTTTGGTGTCCACACCGCAAATATACAAAATATTTTTTTTTGCCACTCTCATCTGTCCCTGAACTTGAAAATGGAATTTATGTTTTTTTTTTTTTAATATTTCTAATTGTACCATCTTTATTTTTGTTCCAAAAATCATTTTTTTTATTTAAAATTCCTTCTTCAGGTGTCATATTCATAGCAGAGTATGGACATTTTATCTCAACAAGTCTATCGTCACCGACCAGTCCGTCTGGTGTACCTCCTAGAAAAAAGTATTCGTCGTCTATAAAAAGACCACAATCTCGTACCTATAGATTCTCCTAAAATGTCTTGCAGTTGTATTTTTGCAATAGCTTCATTTTCCTTACCATAATCCAACAACGGTGCCATTATTTCGGTATTATATAATATGGTTTTTACAATATTTCCAAATCCTGCGTCTCTTCGACGGTTAATTAATTGACCAAAATTAGAAGCAGTCAACAATTTTCGTCTAACTTCGTTCCATTGAGCATTCTGGTATTGGTCAACCGTTTGTAGTTGTATATCTTCTCCTCTAATTGCAATTTCTTTCATATTATTTATAAATTCTTCTTTTTGTCGTAAAAATTCATCGGGATCCATATCTGGTTTACTCGCATTATCACCGTACGATAAAGCAGAGACATTACTTACGAACAAAGATTTTTTGAACCGTTTATTATTTTTTTGAACATCGTTTTGTCGGAGTTGTTTTTCAGTTTTTCAGTTTTCCATCAAATTCATAAAAAAATTTTTTGACGGACTTTTTTTATATAAAATTTTATGTAAAGCATATAATGGACGCTTAGTATTTTTGCTAACAGCTGCAATCATACATCGACCAGAATATGAGCGCTTCATTGCATAATTAATTCTTTTACCACCTATAACTTTGGCTATTATAGAATTATACGATTCGACTATGTTGCTATCAACATCTTGTAATAAACTACTACTATGCCTTGCAATATTTCTTATGTGTTTCATCATGTTATCATAGAAACCTTGATCTGTGGATTTCATTTTTTCTATGTAGTTTTGATCTGAATTTTTGTTTTCACAAAAATAAGATGCGCATTCTCCATGAAACCCAAATACATGACTTATACTGTTTATAATGTCTTGTTGAAGTTGAATTGCTGAGTGGACATTAGACTTTCGATACATAATAGCTGAAACAATGCCTTTACGGATTCTCAGTATATTTCCACTTAAAAGTTTACAATGTTCCAGCTTTCCTGATTGTGGTTTAGTAGTCATTTCTTTGAGTTTATTGCATAGGTTACGCAATAAATGGTTTCTGCATTCAACTTTTTCGACAGTTAAGTTTTTATATGGTCTTGTTTTCAATATTTTTTTATAGACATTATTATCTCCATCAGTCATTAATTTGTTATACCTAATACCATACATTTTTTCACTCTGTACAAACCCATCAACAATTATTGAAGCTTCCATACACGAATAACTACTAGATAAAGGCCAGATTTTGGCACAATACTTATTTCTCACACCAAGAAAAAGTAATTTTTTTGTTTTATAGGTACCCAATTATTGCAGCCTAGAAATGTTAAACAGTATAAATTACTATTTAAAAAACTCAGTACAATAAAAATAATAATTCATAACTGAGTAAAAACTAATAAATCGTTTAACAAGTCAATAATGGTGATTTATAAATAATAAAACTAAATTTTATAAATTAATTACAGAAATTATTTTTAACACACTATACTAATTTTATATTTTTTTATACTCTAATGCAGTGTTTCCCAACTTCTTTAACTCGCGGAACCTTTGCAGGAGCTTGAACTTTTTGTGGAACCCCCATATTTTTTTATAGTAGGATTGCTGACATATGTTTTCTATACTTGAATGAGTGGGTTGTCAGATACTTTCGGCACAAGGTTTTCACGGAACCCTTGACGCCGGCTCACGGAACACTTAGGTTCCGCGGAACACCAGTTGGGAAACACTGCTCTAATGTTTTAATTTTTATATGATTAAAACAAACTATAATACTATTTAATATTACCACAACATTACATTTTTTATCTCGATGACAATTTAATGAATGCATTTTAACATACGCAATCAGCGATTGATTATTTCTCTGGTTTTTGGAATATGGTATTTTCGAGTGTTTGCGCCGCAAATATAATTTGAATGTGATTTATTCCCGCCGATTGTTAATGTTGTGTTCATTGTTTTTTGTGTACGTAACGTTTATATAGTATCGTGCGTTTGCTGCGGTGCGGTCGGTAACGGCATCAGCTGTTTGCGTGTTGACTGCCCAGCGCGTGCGTGCTTTCGTTACGTAATGTTCGTTATTTAATTATTTTCGTTATTCCGTATTGCCTGTGCGCGTTCGGAATATTTTCGGTTATGTTTTCGTGAATTCCAAAAGTCATTGCGCTCAGTGTGACCGAAAGTTCTTAATTTCGTGTGTTTTCAATTCATTGTGGTGGCACTGAGAAATTATCTTCGTTTTCGTGGTGTCCGACGGCCGTAGTTTTCGTCGTGAATGTCGTCGGCACTTATTCTCTCTCGTTCATGTCATGTTGTAGTGTGCACACGTCCGTCAATTTACGTTCCTTTGAGTTCCTGTCTGCAGCCATTTGTCATACCACGTTTTCGTCTTTTGTCTTGTGAATCGGTCTTCTGGTAATATTAGCGCATTTATTTGCCCAACATTTAATTGTTTTCACCTTTAGGTCGGTCAAATTATTGCCAGAGATCGTTTCGTGTTTGTGAATAACGTGGTATACTGTTTTGCGTTGTCCGGCTGCGGCAGCACGTGCTATTTGTTGTGGAGTCTTCTTGGGTGACTTTGTCTGAGTGGTCGTACGTACGCGGGGCTGTATTTTTTATTGTTAATCTAGTTTATTATACTTACGTTCCCCGGTACGGCCCGCGTTAGGATAGAATCCGCCACTCACCAAAGTCACATGTGAGTATTGGTCGACCACGTGATTTTTTGTGTTACGGCCGACGGACCTAACGTTTTGGATTAATTATTATTATTATTTCATTTATTTTTATTGTACTGTTGGGCCAATCCGGCCTTACAATTATTGTCATATTTTTATTATTATCATTATTATTATTCTTGGGACAAGCCGGCCAAATAAACTGTTATAATTCATTTTAAATTATCATATTATTATTTATTTTTCTAAGTCGTGAAGGCCCCCTTAATATTTGTCTGTGATAAATTAATTATTAAGAGCTGACAGCGGCGACATCGAGTTTTGAGAAAATACTCTAATTGAATGAAAATGAAACACTTGAAGTTTTGTAGAATATAAGAGTACAGGGAATTAAAAAAAACATCTCTTCACTTCTTCACCTTTTATTTAAACTTTAAATGCTTATAACTCATAAACTATTGGACCAAAATTCGATAATAATAGGTACTTACGTCAAATATTTTAGAAAAATATTCTATTACCGATTATGAATTTGATATAGGTTGCTATAAAATATATAAAACACGGAGAAAATAAGTGAAATATTAAAAAAAGAAATTACTGTAAATTATTGTATATAAACTTTTATTTTAATTACCGTTCCGGATAGTGAGTTATACCATAGATTAAATATACTATAGATAGCCCACCGGTATAGAAGATATGGAAACGTATAAATTAATAACACAACGTCTCAATAGATAGCGTACGCATATGTGTAATATCGAAAAACAGATTACAATTTATACAATTATTGTTAAAATCAAATAGAAAGGGAAAAATTATCTGTGCGCGGCACATAACTGGTGTTCGACCGGTTTATACTAAAAATAAATTGCGATAAGGAGTAAATGAATAATGAAATAATATAAATACAAACTATAATCGTCAACCCTATAACAAAAATTAATAAAGAATAATAATATGACATTATTAAATATTATAATATTAGAACTTTAGAACATTCACAAATCTGCGCGAGCTGCGACGACACAATTTTTAACTCATGCGTCAATTTACAAATTAGTATACCTACCTTAATATTATCATGGCCACGAAAGGCAATAAATGTATGTTTTTTAACTGTGGCAAAAGTAAAAGGAATGATACAAATACAAAGTTATTCCGTTTTCCCAAAAATCAAGACCCGGCAAAAGAATGGGTTAAACAGTCAGGTTAGTTAGTTAAATAACGTACATTTTAAAAATTGAACTATTATTCTTTTAAAAAATTTAAAAATAAATACATTTAAATTGTATGTAGTTTTAATTAAATGATTAAGATGACGTGTTATAAACAAAAATCGCATTACAAAATTCATTTAAAAATTCATTTTTTATACCTATACTAGCTGACCCGGCAATGCTTTGCTATTGCTAGATTTCAGTACATTTATATATGTTTAGGAATATGTGAAAAGTTTGATATGAATTATATCAGATATAATTTTTGCACTTTTGCAATTTAAACTTATATAATGATTAAATGTTTTATTATATTTTTAAGCGATATTTTTAAATTAAACTTTAAAATTGACGTATCAATCCTATTTCGAAATTGTTCTATCCTTTTGTGGCACGTGAAGGGGTTGAGTAATCATGACCATATTTAACATAAATTACTTACTCATAGTAATGAACAAAGTTGGTGGGTAAGATATTAAAAATATTAATATTTTTTTTTCTTATAAATAAGGACCACCCTAATATAGGTATAGGTTTATCGTATATGTAGGATGTATAATAGTTTATATAATTTGGGTAATTTTTATATTATTAATGTTTTAAGTTTAAAATGAATTTGTATTTGTTAATAATACAGAACCTTATAAAGTTATAAATGATATTGAAGACCCCTTGTCATTCTTAAGTACCTATGTAATAATTTTATTGAAAGAAGAAATAATTTAAATAGAAATAATAAAAATAATCGTCAAGGTGATGGTGTAGAGGAGTTCAATACAAATTTTATTAGAGACAACTCAAGACGTAATTCCAGTAACTCAAATAAAATAGTCTCAAACCAAAACAAACTAATTGAGCAGGAGAATAGTATTAGGTATTCTTCGAGTCAAATAAAAAATCCTAATAACAAAATAAACCAATGTTATAAAACAACAGAACATGGTCAAAATATTGCTTTATTACAAAAAATAATTAAAAATACTTATAAAAAAGATGATGTAATTTCTAAAAGCGATTTTGCAAATAACAATAATTGGAATTTTGACCACCATACATTTTTTAAAGAACCTGTCCTTACCAAGTGTAAACAAAAAAATAAAGCACACATAGACACTATTATGAATGAAATAAATGATGATGACAAATTTCACAATGTTACGATGCTCGATGAAAAAAATAGCCATGTAGACAAAAATGTCATTACGACATGCAATCCGACCTCATTTACGACTACGAGTTCAAGTCTACGACTTGAAGTGTCAGGACAAATAAATAAAATTCACCATTCTTTTATTATTGATACGGGTGCCCAAACAAATAAATTTCGTAAACTTAATTACAGCGAACGGTTCTAATTTAGAATTACTTGGCACAGTTGATGTAACACTTAATTTTAATAATCATGATTTTCCAATGAAATATATGGTTGTTAATATATATAAATGTTAATAATAAATGTGGAATCTAGTTTATTAGGTACAGACTTTTTAAATAAGTATCAAGCAAATATTGATTTTTTAAATAAACAGATGACCTTATCAGATTGTGAAAGATCAGTGATTTTAGAATTTGGTAATAAAGTAGAAAATTTTAATAAATCTAAAAAAATAATAAAAGCAAGCCACAATGAAAGTGGATTAGATGTCGAAAAAACATGTTTTAGTTTAAATAAAAAATTACGTCTTATTGCTGAGAGTAGCTATTAGTTAAATGAAGTACCTAGCGATGGGTTTTGTGGAATTAATGCTTTGTCAGCAATGTTAAATCACGAAGGAATATATGTATCAACAGAAAATATCGCAGAATTATTAAATTTAAAATTAAATAATAAACCGATTTGGTTAGAAGGAGAAGACATTTGCGTAGTCACCAATTATTATTATTTCAATTTTTTAATTATGTCCCAATGACGAAAATTCAAATACAACAGCTCTATTCTGTAACTCGATAAGACATGTTATCGACAACTTTCGGTTCGTTAACGACTCTTATCGAATAATTAACAATAGAGCGATTCTGTAACATTTGTGTAACGAATTTTATCGATAAGATATCGAAAATATCCGATATCGTATCGGGTGGTTAGGAGTGACCGTTAAGCTTAACGAATCGTAAAATATGTACATATTTTGTTGTGTTATCATTAATTATGATTATTCGTATTTCATATTGCATTTTTGTTTTTTGTTAATTTTTAAAAGTTTTGTGTTCAATTATAGGTATCTATAGATTGTGAATTTTAATGAATTACCTTTTTAATTATAATAGTTTAGTATGGCTTTATACTTTTTGGGATGGAAGTTGGAGGTTTTAATGGAAAGAGTCAGGAAAATTGAGAGACGGTTGGAAAGAAGAATTTTGCGAGATACCCAAAATCCATATGAACTGCCGCGAAGTGAATTTATTGATATATTTCGTTTAAGTCCTGAATTATCTATGGACTTAACAAATACCATTCGTCCAATTCTTCAACGTAAGCGCAACACTGGAATTCCCGTGGAAATTCAAGTAATTTTATTATTATATTCCATATATTTACTCTATAATATATATACATATTACAGTTAAGTTGTTGAATTTCATTTTTTATTATTATAACATCATTCAAAATAACAATTTTGTACAATTTTAAATTTAACATATTAAGTTATTAACAGTGTGAGAAACGGGAATGTACAGTATAAAATAATTTGTTAAAGTATAAATTACAATACTTACACATTTTAGTTATTTCTTAAACTAACTTATTCAATACTTAAACTGTAACATATAATATATGTTTGTGTTATTTAATTATAGTCTATATATTATGACTAATTTAGAAAAGAATTCCTACAATACTTTTTGAAGAAATATTAATACATTAATAGAGTAGCAAAAAAGTGTAAGTTAAGTCAATAACTAATAATTATTTTATCTGGCTAATAGGCATTAGTTGCAGTTAACTTTTATGCAAAAGGAAGTTACCAACGTGCTACCGGTGATCATTTTGATTTAAATGTTAGTCAGCCATCAGTGAGTAGGTGTCTTCACGCTGTCACTAATGCTATAAATGATACGATGTTAAGACAGTGGGTCAAATTTCCTATGACAGTGCTAGAGAGAAATAATGCTCGTGAAGAATTCAGAAATGCACCACAGCCATTTGAAGGTGCCATTGGTGCTATAGATTGTACTTTTATAAATATTCTGGGCTCTAAAGAACACGAGGAAGCTTTCGTGAACCATCATGGAAATCATTCATTGAATGTGCAAGCAGTATGTTGTATAAATGTTTTAATAGTTTAATATTATTCTTAATTAATTAATATTGTAGAAAGTTAGCCCAAAACTACAAATTCTCAACATAAATGCCAGATATCCAGGAGCCCGAAATGACTCATATATATGGAGTACTTCCCCTATTCGACGTGCGATGGAGTTCCATTATAATAATGGTGAACGCCACACTTGGCTTATTGGTAATACTTTCACATATAAAAAATTACTTCATTTTCCTTAATAGTTAATGCATTTTATGTACCTACATTTGTTTTTTATATTTATTTCAATAAATAGGTGATTCTGGGTATCCATTAGAGCCTTGGCTTATGACTCCTCTACCGCACTATAGAGAAGGTACAAGGCAGTTCAAATATACAGTTAAACACTGTAAAGCAAGAAATGTTGCTGAGAGATTCTTTGGAGTCTTTAAAAGTGTATGGAGATGCCTTTCCTACCAACGTGTACTTATGTATGCACCTGATATGGCAGGTAAAATTGTGAATGAATGTGCCGTTCTTCATAATATGTGCATCCATTACCGTTTACCAATCGAAGTCGAAAATATTGAAAACTGTTATGATAATGATCATAATTTGAGAAATTTAGAACACAATGAAATGGCAGAGAGAGGAGGACCTAGAGCTATTGCAATGTGGATCCAAAAATAAATAATGTAAAATTTGTTTCCTGATTACATTGATGGTGATGCATAAAAACAATAATTATTAACAAAACAAATAATGTATTTTTATCTTTTTATAAATGTAACAGAATACAAATAGTTAACTTTGTGTATAATAAAACAAAATATATTTAATTGCCATTACTTATTTTTAATAAAAAAAAGGTTTTAACTTATTATATAGTAATCTTCTTCTTCTTAGGGTCACAACCCGAGGGTTGGTTTGCACCTAGAAGAAGGTGTTACTAGGGAAGGGTTTGTACTGTGCAGTGGTTTCCCGTTGCCTTCTGCACAGGGGAGATGGTGGCCACTCTCTCTAGACAGTCGCCTGCCCAGAGAGAGAGAGCCGCCCGTGACCGAGATTTGAACCGGCGACAGTGTGCGTCAGCAGTGATGCCTGGTTTCACTCGGCCACTCCGTCTCCGTTATATATAGTAATATTATAAAATAAAACAAAATACATTTTAAAGCTATCAATTCTTTGTAACTAAAAATTTAACAAAATAACAAAAATAGTTCAATTTAATTTTGAAATGACTGTGGATAATAAAGTTGTAAGTTTCTCTTCAACTGAGAGTCTTCTCTCATCGTTGTCAGCTATTTTGGTGATTGCAGCAGCCAACTGAATATTGCTTTCAGCAAGCATGCTTAAAGATGTAGTTAACAACTAAATCATTAATGGACTATTAGATTTAGATTGTTTATTTGACTATCTAATATTAAATATTTAATATTGAGATATACCCCCAATTGTTGGTTGTTGGTATTGGCTAAATTTGTGAATACTTCACGCGCATTAGACAATTGTGTATTTAGATTGACATCTATAATTAAATATATTGTGATAAGTTCAACAAGAAAATTGTTTCTTTTTAAGTAATACAATTCCTTACTATATTTTTTCTTTTTAAAATTGGTGAAAGTTGTATCTGACTTCATGGGTTGTTTGGCAGCTATGTTTGACATTATAAGTGGTTTGGCAGATGATTGATCAGAAAATAAATCAGGAGTAAAAGAAGTGTTTGGTTGATCAGGTGTATTTATATAAACATGTGGTGGTATTGACTTGCTAGTTATATTTGGTGGTAATGGTTCACTAATTTCTTCCACAATGTTATCTCCCATAATTTCTATAGTATACTAATCGTCATTGATTTCATTTGGATTACCTTTTAAAAATGGTAAAGATATATATTATTAACATATACAGCATATGATAAACATCATGTTAACAAATTAACCATAACTATATTTAAATAAAATATGTTTGAGAAATCAAACAAGTTAGAAAAAAAATTTTTTTCTCTAAAAATTTAATGAATTTAAAAAAAATCACTAATCATATGTACTTGAATCATGGTTTGGCCTTATGGTGAGTGGAGTAGGTATTACATTTAAAATACTATTATTTCCTTTAGCCAATTGTTCAACATCTTCAGGCTTAAAAACAATGTATTTTTAATAATCTAAATATTTAAATCTAATAAATGAAAACTAAATATCAATATTACTAACCAGTTCTTCTGGCCATGAATCTGGGCATTGTGTCCCCTCTACATAGTCGAATCCTACTATTCCTAGGACCTTACTATCGATATCAGACAATTCCACTAATTTGACCCTTTTATTGCCAGTTTGCCTCTTAGCGTTTCTTAATGCCGATGCCTTTTTTGAGACTTTTGTCTTCAAATCTCTCCATGACTAAAAATAATTTTTTATATAGATTAAATGCTTTTTTTTGCCTTTTTTCACATTTTAAATATTATATTATATTGCCTCAAAATCCGAGCCCTATTTATTACCTATATTACCACCTATATATATTACCTATATTTATTTAAATATTTTATTTTATTTAGTTTGTTAATCTTGTTGTGGAGTACTTTATTTAGTACTTTGTAATAATTGTAAGTTGACAGACATTGCTTAAGCTAATGTTATTCTAATAAGAAAAATGAGTTTAGTGTTATAAGATCCAATACTCATATATTGCTTAAATAAATATACAAAATACAAATGAAAGGAAACAACTGGTTATCTAATAACTTTGATATTATAAAATGCTTTTTTTCTAATTACCTCTTTCCATGACTTCATATTTTTTTCCTTGACGCCTGGATTACGAAGATCATTTAAGTTCAATACTAACTCTTCCCATGAGCCTGCTAAATTATTTTTCCCATTTAAAGTGTGAAATTTTCCTGAAGCAACATGTGGATTTTGAACCATATAATCAACCAGAAATGACAATTGTTTGTCATTTCTTCTCCCTTGTCTGGACTTCTTCATAGTCGGTGTTTCTTGCTCATTTTGAGATACACTATGAAAATTTAAACAGCTTCATAACAAATCGTACGTGGATATATATAATAAGTATGTGAATACTTATCTCTATTTTACATAAAGTCGTCGGCACAAAGCTATACGTGGCATCATAGACAAACGGTTATTAAGTATTTAAGCAATTAAAGCAAAAAAAAAAAAAAAAAAATTAAAACGACCGTATTATACGCATGCGTACCGTACACTCGGCAGCCTCTGTATAACGGGCTTAAATAAAATAAATATGCGAAAAATAAATTATGTATTAGATTAATACAAATAATTACAATTAATCAAATAATTACCTTTGATTGAGAATTTGAGTAAACGTCCTTTTCATGGTTTTAAATATTCGTACCTACTTCGCTAGTAAAATTACGGTATTTGCTACAGTCTAGTGTCTACACATAAAATAAATGGTTTACTACACCAAATTTAAAAATAACATTATGTGATAATAGGTACCATAATAAACATATTATTATTATTATTGTGATTATACATCACGCTCTGCGATTGGATAAAATTTATAATCTCCCGGATAATAATCATTAACTGTTGGTGTCTTAACGACTTTTCGGTAATTCATTTTGTAAGCGCAAACCATCGATAGAGTTATTTGCAGAATCGCATAGTCGATAACAAAGTTCGATACATTTTATGAAATATTGATAGTGAGCACTATCTAATAAATTCGTTAGTACAGTATCGAGTTAGAGAATAGAGCCGCTGCTGGCATAGCGTTGTAGCGTGCCAGCGAGTATTCGATGACACGGTGTACGTTCAGGGCCGTATTTACAATTTTTGCGCCCTGGGTAACAATATTTTTACGCCCCCCCCCCTCCAAAAATTAGAACCACTTTTTTGATTTTTCTTAATACATTTTTAGTTATAGTTCTTTATTCAGCTTTAATTTGTAAATTTGTCATATTTTAAATACTATTATTAAAATGTAGGTATAAGGTATACCTAACAACACATATTATATTATTATACACAGCAAAAAAAATGAACACAACAGGTACAATGATTATTTATAAATAGATATTACAATAATTTTTTTCTAGATTGCTTATTGGCAAAATCGTCTATAATATCTTTGTAGTCTAATTCTCTTGTGAGTTCTGATTCAATGTTAAGAACAGCTAATGCATTTAGTCTTTCTTCTTTCATTGTTGATCTTAAATAGCTCTTAACTATTTTTAGTGTAGAGAAAGACCGTTCAGCTGAACAATTTGTAGCTGGAGTACAGAGTATCATTCTCAATGCAATGTCTATGTATGGATAGACTTCTACAAGGTTGTTATTTCTTATATAAATACTCATTTCTAAAATTGTTTTTGGAAAAACACATTTTTGTTTTTTTAAGCTTTTAATATGACTTTGAAAATGAACGCATTCTATAGGAAATGAGGATCCTAAATCACTTTTGTATATACTTTGCAGTGACTCAGAATTTTTTTTAACTTCAGCAGGTGTTAGTTCTGACAAGTGATAAAAAAAATTATACTTTGAAGTTAAATTGTCATAGGCAATTTTTCTTTTTTCTAAATCAGATTTAATCTGGTCTAATATCATAAAATAAGTGTTTACTTTAAAATTTTCATATTCATCATCAAAGACTTGTTCCTCACCGTTGCCTTCATCAAAAAACCTTTTACGTTTTTTTTTACGTTTATTATTTGTATTAAAACTTGAAATGCCACATTTCTCAATTGCTCGAGTTTTGTTATCATTAAACATGTCATCACACCGAATATCATGTACAAAACCTATCAACGACTGGTAAATTTCTACCACAATACCCAAATCAATTTGAATTGACTGTAGTTTCTAACTACATGCATTAAATCGTTCTAATATATCTCCCCAAAATATGGACATAAATGATGTTTTTAAGGTTACTTTTCAATAAACCTTTTGCTTCACAGCAAGTTGAAACATTTTCACTTTTATCTTCAGTTATTGTAGTTAAAGCACTTAAAACCGAACACCAATTTTTGTTTAGAGACTTACACGCATCGTCTCTTGCTGACCACCGAGTTTCGGAAAGACTTTTGAGTGATATATTTAGAATTTTCCAACGGTGCGTAGAAATAGAGAAAAATGTATAAAGGTTATGTAGGAGTCTAAAAAATTCATTTGCATCATGGCAGCAACTTGCAGCATTTTTTCCAACTAAATTGAGCGAATGTGCTGAGCACGGTACAAAATCAGCAAGTGAATTAATTGATTTAATTCTTGCCAGTAAACCAGTGTAGGCACCTGAAATATTAGATGCATTATCATAAGACTGGCCTCTTAGGTAATTTGTGTTTAAATCGTACTTTTTGAATATATGAATAACTGCTTCCATCATTTCTTGAGATTTATGTCCAATATTATCAATGAAACACAAAAAGCGTTCAACTGGTTCACCTTGTACATTAACATAACGAACTATGAATGAAAGTTGGTCAGTATATGAAATGTCCGGTGTAGAATCAATTGAAATTGAGAAGTAACGTGTTTTGTTGATTTCTTCAATAATATTATTAACTACATTTTCTGCCATTAATAAAATGAATTGATCATACGTATGGAATGACAAGTAAGATGTATGGCCTTTTCCGGGATCGCCATATTTTTTAATATGTTCTGAAAGAACTACATCAAATTCAGCAATCAGTTCAATTGCCATCAAAAAATTTCCATTATTGGAACAACCAATCTGAGTAGTGTCACCTCTGAAAGACAAACCTTTTGATGATAACGCCTTAACCACAGCAACTATACGCTTTAGAATTGTCTTCCAATAATTATTTTCAAATTCCATTTGATTTATCAGTTGCTGATCAATTCTTTCTATAATTATACTTCTTTGTTTCATTGTTGAAATATTTGTCCGATGTTTGTGGGAATTTTCATGGCTAGATAATTTTTCTTCGGCTTTTTTCCAGTTTGAAAAGCCACAAGTGGCAAAAGAAGATTTATTGCCAAATAAAGCACACGGGTAACAATAAATACAGCCTTTACTTATTGAATACAAAAAAAAATTTCTTTTTATAACCTCTCCATTAATTAAAGTGGACTCTAGGTATTTCTTACAAAAATATCTGTGTATAGTTTTGCTTATACCTCTATTATTTACAGTGTATGTTCTCTTTGATTTCAAAAAGTTTGTCTGTGATAAGTATTGAGAAACACCATTAATTGAAATATAGTCTTTCAATGAATCATTAATATTCCATAAAGCTGGGTCCTCCCTAAAAAAATGTAAATAATATATTTTTTTATGAATCTAAAATAACTAACCCCGCATAATTAATATTTAAAAATTAATTTATAGATATGTATAAAAGTTATTAAAAGTAAAATAAAGAAAATATTAAATTTAATTAAATGTATTATTAAATTGTATACTAACAAATAACTTATTTTTAATTCAAACGTTGTTAGTCTATTTAAGCTATTAAAATCTTTTATTTCTTCATGAAGTTGCAATGTTTCAATTTCAGTACAGTTTTTATCAAATTATTTACATATTTATGTGGAAGAAAAATATTAAACCTTTTTGTGATGAAGAGTTTGTGTTATCAACATTAATTTCATTAGCAGTAACAGGATTTACATAATCATCAATTACTATATTATCATCTTCAACAACAAATAAATCAACTGAAATTCATCAACTACAATTAATTTATACTTCTTATGTATTTTCATTAGGTAACAATTGAATTTATGTGGAAGAAAAATATTAAACCTTGTTGTGATGAAGAGTTTGTGTTATTAACATTAATTTCACTAGCAGTAACAGGATTTACAAAACCATCAATTGCTATACTATCATCTTCAACTTCATTAGTATGGACAGCAACTGAAATGCATAGTGAATAATAAATAAAACAAGTTTTTATAAAATAAAATTTACCAACCTTTATGAAAATAAGATTATAGATTTGCAGTTTTAGAAATTACAGATGCAAATTTTGAAGCTTTTTCTTTAGATTTTTTGCGGTAAGCAGCTCCACTTAACCTTTTTTTGCCATCCATTATTCAAAAGCAACTATACACTAACAAGCAAAGCAATAACTAACTGGCAATGATCTGTTAAATATTAATCATAATAAATTAATACATGATATAACGCCACTTATTTACAATACAAAAGTTATACTTTAGTCTAATTTATACAATTTGCATTGCAGGTTATAACGCATAAGTATGCTCGAGCTGTTTGTAATATATAGCAAGCATAAATATCATGTACCTACCTTTTTTATGTTCAATAGTAGGTAGATACTATTTTAATAATTTTTTTTTACTTTCATGCAACTCAATAAAATCATTTATGATAATTTTATTAATGTTACTTAATAATAGATACTTACATAGTTATAGAAGACGGTCGTTTTTAAGATTAAAAACTTTCAAAAAACTATAAAATCGGTTATATCAGAAATTATCAGTCAATTTGAAAAATAATATTACAATTTTATTGTCAAGAGTAGCCATATCTATGAGAGTAGCTGAAAATAATTTTGATAATAGATGATAATAACTGTAGTTATGTCATGGTTGTCTATCTGCAACCGCGGTCCGCGGACCGTGGTTACCTATGTTAAAATAATATTAATTATATTCTATGCTATCACTGAGTTATAAAATATAACGCCATAAAATTAGGGTAAAAATCATAGTACAAATTCTTTCCAAAAAAATATTTATTGATACAATATTACACCGGGCTACAGCGGTGCTCGCCGCCCGGCCGCCCCCTAAATAAGTCAATATTTGGCCGCCCGGGGCAAATGTCCCCATTGCCCCCCCCCTAAATACGGGCCTGTGTACGTTGCAACGTCGATATGCTGGATCCAGGTGATGAATGGAAATAAATGTAGAAACCGTTTGTTAAATAAATTATAAACACTTATAAAAATATAGTAAAATTTTAATTAATACAAAGTTAATTTCGTACGACTGGGTGACGTGAAGTGGCGTTGACTTGAGTAGCTGAATACGTCTGCCTGGAGGTCCGATTTTAAGCTGGTTATATAGGCGCTGCTGACCTCAGCGGTGGGTGATATCGTGTGGTCCAGGGATATCGTTGTATCCGGCACGTGTGGACTTCGTCGTGGTTGGCCTCATTAGTCATTTCGGCGCGTGTGACTTTTGGATGATTGCGGAAGACGCACATCTCGACGCGTGTGACCGTTGTTGATTGTGGGAGACACGCGTGGCTATGCGTCAGAATAGTACTATCGTATGTCCTAGTGAATTTTATATCTGCGTTTCTGTGGTTTTTTATAAGAGTTACACTATGACTATTTTTATCTAGTATGGCTTTATGTTAATGTGCCATGCGTGTGATCATTTTTACAATTAATAATGCTTTACATACTTTGTGTGGGGTATAATATTAGTATAGATAAATATAAATATATGTATGTGCGAGCACATTACAGCGTTTTATAAACCTAATAGAATATTTTTAATTGTTTTTTTCGAAAATAATCATTGGACACCAGGGGCGTATAATAATAATGATAATCCAAAACTAAAAGTCGAAAGAGTTACTGTTATAAATGATTTTCGTTCTCTTGATAATTCTCGCACAATATTAGGAGAGAGGATAAAATTAAAACTATTAAAGAATGAACATCAAAATTCACTACAGATTGAACAAATAAATTTAAAAAATGGAAATCATAATACTTCAGAATAGTATCCAAAACCTCATGCCAAATTTGATAAAACAATAAATAACCTACCTGATGACAATGACACAATGTTTTAAAATGTAAATTAAAGTTCAGTATTAATCCGGATTTATCAACTGAAAATAAATATAAATTATTATCTACTTTATATAAAAACGAATTCGTATTTTCAAAATCCAAGTGGGATTTAGGTGAATTTTATACTGATCCAGTAGATATCAAGCTAACGAATTCTATTCCAATTAATTAACCAAATTTCAAACTTAGCAAATTTGAGCAAGATGAAATAGAGAATCAGGAGATGTTACGGGCGGGTATTGTCGCGCACTGAAAAAAATAACTAGATAGTATTTAACAAAATAACTTGGTAAAATAGTTTATTGCAGCGACAACATAAAAATATGAAGTATTACAATAATTTTAGTGTATATTACCAAAGTGTTTAGGAATAGCCACATTTTGTCTAAATCCTACATAATATCACTTTATTCTTTAGTTAATATCACAATATTATTTTGGTACGGACAGTGATTAATTTACAGTTATAAATACTTCACAATTGGTTGATAACACTGAATTGTGTATCAGATATTACATTTAAAACGTTGAAATATCCAAACAGTTTTCTAAAAATAGCAAGAACTTGGGAATAATAACAGATAATCATTGTAATAACTAATAATGCCGCGCGTAGATATTCGCATTACCATTGCAGAGACAAAAGTCATCAATGTTTTCATTTCTACACGAACCACGTGGTTGTCACAACTTTTCAGTAACGCTCTTATGTTTTTCGTACCTATTTTCTATTTTTTTTACTTTAATATATAAGTTTTGAGAAATGGCTGACAGTGATGTGTCCGATATGCTGAGTGCTTGGGGCCTAGAAATTTACATCGATATATTTAAAGGTATGATCTATTATGATTCATTTTGATCGACTCTAATATAATATATTATTAGTTTGTAAATAATATGTTACCGGCTAAGTGTTGAATTCGGCATTCTAATATAATACCTGAGAATTCTATAGAATGTTGGACGAAATTAAATCGATCATAAATCCCCTATTATCCCTTCTCACCCAAGTCCTCGCAAACCTCATAAATAACATAAACAAATAAAATGCAAACCAATAGTTTTACATCCAACTCTCTCCTCATCTTAACCTGGAACTCTAATGGCCTAATTAACCGTAGAAACGAACTACTGGCCACCCTCCAAAACAATAGAATTGATATTGCTCTTATTTCAGAAACACACCTAACTAACACCACACAAATAAACCTACCTGGTTACCATATTATTAAATCGAACCACCCAGATGGTACAGCCCATGCTGGCGCTGCTATTTTTATAAGAACCTCACTATTATTCTACCCTCTTCCACAGTACCAAACAGCCCATATACAAGCCTGCGGAATAGCTCTAATATTAAACAATATTCCAATCAATATCTATGCTATATACAGCCCGCCCCGTCATTCCATAACACCAACTCTCTTCCAGCACTTCGTTAATACACTAGGCCAAAGATTTATAATCGGAGGCGATCTAAACGCGAAAAACATACAATGGGGATGTCGCACCAACAACCCTCGCGGTAACACCCTACATAACCTATCGCAACAAAATAATTACAAAATTCACGCTCCTCCTTCCCCAACCTATTGGCCTACATCCCTAAGAAAAAGGCCCGACATTCTAGATATATTTGTCACGAAAATCCCTAACAGCCTCCACAATACATTAACCAACCTCGATGATCTATGCTCTGATCACTCGGCAGTCCTTCTCACATTAGACACCGCTGCCTCTAAAAAGCCGAACAAACCTAGTCTCACTCAAGGTCGTATGGACTGGGAAGTCTTCAGAACCCAACTCGTTAACCGCATAGATCTCAAAACTAGACTAAAATCAACTCAAGACATAGACGACGCTGTTCACACCCTCACAACATCAATTCAACAAGCAGCTTGGTTCTCCTCCACTAGTCCTAACCCAATCAATAAACCCACCTCTGATCTTCCACATTTTGTCAGAGCTCTAATATCGGAAAAACGAAAAGCACGCGCTATTTGGCAAAGGACTAAATATCCCTCTGACAAACGACTATTTAATCACCTCACCAATAAACTCAAAAGAATCTTAGCTAAAATCAAATCCGATAACTTAACAAACCATCTCGCATCCCTTTCCTCCACCGACAATTCTCTTTGGCAAAACACCAGAAAAATTCTCCGGTCTCAACCTCCAGTACCCCCTCTGAGAAACCCTGACGGCACATGGCTTATCAGTGACTTAGAAAAAGCTAATGCTTTTCGTCATCACCTACACACAACGTTCCAGCCACATATTGACATCATACCCCGTAACAAAATAGTTGAAGTCGACCACTTCTTATCCAGTCCACTACCTATGACCCTTCCGCCAAAACATATCAGACCCAGTGAAGTCGAATTCCTAATCAATAAATCTGCGCGTCATAAAATCCCAGGTTACGACCTCATTACATCAGAAGTCGCCTCCCAACTACCCAGAAAAGCCATCTTATCACTCACGCACATTTACAACTCCATGCTCAGACTCTCATACTTTCCTCTACTTTGGAAATTCTTGATCATAATTATGATACTCAAACCCGGGAAACCCGCTGACTCCCCCAACTCATACAGACCAATAAGCCTTCTACCTTTCTTCTCCAAAATATTTGAAAAACTCACACTTAAACGCCTACTCCCAATCATTCACACAAACCTCCCAGACAATCAATTCGGTTTTCGTAACAACCACTCCACTATACACCAGGTACATCGTATAGTTGACAAAATTTCATATTCTCTTGAAAAGAAACTAATATGCACAGGCGCCTTCCTAGACGTAGCGCAAGCGTTTGACAAGGTATGGCATCACGGCCTCCTCTTCAAATTAAAATCAATATTCCCTCCCAGCTTCTATTTAATCTTCAAGTCCTATCTAGAAGACAGGCATTTCTCCGTACGATATGGCTCAGCCCTATCTGATATATCATCAATTAAAGCTGGAGTACCGCAAGGAGCTGTAGCGGCACCTCTTTTATTCAACCTATACACATCAGACCAACCCACTACCAACCTCACCACCACCGGTGACTTCGCCGACGATAAAGCCATCCTAGCCATCCACCATGACCCTCTCGAGGCATCCAGCAGAATCCAAACCCACCTTGACATCCTCTCGACATGGTACAAAGATTGGGGGTTCAAACTCAATGAATCCAAATCCATCCACTGCACATTCACTCTCAGACCAATAAGCTGCCCCTCTATCACACTCAACAACCAACCTCTCCCGACCGCTCAAAATGTCCGTTACCTAGGCTTATACCTTGATCGTCGACTCACGTGGGCTACCCACATACGTAACAAACGACTTGTACTAAATAATCGTCAAAGACAACTTCGCCTTCTCCTGTCATCCAAACATCTCTCACTACACAACAAAATCCTCATGTATAAAGTACTCCTCAAACCTATCTGGTCCTATGGAATCCAACTATGGGGTTCAACCAAAGACTCCAATCTAAACCGAATCCAAAAATTCCAATCCAAATGCCTCAGACAGATAACTAAAGCTCCCTTTTATGTTTCAAATGATACCCTCCATAGGGACCTCCTCATTCCGACAGTAAAAAACGTCGCCAAAACCCTATATAAACGTTTTCACCTTAAACTATCAAATCACCGAAATCCACTCATCCAAAACCTATCCTCCCGAACAATTCCGGGCGACCCTGGCCGACGTTTAAAGCGTAGCTGGTGCCGTGACCTACTAGTCGACTAGTCCACCATCCCGTTATGAAGTGCTATTAATGAATAGCTTCTTCTTCAAGCCTACCATGACCAATGCTCTATAATTGTATTACCCCTCCATTGTGCTTATTGTAATTATATTTTATACAGATTGTACAAATAAAAACAAATATGACAAAAAAAAAAAAAAAAAAGTAGGCAATGTATACAATTAATATAAAATTATATTATCATACCTTATTTAGTAAATTTACAAACAACAAACATAATAATATTTCAGATAAGTTGCTTATTATGTCAATTTGCAAAAATAGGTGGGTAAATTAATGTTTTAATATAACTGATAAATATGTAACGAATTCTATTAAATCCAGTCTTTTAAAGAATTCTTTTATTTCTTGTTTTATTTTGTATTCGAATAAACGGTTAAAAAGATATTTAGAATACGTATTCAAATAATTTTCGAAATAAGTATTTAGAATACATTCTGGAATTTCGAATACTTTACAAGACTGATCAAACTAAGTTTCAATTCAATCAGAAAAACGTTAATGTGTAAAAAATAATATTTTTTGTTACTCAAAATGTTATGCATCATTAGTAGGTATGTTATAGTAAATAAGTAATACATAGTACAATAATTATGCTCGTATAATTCATTTAAATTATTATCTGTTTTACTTTACCAAACACAGCATAGACATTCTATAGATGGCCTAGGCATTATTTAGAATAATCATACAATTTAATACTTTGCCATATTGTACTAGAAATTTTATAGAATACATAGGAATTATGTAGAATGTCCATATTCAACATTTTGCGGTAACATTTATATTAATTTGCTTTTTATTTTTCATTGATGTTGCCTGTAAGAACATGGAATAGATATTTCTTGTTTGACGCTTATAACAGATGACATGCTAAAGGAAATTATTCCTATGGTTGATCACAGGGCTAAGTTTAGAGCGAATTTAGAAGAATGGCGTAAGGTTATTGCTCTTGCTAATGATCAAGTAACGCATTTGGTGAGCATTAGGTTATAGGTGCATATTTTTAGCTTCTAAAATGTATAAAATCCAGTCTTTACTATAATACTACTGCTTATAGGCCTAGAAAATTTATAAATAAGTTAGTATTTTATTAAACTAATCAATATTGAATTAATATTTTTATTTTTTAGGACATTTCTAATAGTTCTAATTTCATACCTGAAATCCCTCTTGTATTACCAACATCTTTTTCCACTGTAACAACTGATTCTGATGTGTCAATTTCTTTTGACATTGAAAAGTTTAAATCAAATGAGAGTGATATTTTGAGTAACAATAACGTACAAAATTCTAGCCTATCCAATCTGGTTCTTCTAAAGTTGTTGAAAAGGTAATTGTTTTAGTCATGTTTGTTTTATGTTTATTATATAAATGATTATTTATTATTCCAGCATTGTGAATTGTTAAGTTACTTAAAGAGCACTTCTGAAGGAAAAGCGCTATTAGTAACTTACACTCGGGATGGCTTACTGGATAATAGTGGCAGGAGAAAAATTTGTAACTTGATTGTAAGGAGAGAGCTCCAGAACGACCCTGATAAACTAATGAAACCTCAGAGGTTATTATTTTGGCACAAGAAATAACTACAGTTTTTCCTAAAGAACACTTAAGCACTTACTTTATACCTTATATGAGCTATGGTAAATTCTGACACATTTTAATTATATTTTATTAGCTATAATTTCTGTTCTATCATGTTTTGTTTTTAAAGGTCCATCAATAAAGAAAGCCGCAAAAGGTGAATTATTTGACTACTTTAATAATAAAAGAAGGGAGTATAAGAAGGCAGGTCTCATTGTTTCCACAAGATGATCACCTGACATCACTTATACATCTACGTCACATACAATATTAAATCAAACTGCTGTAGATTCTAGTAAATACAATTATCTTTTTGTTCTTTTATTGTGTGATAATCATTGTGTTTTCTTTGTCTTCATAGTTTTGTCAATTGTAATATTAAATATATTGATTTTTTTGATAATTTTTTAATTTTTTAATTTTTTAAACACCAGTAGAGTTCTAAATGTTGATAAAATTGCTTTTATTTTAATTAATTTTACCTGTATTATCTGATACATATTATGAAGCATGAATTATTTACTAAAGAATTCAAATAAAAATCTACAGTATTTTTAAAATTTTTGATTTTTTAGATTACTATGTAAACTTTAAAGTAATAAGTTTTCTTTTTAATTTAAATAATCTTTTTTTTTTATTCATGATTTATACTTCAAGTATAATGTATGCTTTTATTGATTAATATACATATGAACACTTCATAGTAGAGGTTAAGATTTTATTTAGAAAAATTAATTAATATATTAAAATTATAGATAATGAAAACGTTGATGATCATTTAGAGTGGTTACACAACTCGTCAGATCCTTGGAGTCTTGTGGAAAAATATTGGAGAATTACTAGAACTAAGCGTTTAAAAGAGGTTTTGAGTCAAAATTCTAAAGATTCAATTCAAGTCTGTGATTATATGACAAATTTTCCTACCTTGAAAAAACCAGCTGGGTTTAATCTTGTAAGTTTTATTATAACTTACTCACTTATTCACTTGTTTATTTATAATTATTTAAATTTTGTAATTACATTTTAGTTGATAGATGATTGCGATTTCATATATCCAGAAAAAAAAGACAGCCTATTTGAACAATTCCCTGTACACAAAGAAAAGATACTAAATTTAGGAAGACAAACATCTAATTCTCTTAAAGATGCTTCATTAAAGACTATTATTAATGAGTATCTTAATCTAACATTTGGTAAATTTAATTATTAAAATACATTAAATATAATCGTCATAAAATTGTCATTTGTTTGTTTTCAGAAAATGATGAAACATCTTCCCTTGCAGCATTCCTGATTATTCATTTTCTTTTTTTCCCAGTTACAGCTAAACGAAAAAAGGGGAAATCGGCCTGGAGACCATAAAAATTGAAACTAGAGATGGATTTATTACCCACATAAGATCACATTCAGAACTTCAAGAAATTATTACGAGAAGAAAAGAAAAATATAGTCAGTTGGGAATAACACTACAGCCTCTAGTAATTATTGTTGGACCAAATATTAAGCAAATATCACAGTATTATGTACTTGTAGACAACACATATTATGTTTTAAATTCGATAGTAGCTGCAGTTGATACTTGTTTTAAAGTATTACATGCTTTGAACTTACAATACCCAGTTGAAAGTTTGCCTGTTTGGACTTTAATACAAAAAGGTTTTTATAAATTAAAAACTGTTTATGATACTGAGTTTGTTTCTGTAAACTCATTACTAAGTGATCTAGATATTGATATTATTTAATAAACATGTAAATAATTGTACTATACATTAAAATAATTTTTACTTTATGTCAACACAATAATAATTTAATTTCAATGCAGTTTCATATTTATTTTAACTCTGTTAATATGCCTTTTTGTTTTTTATGTAAGGTAAATATATTAAATATATCTGTTTGTTATACATATCTATATGTCTGTTTATAGTATTATATATTAAATCACATGTTATTATTACATCCAGGGGCGTAGCGAAGGGGGGTGTGGGGGGTGTGACACCCCCACGTTTTTGTCCCGGTCTGCATTTTCGGGTTATTCAACTGTAATTTTTTTTAATCGGTTGACGAAGCATATTATTTATTATTTATAAACGTCTATAAAATATGTCGACCCCTCGAAAATTTTGTTGCGAGTCGGACTGCAATTTCCAATCACGTATTGTTATCTCATATTTTTGTCGAAGGTATTTTGGTCATACATTTGACCACAGAATAAATACACCTTTATTTTTACTCGGTATAATGTGCAAACCAATTTTGTGCACCGATTCTATTTTTGGACCGACAAGTGATGGGGACGGTCCGGCGGTAATAGTGATGCAAGCGTGATAACAAAATAATGCATACTTCGGTCTTCGACTAGTTCGACTCATTAGTCTTAAGCCAGTCCCACACGACTCGTGTACTTTGCGAGCGTATTTGCCAAGTTTGTCGATGTACGATTTTTGTAATTATGTTGCTCCTACACGACTCGTATAGTCGTATGTTCACCGATTATTCGTCAATCGTATATACTTTGCTCGTCATCGCCAATGCTCCTACACGACTCGTAAAGGTACGGTTTCCAAGCCGCGACCGGTCGCGGCGGCTGATCGCGGCGGCTAGCCGCGGCGACTGGCCGCTGGGACTCGACTGTTTTCCAAGATACGACTGGTCGTCGCGACTTTTCAAACATATCTCATATTTTCAGTACTGACGAAAATAATATTCAGTCTAGACGTGTGTTGTAGTGTTGCACTGTCCTATCGGTATTTTAATATATTTTAATATATTACTAATACCATTATGGCTGAGTTGTGTATATTGAATAATAATAGAGTAATACTGCAGTTATTAGAAGAAGAAGAGGAAGAATTTGAATTATTTTCTTCCCTACACTCACATAAAAGAAAGCCTGTTGACAATATTTATAAATTTCGTGAAAGTGAAGGTGTTTTTGAAATTTTAGTTAACCGTCATTTAAATAAAAATGAAACTAAGTTTCGAGAATTTTTTCGCATTAACTATAAACAGTTCGACTTTTTGGTTTCATTGATCGAGGTAGAATTGTGTAAAGAACCTAGCAATCGAATAAAGAAACCAATAAGTGTTGCAGAAAAACTGGCACTCACCTTAAGGTATTTATTTAAAATACAATATATATATTTATATTAAAAATATATAGTTCATACAGTGTTGGGGATGTTACTTTTTTTTGTAGTTAAATTACACCACGTATAACCTTTCAAAATTGTAACTCGGTTATTTTAAAGTTATTTTTTGTATTTTGTTAAGCTGTACCTATTATTTTTGAGATAAAAATTATTAAGTAACTGCATAAGAAATTACAAATAATATTACTTTTTATTTTCAAATAAATGATTATGTCAATAGGTAGGTATATTAACTACCTATAACTTATAAGTAGTGTTTGAAAATTTCATGAAATTAAAAAAAATTAAATATTTCAAATGTGTGAAATATATTTCAGTATTTTAATAAATTTTGTTTTTTTTTAAATAAGTTTTATTTTTACGTATATAGTTGTCATAATTTACTTTTATAATCTTATACTACTGAAACCAATCACTAATTACCCATTACATACTAACCTACTCATTAGTAAAGGATTTTTTTTTGGTATTATACATTTAAAATAGTATTCAACACACAGAATAAAAAATAAAATAAATAGTTTATTCGTTTATTAGTTCGTACACTAAATTATACACTTAATAATTATTATAAAAATTAAAAGATTATATAATAAATATTAAATGTCTATAGGTACACTATTGTCGTCAGACGTCTATTCACCATAATAATAATAATTTTATGATAATAAACCATGCATATTTTTCTAGTTAGAAACTATATATGTATTTGTTATAAGTTTATAACGTTAAGATTATGTTTGAGAAAATAAATTATTGACTGTCAACAGTGTAATAAATATTATACCTAGATAATATATTTAGTCACAATTCACAATAATAGAACTATCCTTGCATCGTCGTCGACGATAAGCCATACCTGGGAAAAAAACCAAATTTTGCTATAAACAGCCGAAAACAAGACCCTAATATAGTATAAATAGTATAATATGTCAACCACGGCACTCATTGCATTAATATTGTTAATATCAATGATTATGCCAAGAACTCATGGACTGTACGTCTGTACTATAAATAATTGATAAATAGCAATCATTATAATTTGTTTTTAAAAAAATCCAATGTTTCACGTTTTTGTGAAATATTTCACCATGTAGTGAAATATTTCATACTTCAAACACTACTTATAAGTAATGAATAGGTAATGAAAATTAACAATTACACTTAAAATAAAATAAATATATAGTATATACATTAAAATTATTCAAAAAGTTATTATTTACAATAACTTGTAACATGTCAAGTTACTCCCCAACACTGATTTTAAATTATAAAATTAAAATAAATATATTTTGTAATATAGGTATATGGCAACTGGCGAGTCATTCCGTTCGTTGTCATTTGGCTTCCGTATTAGTCATAGCTACATTAGTCTAATAATAAAGGAAACATTATCTGTTTTAAGAACTAAATTAGTGCCCATATTTTTGCCGGACGCTAATACAATTGATTTTAAAGTGAAAGCGGCCGAATTCAGTTATAAATGGAATTATCCGAATTGTATTTTGGCTATTGATGGTAAACATGTCCGGATACGCAGTCCAAGTAACTCGGGATCTCTTTTCCATAATTACAAGGATTATTTTTCGACAGTATTGCTCGCTATGGTCGACGCAAATTACAAATTTATCGTCGTTGATATAGGATCGTATGGCAAAGAGGGTGACAGCGGGATTTTTTTTAAATCCGAATTGGGAAAACAAATTCTTGGAGGAACATTTAGATTTCCCGAAGATAGTGCTCTTCCTGGGTCCAATATAATTGTACCCCATGTGATTGTTGGTGACGAGGCATTTAGACTACACAAGCACATAATGAAACCATTTTCAAGGAAGGCAAGCAGAGAAGACGATTCTAAAAAAAATTTTTATTATAGACTAAGCCGTGCTAGGCGAGTCACAGAAAATGATTTCGGTTTGCTCAGTCAAATATTTAGAGTTTTTTACCAGCCTATAAATATAAATATAACGACATGTGATGTTTTTATTTGGGTTGCATGTTGTTTGCATAATATGTTGAGGGATGGTTACATGGAAAACAATAAACGACCATTTTATGATCTAGATTCTGAACAAACAGAACCCACCGATAATATGCTGTCAATGACAAGAGGAGGCGGATTCTACAATATCGAGGGATTTGAAGTAAGAGCATTGAGAGCATTTAATCAATGGTAAGAGACCGTTTTAAACATTTTTTCAATAATGAAGGGTCCGTATCCTGGCAATAATGAATTATTATGAGAGTTTTGCATTATGTATAAATTTCAAACTATATGTAATTATTAATAATCATGTAAACAATTATAAAAATATGTTGTTATAAAATATTAATAAAAAATTAATTATACTGCATTGTCTTTTCTTTTTATATCTATTTTATTTTCGTAAATTATACATGTTTAAATCTTTTAAATGTAAGTATGATAAGTATAAACAATAAAAATAAAATTGGAATAAATTCTTATTCTTATTTAAAAATTATGAAATACATTAAAAGTAATTACTATTTGAAATAAAAAAAAATAATTAAGATTACTTAATTCATTATTTTGTTCCTTCAAAATATTATAAAAAAAACTTGCATACTTAATTCATGAATATAATATAAAAATTAATAACAAAATATACCTAGTATACATACGTATTATGTTCATAAACCTATTTTACTGCTCACCATGATTATTATGGTAGTTTCCAAATCCAGAATAATCTGATGACATGGGATATAGTACTGCAGAATCTGATACCGCCTGCAGACTGGAAAGCTGGTAGTAATTTGTTTGGTCAGGAACAACAGATGTTATACGTGGTTGTGCAGGAACTGAATATTTTTCTTGGATTTCTGTTACTAAAGCCAATGATTTAATTTTAACCTCGTTTATACCTTTATTAGGCAATTTTTTTACTGTAATTGCCAAACTTTTGAAAAAAAAATCAATATCATCTTCCTCGGTTTTATGGTAATTTAAAATTTTTTCATTTTGTTTTTCAATGGTTTCTATAATTGTGTTTCGATCTTTTGCTCTCTTTGCTAACAACACGTTTAATTTGTCTGTTTTCGACACAATTTGTACACGTTTTCCGGCGTATGAACACCCAGGCGACACGGGAGACTCTTCGTCACTAAACTCATTAACGCCAACGTCTATGTCAGCTTCAATAGAACAATCTGCAGCTTCTAAATCACTTTGCTGGGTACTTAAATTGGAAGAAGAGCTGTGAAAAATAAATAGTATTCTAACAATATATCCTCTAACCTAATAATTTATATTTTATATTATATAAAATAAAACTAAAAAGATTAAAAATTGCAAATACTTATAAATACTAGTATATTGCACATGTTATTTTCACACGGTGGGTCAAAATTGGACACTTGACTTTTATGTCGTAGACGAACCGCTATCGATAACATTCTTATACATATACACTTAATGAAACTATAAAATATTGTTTTTGTAATAATATAAAATATTATATAATAATAGGTCCTTATAAATTGTATACCAAAATAATATATGTAGCAACACAAAATTATGAGCAAAATAATCAGTTGCCAGTTACCTGCTAAAAATAACGTGAAATTAATTAATTTCTGTTTTATTCTGGGACAAATATTGAAATATATTATACATTATTTGATAATTTTATATCCTATATTGACGATATATTATGATGCCTTATTAAAACTATTAATATAAATTATTAAATATCCAGAAAATAATAATACTCCGGAAATGTGATTTTATTGGTGGGACATTCGGTATTCTATATATATACTACTATAATCTGTATTCTATGATAACTACGACAGAACCATTTAATTATAAACTGACACATTCTTTTTTTTCCGTTTTCGCTGGTTACAAGATTATGATTAGCCTTAAGTGGAATGGTTTTTGGAATTTCTGGTTTATGTAACTGTGATTTAATAATTTCTTCTTTAAAAAACGTAATTTTTACATTATTTTTTGTGACAGATTTAAATAGAGATAAAGCGTTAACTACCTACTGATGTTGATAATAAAATATCAAATGCAATTTTCCGATACCATTTCAGTGATCTTTTCAGTGGAGATGAATACGATGCCATTTGGTCAGAACGATCAATATATGATTTGCCCATGTTATAATCTTCTACTGCTTTCGGTTTTTTAATTATACTACCTTATCTGTTACGTATTTCTACAGTCTCGTCCGTGTGTTTTGTTGTTATCATATGTATGTCACGTTTGTCACGCCATTTTAAAACTACTATATTAGAATTACTTTGTTGAGCAATTAGTCCCCTTTTTTTAACTTTTTTCCGATAACATCAGGTGGGTTTCCTCGTCTATTTGCTCTTATCGTTCCTACCATATGGGTATTTTCTTTAATAAGTTTTTCCGCCAATTCCACACTGGAATACCAATTGTCGGTGTATAAGCAACGACCAAAATTAATATAAGGTTCCATCAGCTTTAATACTATTTTATACGAGACATTGGTTTCACGAACTTCATTTTTACCGGCATAAATGTTGTATTGTAAAGTATAATAGTCCTTAGCACAAAGTTTAAAAATTTTAGTACCATACTTATGTGTCTTATTTTTTAAAAATTGACGGAATGATAATCTTCCAATAAACTTTACCATGCTCTCGTCAATACAAACATTTTCCTCGGGTATATAACATTTTTGAAAATTAAATACTAACAAATCAATTAATTTTTGAATTTTACTTAATTTTCCATGTTCAGGATTTTCATTATTTGAACAATGGAACATGCATAAAATTAATTCGAATCGATTTCTGCTCATAATATTTGGTATATTGTTTTGATACAAAAAGCTTTTTTTCCAATAATCACCTAAACTTGGCATTTTCACCAACCCCATCCACATTACAATGCCTAAAAAATTGTTCATCTCAGTTCGGTCTACAGGATACCATTTTTTTATGCGAGAAAATGTTTTAACACTGCGATTTACAAGCGATTGAGAAGCATACCGATTAGTCTCTTCGATCAAAAAATCGAATACATCATCGTCAAAAAACAACTTATAAAATTCATAAGGTGAACAGTCGGCCATCGTTTGAATTATATCTGGATTTACACCGACATCCAAATCATTAGGATTAAACTTTATATTATTTAGATTACCTCTAACAGGTCCCCAGGTTAATAATTCTGAATCACTTTGGTTATCTTGAAGTTCATTTTCGTCATTCTCCGTCTCCATATTAACATCACTTTCTTCGTTTACTTCTTCGTCGAACACTTGGTTTTGGACATTTGGGAGAATCCATTCTGGATCTTCATCCGAGTCATGGACGAACTGTTTAAAGTTTTTATTTCATTTTTGATACAGCATAGAAATATTTATTTAAATTATATTTTCAAACTATATATTTACCTCATAATCATCATCATCGTCATCTTGTAATTCAGCATCGCTATTATTTAGCCAATCTTCAATTTAATTTATCCATAATAGGTACGTCTTATATGTCAAATATAAACATAAAATTACACTTACCACTTAAGTATTTTATTGTACAACGTATGACGGTTTGTACAATAGTGCTACTGCGATAGTCGACAAAACAGTCCACAGATAACATTTTAAATTGTATAATAATATGTTCAATTTATATTAAATACTGAACATCGATAAGAATACGATGTATATTTGGAAAACACCGTCGTTAAAATAAAAATAGATTTCATTTCATAAAGAGACATTATATCTCAAAACCACTTCATAGAACGTCCAAGGAGGCCACGTCAAATTATTTTTCCATATAAAACTATGAATTGCGACAGATCTCAGAACCCTACACGGCCTAGAAATATATTTTAATTGTAGGGTCTGAAGACCCTACAAAGCCTGACTGTAAAATATACTGTAGGGTCAATAGACCCTACTCGCCGATAATAGCAAGTCTCGCAGTTTTAGCGCGGCAGTAAACCTGTTAAATACGTGCACGAGTGCACGACTACCTATTCAAAAGCGTGCATGTACGACATTTTTGAAAGAGAATACCGACATTTCATTACAACAACGCTTTCTTCTGGTATGTATCATTTAAATGAATATTTTCCAATATTAAAGTACAGTAATCGTGCATAAAAAATTGTTAAGTTGACATTTTTATAAATATTGACTATTGTTCATAAAATGTTTCAATGGATTATTGATTTTCAGTATATTAAATGCATATCGTGTTTATAAAGCAATTTAATTGTATTCAATTTTAATTAATTAACAAATATTCGAATAAATTATTTGAATAATAATTAATAATTATTATAATGAACATTTAATGAATAAAGTTTTTACTTACTAATCATTCGAATAATATTCTATTAATAAAAATATTTTACAAAATTAATTCGAAATCAATGAATTTATTTTACACGAATAGTACAAATGTGTATATTATTATTATTATTATTATTATTTATTATTTATTATTATCTTTATTGACGGAAAAAAAACTCCATTTACAGAATAATATATATATAAAAAAATTTGTTTTGTGTAGTGACATGAATACAATAAAATGTTGGTACAAATAATATAAAGTTTACATTCAATTAATATAATTAATACAATTACATATTATGTGGTATATAATTTTACAGCTATAATAATTTTAACTAAAATTAATATTCATATTGTTTCCTATAGTCATCAATATATTTGATGAATGTAAACTCCATTTACAGAATAATATATATATAAAAAAATTTGTTTTGTGTAGTGACATGAATACAATAAAATGTTGGTACAAATAATATAAAGTTTACATTCAATTAATATAATTAATACAATTACATATTATGTGGTATATAATTTTACAGCTATAATAATTTTAACTAAAATTAATATTCATATTGTTTCCTATAGTCATCAGTATATTTGAAGGTGATTGTTTAGAGTATGTTTTAGAAACATTATTAATTAAAAAGCTTTCTAGATTTCTGGTGGATTTAGTATTTATTCGAAAATTTAATCGTTGCAGTAAATAAGGGCAGTCTATTGAGTTGTTTAATAGTTTTAATAAAAATGAATAATGGAGGTTAGGTACTTCTTCTTGTATTTAATGATTCTATATTGAAGTAGGATAATACTCCGTTATAATTTGAATGTGGTGGACGTTCGATTTTAAACTTAAATGCTAGAGAGCGAAGAAAACGATTTTGAATAGCTTCGAGATTATGATTAACTCCTATGTTGTCAGATGACCAAATAAGGGATGCATATTCTACATGTGATCTGACAAAAGCAAAATATATACTTTTTAGGGCATTTACATTATTAAAATGTTTACAAGTTCGAGTAATGAAACCGAGATTTTGAAGTGCTTTATTGGTTATTTTATCAATGTGTTTATTAAAACATAACTTAGAATCGAAAGTGATTCCCAAGTCGGTAAATGAATCCACAAGTTCAATAGAGACATTATTAAATTTATAATCAAAATAAACATGAGATTTTTTAATATTAAATCATAATATTTTGCATTTACTGATATTGAGGTTCAAACCATTTAAATTACACCAATCATATAAATTATTTAAATCATCTTGTAAATTAATACAATCATGAATAGAATCTATTTTTTAAAAGATCTTCGCGTCATCTGCAAATAATAAAATATTTGAGTGTTTTATAATCATATTTATATCATTTATAAATAATAGAAACAATGTAGGTGAAAGATGGTCGCCTTGAGGAAAACCTGAGAGAACTTGGATGGGTTCTGAAATAAATTGGTTTAATTTAACTAGCTGGATTCTATTAATTAGAAAGGATGTAAGCCGGGATAGTAATGGATCACAGAATCCAATTTTTTTTAGTTTATGTATAAGTATAGAATGATCCACACTATCAAACGCTTTATTGAAATCAGTGAAGACTGTATCCATTTGGGATTTAGCTAAGAATGAATCGATTATATTGTGTTTGAATATTGCTAAATTAGTTATGGTAGAATGCCCTTTACGAAAATCATGTTGAGTATCATGTAAAAATGTATTTAATATAAGAGATATTTTATTATTTATTATTTTTGAGAATATTTTTGGAAGTATAGACATTTTTGAAATTGGGCGGTAATTATCTACGGTAGAGCGATCACCTTTTTTGAATATAGGGGAAATAAACACAGTTTTCCAGATTGTAGGAAATATACCAGAATTTAAAGACTGGTTAAAAAGAAAATGAATATGAGGTGCAAGAACAAAACGACATTCGTGTAAAAAGGTAGCCGACAGATTATCGGGGCCTGTTGATAAATTTAATTTTAGATTATCTAATTAAAAAAAAACTTCTTCAAGTGATATATCAAAGCTGTTAATACAGAAAGGTGATTCATTAACATGGATATCTGGTAAATTTAATAGAGGTTCTTTATATACGTTAGAGAAAAATTCCCCAAAAAGATTAACGATATCTTGACCATTGTTGGCATTAATTTTATTATAATTCATGTTGTTTGGAATCGAGTTTTGAGATTTTTTGTCTTTAAAGAATTTCCAAAAATATTTGGGGTTATTATTTATTGAATTTTGAACTTTATTCATATAAGTATTATAGTCTCTGTGTCTAATTATTTTAGCTTTGCCTCTTAATTTAGAAAATTGAAGGTAATCGGGAAAATTATTAGAATGCTTAAAGGCTAAATGGTATAATTTATTTTCTTTAATGATGCATTTTAATTCGTGACTAAACCATGAGGGAAAATTTGAATTATTAGATATTGAAAAAATTGGAACATAATAATTTATAATTGAAAAAATGTTAGAGTAAAATAAATTTGTATTATAATGTATATCGTGAAGCTGAAAAATATTTTGCCAATTCATAGCGCTGAGCTTGAGAATAATTTGTCTGTAATTAGCTTTGTTCCAATTATATAGTATTTCATGATGTTCTAGATTATTTATATGAAGGTAAGGGAATGAATGGTTAATAATGAGAGGGGGGTGATGTAAATCGACATTAACAATAGGTTAGGTCTGGGACAAGTGTCTGAGTTTGTTATGACATAATCGAGTAAAACATTTTTTTTATTTAAAACACTATTAATTTGCTTAAAAATCATTGTGCATTTAAACCAGCTTCAATATCATAAATGCTGAAAGAGATATTACTAGGCAGTCGTGAAACAAAAAAAGGAGAGGAGGAGTCATCAGGCAAAGGTGGAACATAAACTGAATTGAAATAAGAGGAAAATAAGTTGGCAACTGACTCAGTACCAGAGTTTAGATGGTTTTCAAGATGAACCGAGTGAGGAATCCCATTATTGGACTTTTGTACTCGAACAAAATCCCAAAATAACCTAGGGTTAGTTTTAAGCAGAGACTCTGTACGTGACAGGAAGGCATTATTGCATTTTTATATTCAGCCTTATAAGAACTCCGTGTATTAGAGAACTCATCGTAATCAAATGGGCAGCGTGAACCTTTATACTAAATGACGAAGGCACATAAGATGCTTCCGGAACAAATTTGAAAATTTAAAAATGTAAGGCATCATAAATTGCATTAGCAGCTTCATCGATATCGAGAGACGAAATGGTCTCTAACCAATTAAAAGAATCAAAAAATTCACATATTTTTGAATATGGAGCACGATGGAAGTCAAAGAATTAATGGGAACAATACAGTAAAGGAGGGACATGAACTTACTTTATTATGATATCAAGAGTAGGATGATAAGGATCACAAGGCACCGCTGAAGATTCAGCATTTATGATATGGATTCTATTATTGTTAGAAAACACAAGATCCAAAATACCGCCTGACACATTAGGTATGTCATTAAGTTGGAAAAAGTTATAGAACGCAAATACTTCATGTACACATTGGATTCTAGGATTAGGAACTGAAGAATATATTAAACCAAACTCGTCATTTGACCATTTAACATCTGGCATGTTGAAATCACCACAAAAAATAAATACACAATCAGTGTATAAGAGAAGTATAGACTGCGTAGCTGACATAAAAGACTCATAAATAGAAGTGGGGCTATTAGGAAAAAAATATAGTGAACATATTACATAATTGGTATTATTAAAATTAAATTTAACAAATAGATGCTCAACATTAATAGCTGAGGTAAAAATTAGGTTAGACTTTAAATCTTTACGAATGGCAATAAGAGTACCACCACCTCTACAAAATGTACTAGTTAAGCTATTTCTGTCGCATCTATAAATAATATAATTTGTAAGACCTAATTCATTATCATAGGAGCTATCATTTAACCATGTTTCGGTTAAACAGATGAAAATATAATCAAAAGCAACAACATTACATTTAAAAACACTTAATTTAGTTCTAAGACCACGGAAATTTTGATATAAGCCTAAACAAATATTGTTACAATTACATCAATCACTACATATACAATAAATATTATTATTATCGACACGAGAAGCGTGATAAGACGAACATGACGTTCCTAGTTTTTTGGTTTGGTGTTCTGAATCATCTCTGGTGTAAGACGGCCCCAAAAACGTTTGACCATAACACCGTCTGGCCAGAATGAAGGTTCAAGAACGACATCAAGCTTCTTCCATGGTAGTCGTACATGAAATGAGGCGTATGATGGATGTTTAGTAACCATTTTATTAATAGTTATATCATTATAACCATTAAATAATTCGGATTCAAGCAGGGCAGCCGTAACACTGGGGTCGAGTCTTGAGACAAAAACATCAGCGTACTTCCGTACAGGTACTGATAATAATTTGGGAGACGAATTTTTTAATGAACCAACAATTAATTTGGTTTCATAAGACGAGGATAGCTTTGTAGCAGTTGTAGCTAACTGCTTAACAGGCTAGTTTGGGCGAAGCATCTTCAATGTCGGGACCAAAGTACAAGGCGCATCTTTGTGTTCAACACTAGCTGTAGAAGTTGAATTACTATTAGATGCCATGATGAGTTCATTAAACTTGTCGTGCAACTTAGAATTACTTAGGGCTACAGATTTTAGTTCATTAACGACGGATTGAAGAATAGTGGCGACAGTTATTGAGTTTTCTGTTGATGGTACTGGAGGATTGGAAGGTGGACTTTTTAAAAACGTTGACAAATCGTCACTCAATTTCACACCTACAGGTAGTGATTGTGTGAGAATATAATCAACGAACATGTTTTTAGTCCATTTATTCAATTCGGAGGAAAGAAAATCAATATTCAGAGCCATTATACGTAATTATCTTAGTTGACATGACGGCAACAAATTAGACGTGAAACGTTTACAGTTGCTTCGCGACAGCAGGTAAGTGGCGACCTCGACACGTGCCGGATCAATAGATTAGAACGGCCGTGATACACGGTTGTTTGAAAAAAAAAATGATAAGTAGAGTTGGCTTTATTTTACCTTAATACGTTGTTTAGTAGCTAAAACTAAAAAACTGTCGTTATATAAGCAATATTAAGCAGACTGACTCTAAAACGACACCAGTCTACACGCGCACTTTTTATGATTTTGATGGTAAAAAGAACGGAAAAAACTGATTGTTAGTTACGAAAGAAACTTAACACGAACACAAAGCACTATCACACGTGCGTACACATACATTGATGACATACTTATGTCATGTTGCTAATAACACCTTTTATAATTTACAAAAATTTGATGAATCAAAATTGTAGTTAGTATAAAATGTATTTCACAAATCATCAAACTATTTATATGAACCATTTTGTTTGGAAAATAATACACAATTCATTGCTTTGTATCTATTTTATATAAATATAGTTTTATCTAATTAAATACTTATAATATATAAAGTTTTTCCAAATATAATATATATACATGAAGTATGTATGTATGGTGATCATACAGGCACAATGAAGATAAATAATTTGGCGAACTAACACATTAATTCGTTTGATTTATCTTATGCCCCCCATACAGAATAAACTTTATGTAAAATTCAAAAAAATTGGGGGCTCATTGTGCCTATGATAGTGATTTAAATTGTTACAATTTTACCAGATTAATATTCAAAATAGAGGAAAATGTGTGATCGGAATTTTCTCATTTTGAAAAATTTTAAATGATTAGAAAATTTAATATGTATATACGGTTAGGTTATCTAGAGGAAGTTATGAAAATCAACTTTTGAATATTTAATTAAACACCATATTTATATTGTAAAAATACTGAAAAAATATTTTTAAAACGAATTTTAATGTTTGAATAAAATGAATTACTCCAAAGCGCTTGGTTGGGAAGTAATTTTAAGTTCTTAAAAAGTATAAGATACATATTGTATAAAATATCAAATATATAAATTATTTAAGATTTTCCTTAATCAAAATCTTCCTATTTATTTATATTTTGAATATTATTAATATAACATTATATTTCAATAACCTAATTAAATAATCCTGTATATAATATGAAGCAACACTAAAGAAATTATTTAATAATGGACAAAACCAAACAAAAATAATATCATCAAAATAGTTTGAAATATTGATATAAATAGTTAAATTGATAATATGTGTCATGTTATAGTTTTAATATTTTATCGCTTATATTTCCATCATGTAAGGATTGAGAATTGTAACAGTTCTAAAAATTAAACAAAATAATCAGAATTTGGATTTAATTTCAACATTAAGTTAAACTAAATTTTGTTTTCAATTTATTTCTGATTTACCTATATATTTTAACTGCATAACCTTTATTATGAACCTCCAATCACAGAAATGTAAGTTAATATATTATGTTCAAAAAATGTTAATTAATTATTTAAAAATCAATTACCTCAGGCTTAAAATTTCTATTTCTAGACTCATCAAAATTTGATTCAATAGAAGGTGACATATATTTATCAGGCTCTAAAAAAAAAAACCAAATTTAATTAAACATTATACTATTTTACATAATCAATAATTTTACCTGCAATATTTGTAGAAGCACTAGATGGAGTTGGATAATTTAATGGTATTGGCACATACAAATTTGAATCAATGTATTTATATAAATTATTTTTGAAAAATATAGTTTAAACAATATAGTTTACCAGTAGCTGTCATCAAAGTAGAAATAGTAGATGGTGAACTATAATTTTCTGATCTATTTTGCGATGACACATACATATTAGAATCTACAACTGCAAACCAAATTAAACATAATTTATGTAACAAAAAAAACTGTATAAAATTTTAAATCATTATTACCATCAGAGTTCAAAGATGAATATGTTGATCTATTTGGGTATTGTGGCATATACAAATCAGACTCTATAGGAAAAAAGTTTGCATTTTGAAAAAATTTGTTTTATTTAGTACATATATGTAATCAATAGGTTTACCAGGAATCATCATAGAATTAGAAGTATTTGATACTGCACTATAATTTACCAGACTAGTAGTTTTTGATGGCACACACAAATTAGAATCTACAGCTGTTGACAAAATTAAATAAAATACTTAGATAGGCTAAAATAAAATAATTTAATTTAAATAAAATAGGTTTAGTAAGTACTAGTAACTGTCTTAGAATTATTTATTATCTTAGTTAATAATTTAATCTTAATTATTGGCAATACATCATACTCATGATCTAAATAAAATAATGAAATTAATACAAATTTGAACCACAGGTATAAACAAAAATACTTTCATACCACTATCAGTTTCATCAATTGATGTTACAGTCATTCGATTGCCTTTTGATCCTTTACATTTTTTTTTATTTGGTTTATCTTAAATATCATTGTTCAAGCAACGTTGATGCCGGGCGATGCTTATCATTTCGATTGCGGAAACAAGGTCATCCGGTGTATTTTCGGCACGAAAGCCGTTTTTATCGCTTACAGTGTGCAAGCCCGTATGCGAAATTTGAAAACATGCTACGGTCGGATCATTTAACCCCCCTATTAAACTGCTTGTACCGTAGTATTGTACGTTCAATTTGATAAGTCACGGTCATGATGTTATCTTTTGTTATCAATTTGGGAAATAGAAGAGTTAATTTTGAATTGTATAGTGTATAGTGTATTTTGTATGTCTGTATACACTATACATTTCTTCTCTTGAATCGTAAACGGTAAACCCACTAACAAGGTGAATTTATAGTATTTATACTTTATAGAAAAGTGTAGATAAGTACAGGGCCGGATTAAGCCAAAATTATACACTAGGCAAAACAATTTAGGCACCCATAAAAGATTCATGTTACTCTATACACTTAATTTTTTTTTCTATTCTTAACACTAGGTAGCCGTCTAATTGTTCCACTTTAAGGGCCCCACACACTACGATGAAACACGACGGTTTTCATCGTTACGATAAAAACCGTCGGTCAAAACGGGAGTGTGTGGACTAAATCCGACGATGAAAGCCGACGGTTTTTATTTCTGTCGAGTCTTGATTTTAAACACGACGGGTTTACCGGTTGTCGTTTAAAATCGTAATGTGGAGACTTTCCGATAAAAACCGACGTGTTTATTTTCTGCGCGCACGTGTCATGCAAGCATAAACTACATTATTCATTTTTAAGTTCAACATAAATTTTGTGTGAATTATTTAATTACTATTGATTTGCATATTTATGTTATACGTCATTTAAAAAATGAATAAAATATTTTTAGTAGAATTTATTGAAGAGAATAAAAAATTTCCTTGCTTGTGGCGCATAAATTCTGAAGAATATCGATATAGAAATCTAAAAAATAAAGCATACGAACATTTACTGAATAAAATGAAAGAAGTGGATGCAGGTGCTACTATTCAAATGGTCAAAAATAAAATTGATTCAATGTGAGGTTGTTTCCGCAAAGAATTAAAAAAAATAAATCATTCTCAGAGATCGGATGCAGGAGAAGAAGATATATATACCCCACATTTGTGGTACTTCAAAAATTTGATATTTCTAAAGGACCAAAAAACACCACTAGAGGCATATCAAGTATAGACTACACAGAAGATACTGTAAGTGTATTTAAATTATTTCATTAACAAATTTGAATTCCATTGTAAGGTAGCTTACAATGTATTTTACCAGATTACTGCATTATATTTATATTATTAAAAGTTAAAACCCTAACTCTCAGGGATTATCGGTTTACGAGCTTATGCATTTTATTATGGTTATTTCAAATATATATTTTACTTAATTTTTTTTCAGATGGATTCGCAAGTAAAAAGTTTTGAAATGGAAAGTATATGTGAAGCATCAGTTGACAAAGAATTTGCTAGTACGCCATCAGCGACAACTTCTGCATCATCAATGTATTCCAGTACTTCAAAAAAAAAATAAGCCAAACTTCAAACGAAAATGCAACAAGGCTGAAGAAGTCTTGGAAAAAGTATCCAAGCAACTAGACTCTGAAAAAGAAGACCAGTACTCAGTAATCGGGAAAAATATCGCTTTTAAATTGAGAGAGTTGCCAAACGAAACAAGGTTAGTAACAGAAAAAATTAATAACGATATTTTGTTCGAGGCACAAATGGGAAACATAACAAGGCACACCCGTTTCAATCTACAAGATACTCGTACAAATTTTCATTTTTTTCCAACATCAACATCAGTAGTCTCCCAATACTCACAACAACGTAAAACAAATCTAACAGAACAGTACTATTCAAACTTTGGAGAGGATCTAAATAATACATATGTACGCCTTGAATAATATAATGTTATAATACTATAAATATTTTATACATTTGTACTTTATAATATTTTTATAAATTATACAGTTATTACAAAAGAATACAATACTAAAAAGGTAATTTAATTTTGAAATGTTTTACTTGTTTTTAACACTATTTACCTATTATAATTAAAAGAATTTCGAAATTTGATTATCTTGCCACTTCACAGCACCTTCACTGATGAAATATTCTTTGTATGCATTTCGAACTTCTTTTGCTGACTCTGTTGAATTTCTGTTATGACCTTTTTCCAAACTTAATAGGCAACCCATTGTATCTAGTAGTGCATCTAATTCTGTATTTTCTACTTCGTAATTGTTCGTAGATATATAGTGTTCACCTATTTTTCTTCGCAAAAAGTTATGTAGTATGCAAGAAGCCATAACTAATTTTTCAATATTCTCCAACTTAAGATTTATAAGTTGATGGAAAATTCTAAATTTTGAAGCCAAAATTCCAAAAGTATTTTCAATAACACGACGTGCGCGAGATAACCTATAATTGAAAATTCTCTTTTCTCTATCGAGTTCTTTTTGAATAAAGGGCTTTAAAAAAATCATTTCTTAAAGAAAATGCCTCATCACCAATAAACACATAGGGTAAGAACTTGTCACTATTGTTTGGCCTTGAAGGGGGGGGGAATTTTCAGCTCATTGTTGACTAGTTTATGATGAAATATGGTATGTTCGACAACTCCTCCGTCAGATAATCTGCCATTTGCACCAAAATCAATCATCACAAATTCATAATTGGCGTTAGCGATTGCCATTAACACAAGACTATTAGTTCCCTTGTAGTTCCAGAAGTAGGAACCACAGTTTGAAGGTGGAATTATTTGGACGTGTTTGCCGTCTACAGTCTACACTACCCAAGCAATTTGGAAAATTCCACCTTTGTTCAAATTTAGTAGCAATAACTTTCCATTCAGTTTCATTATCGGGAAACTAAAACCCAAAAATATATAATATTCATAAGTACATACTACAAAATATTATACGTATAAATTAAAAAATACCTTTAAATAATTTTTTCTTAAAACTTTATAAATTGCAGAACATGTTTCAGGAATTATTTGTCCTAATGATTGTGCCGAAATCGCTGCTGTGAATTTTAGGTCTTCATAACTTCTTCCTGTTGCCAAATATCTAAGTGTCGCCGTGAGCCTTTCGTGTGGGGAAATTGCTTCTCTTAATTTCGTGTTTTTCTTTATTATCAAAGGAGTTCCCAAGTTCAATAACTCAAAATAAGTATGCTCAACCATTCTTAAATAATTAAATCAATCTCCAGGATCTAGCTTCAGCTCATTCAATAAATTGATATGAGAAAACTTTTGTCTTTTTAGCAACCACCATACCGAACGTTTTCTAGTTTTTTTCTTTGATAAAACAGCACTTGCCACAGCCACTGCTCTCAATTGTGTCGAATTCATGGAACACGAAATAAAAATTACAATACCTCAACTGAATTAATAAATTAATTAATAAACTTAATAAAAAACTGAAGCACGACACGATTTTGCAACACAACGTGTTTGCAACTGACGATGCAGCACGATAAAAACTGATGTGTTTTGTCGTAGTGTATGGGCAAAACCATTCAACGATGAAAATCGACGTGTTTTACCATAACGATGAAAACCGTCGTGTTTCATCGTAGTGTATTACTCATATTTTATATTAAGTATGTATTTCTTTAGTACAACTTAAAATATAAAAAAATAAATATTTATACACAAAAAGTAATGTTTCAAATATTACAATATATTTTTAAATATATATATTATATAAGGTAATATATACAATATGTCAATAAACATATTATTTAAACAATTTATATTTATACTAGTTGCGCCGAGAGAGCGCAAGTCGGCCGCGCATCCAAATGAGGTCGCTCCGCGGTTTCGAGGTCTAATTTCTCCCACCAAGTGGACTGGTCGTACGCCGTCGTATACCGTCGAACGCTTTACGTCTGTTATCGTATTTTGCCAGTTCACGTTAATTATCAATCATTACTTTATTGTTTATACAATAAGTTAAGAGGACGTAGTACCGTCGTTTTCAATACCAAAAACATGCTCGCTTAGATTCCAAATTTTTCGCTCCAGAGTGGTTTTAGGACACAAACACCTATTAACAAAATTAAAGATAATAATATTCTCGAGGGCCCCACGTAGCCTTTTTTCAAAAAATTAATTTTTTGAAAAGTTACCGTCATTTTAGTATGTTGAAAAAATCATTATTTCTAAACGATATACTGAGCTTAATATTTGGAACAAAGAAAAAAACCTACGTGGGGCCCTCGAAAATATTATTATCTTTAATTTTGTTAATAAGTGTTTTTGTCCTAAAATCATTCTGGAGTGAAAAATTTTAAATCTAAGTGAGCATGTTTATACGCTGTAAAATGTTCATTCTTCCCGACAAGTGCTGCTCTTAGCGGTCTGTCTGCCGACGTAGGTTGTGCTGGCGGCAGCGCCCCCCACTCTACAACGCAACTAGTCCGACTATATAGACTGAATTATAAAAATAGCATCACCGCAGCCGTGACAGCGATAGTGTGCCGTGTTTCTGGTGAAATACGTGTAATTTATAAATTTATAGTATTGATAAATACTAGGTAATTATTATTATTATTGTCATATTGAACAACATTATATAATTCATACAACAGTCTTGACGTCTAATAACAAGCATTGTTCAAGTTCACTACGCAAACGTACGATATACGTTCCTATAGTCCCTATAGTCGTTCCTATAGTCCCCAGAGCCGGATTAAGGATCAATGCTGCCCTGGAGCAATATATTTTCGATAGGAAATTTCTTATCGAGAAGTCGTTAAAACAATATAATATTATGTATTTCATGTAATATTGTATGAATATTTTAAACAATTTAATAAAAATATATTCGGTACATTATATTATTACTGCGCAAATAATTACTACAAGTTGAAAACGTCAAATTTTATTTATTTTATGTATACATAATATTATAATAGGCGCAGGTATGTATATTTTAACAAAGAGAAGAAGATAAAAATCGTAGTCAACGACACAGGAAATCGATTAGACAAAACTAGAGAAGTCGTTTATTTACAACAGAATTTTACAAAATTGTATGTAAACTGTGATTAATGCTACTATAATCATGGTTATACTGTGCTCTAGTCCATCCTTATAATATTATTCATTGCTATAAATAATAATTTTATATTTTAAAAACAAGATAATATATTATTTTAATGAAAATATATCATTTTTTAACAGCTAACCCTGTATTACTCGATTTAGTTTTGCATAAAATAAAATAGTTCAACACATGCACGATATTCATTATTTGTATTACAAAAGTTATAATATGTCACCCCCGAAAATTTGCCGCCCTGGAGCAAAAGCTCCTTTTGCACCTACGTTAATCCGGCTCTGATAGTCCCTACTCACTAGTGATTATACTTATACATTGTGTTTGTGTGACGCATAAAAAATTGTTTTTATATTATTTTTGTTCCCCGTTGATTTTTTAAATTATGGGTAATAAAAAAAAACCAAAAAAAAATAAGTACCGGCAATAAAAGGCTAACTGGCAATGCACTGCTTGCACTTCGCCGTTACAAAAAAATTAACAGGTAAGTTCGTGTCTTCCTAATCATTTAATTTTTTTAAAGTATATTTTTATAGCTTATAATTATTATTTGGGGGGCCGGAGTGGCCGAATTATTTCTAATGTATATAAATTCATATTTTCATGTCTATTATTAAAAGTTCTATTCAAAAGAGGTTAGACGAGACTTCCCAGGAATACGGATCGACTTCAGTAATAAATGCTTCGACAATAGTTCCTAGGTAAATTGTTTTAAAATTTAATTTTTTTCTACATTTTAATATTTTAAAATTAAGATCATTGTGTTAGTATACTTTTATAATATTTTAAATAATAGGGTTGAAGTTTTTACTAGCGACATGGATATGACTGGGATAAATGCATTAGATTGTACCAACGAAAATATTGAATTGCATGAACTGCCAAGTGTCATTGAGACAAAAGTTGATGAATCGTTATTGAAGTATGTTTATTTGTACCCAATTATAAGTTATATAACGCAATACCACCCTTTTTTTGTATCAAAAACATGACCATTTTAATTAGAAATAACTTACTACATGGTTATTTTACAGCTAAACACCCAGGAACAAAGTTAAAGAAAATAACATTACCAAGGGCACCTCGGAGCAATTTTTCAAAAAAGTTTTTGTTTTTTTTAATTTACAGTTAATTGAAATTGTTGAAATAATGTATTACTTTAAACTGTTGTTTGAGCGTTATAATTTAAATAATGAAGAAAATTCTTCCGAGATGCCCTCTAAAATATTATTTTCTTTAACTTTGATTATTTGAATTTTTTCCCTATAACCATTCTGGATCGATTTATTTTCAATCTAAGTAAGCATGTTTTACGTGTCAAATTTTTTTCGTCTAGTGCTGCTCCTAGCGGTACTATGAATTCCAACGTTGGTTTGGGTGGCGGCCTTTTGACTTTCCTATCAGAAAAGCTACTGTTGAAGAAAATCGAAGCATTTTTATTGTCCTAAAAGGTGATGACAGACACAAAAAATAAAAAATAAAATAAAAATAAAAAAAATAAAAAAACACACATCATTGTAAAATCAATACATTCTTTCGCTTCGCTCAGAATCTTAAATTGAAAATTTAACACTATATTGTGCATACTGCATAAGTTAAGCTTAGAATAATTATGAACAAATTTGAGGTTATTCAAGAATCTAAAATTTACGAGTTTTTAAAGTTTTAATTTTTCCGAAATCAAAAATTCACGCGTAAAAAACGATTTTCTTGCAAAGGAATTTTGATTTATGTTATAATTAAAAAAGTACCTAACCATGTCGTATGCAACCGTCAACCCGTCCTAATTTAAAAATAAATTACTTGTAATTAAATAAAATATATAACAATATTTAAAAATAATATATCCTAGACTGACAAATCATCTCCGTTCAGAATTTTTTTTCAGTAGAATTTGAAGCTTGAAGTGTATTAATTTCTATGATTGGTAAATGTGGCACATTGGAAGCAATATGATTATTATTTTCCAAAAATATATCAGTTGTTTCAGCAGCCATAAAATCATTATCATTAAACACATCTGGATTAAATGGATAGATTCCTGTTTTTTGGAAACCATTGATAGCTGTACTCATAGTTGCAGCTTTTATAAAAGCTAACCCAAAAATGACTGCTAGTTGCTTCAATGTTACAACATTACCACCGTGTGTTCTAAGCCAATTTGTTGTTTCTTTGTCATAATATGTACTAAGGGGCTTCATGAATTCTACATCTAGAGGCTGTAGTCGATGCGTACAATGTGGAGGAAAACAAAGAAGTACAACTCCATTATCACGGGCTATTTCAATTAGTTCAATACTTTTAGTATGAGTAGAATGGCCATCTAATAAAAGTAAAACTGGATTTTCTTTGGTGGCATGAGAAAATTGTATAAATTGCTTCATCCATTTTTCAAAAATTTCTTTTTGCATCCACCCTGATTGATGAAACTCAGCTGTTGAACCAATTGGAAAATTCATCGTTGTGCCTTTTTCTTGGGAAAATAAAAAAAGGTGGCATGTATGTGCCAGCAGCATTCATACAAATTTCCACTGTAACTGTTTCTCCGCGTACAGCAGAAGTTATTGCCCCAACTTGTTTTCTACCTTTTAATGCAATTATTTTTGATTTAGATTTTAGTACAAATGAAATTCCGGTTTCGTCACAATTATATATTCTATCGGGCCTAAATGTATATTTATCTATCAACCTACCAAGAAGTTGAAAAAAATCATTTACAACTCTTTTATTAAAACCACTTGCTCTTGCAGTAGATGTTGCCTTAAGTTTTCTAAGAGATAGTTCTGGATGCCTTTTCATAAAGCCTTGATACCAATCAAAACCAGCTTCTTTTTTTTCATGAGAAAAAACATGTTTTATATTATTTTTTTCAGCTAGTTCATATGCAAGTTTCTTAAAATCTCTTACATTTAAACCGAATAAGCGACCTTCCATTAATTTAAGATATGAAACTAATTCCAATTCTTGTTCAGTGTTAAAAACTATAGTTATAGGTCCCAATAAATCTTTTTGACCAGCATCGTAGGTCGGATCACTTCTTTTTTTCTTTATCTGTAAATAAAATGTTTTAATTTTTATACGAAATAGTTAAATAATATTTTAAATTATAGCCTACCTTTCTTTCAAGAGTACTTTTTGGAACTTCAAACTTCTGACATGCTTCTTTTAATGTTTTTCCTTGGACAGTAACTTCATCTACAGCATTCTGCATATTATTTGAATCCCAAAATTGCCTAGCGGTAGTTCTCTTTCTTGATCTAGGCATTTTAAAGTCAATATTTTTCTTCAACTGAAAAATAATTGTTATTTTAATTGTTTATAATTACCAAATTGAATAAAATCATAAGAAAAAAAAATATGAAAACCATGGAATATACCTACAATTATACAGAATAATATAATTTTTAACGGTCATAAAAACAATTTCTTTATAATTAGGTACTTACCTAAATAAGAACAATAAAAAAGAAGGGGTAAGATGGGACGCTTCGTCTTACCGCAAAGTGAGTATCCCATCATATCCCAAACGGTATTAGTTTATTATGTTACCTATCTCCTTGCATATGATCAAAAATATGTAAAATAAATGACATAGATATAATCCTTACAACATTTACAATAATAATAACATATATTCATAATTATTTGAAAATAATTGAATTACATTACGTTACGAAGATTTTTCTTAAATTTTTCATCAAACTCGAGCGATTTAGTAAAAACGTCTTTTTGTGTTATCATAATGTATTATCATTGATGTTAAACAATATGAGTACAATGTTACCAACATAAAACACTTTTTCGTTGGAAATAATCAAATATAAACAACTGATTACGACTTCCTTACATTTCCCATCTTACCACACGACTTCATCTTACCCTAGTCTCCCCTATATGGGCCAGACATATTGAAAACGAAATAACTTTGACCTCGGCAATCTTCTATTGGAATTTCATAATCAGAAAGTATTCTTACCGCTGCATCTTTTAGCTCCTTAGATTTATGTCCAATATTTGACATAAACAACAAAAATCGTTCGACAGGTCCACCATTTGGACAAACATACCGGACAGCAAATACTAATTGATCTACATGAGCAATGTCAGGGGTGGAGTCAACAATAATAGAGTAGGTAATATTTTCCCCTTTTCAGTTCTGCTAAGATAAGATTTGTTAAAGATTTATGTATTTTAATAATAACTTCTTCATAAATTGTTTTCGATAAATATGATGGTATTCTTTTTCCCGAGTCAGCAAATTGCTCAACATGGCTAGCAAAAAATGGATCAAATTGTGATAACAATTCAACAGCGCCTAAGAAATTCCCATTATCTTTCATACCAATATGTTCATTAGTACCACGAAAAGCTAATCCTCTCGAAGAAAGAAATTTAATAATTTCAATTATCCAAATCAATACTTTTTTCCAATATAATATTTCATTATCCACTTGTTTTGCCAATTCTGCATCTATTCTACCAATACCTCATTGGAGAATTTTAAAATTAACTATATTTGTTTTAGTTCTGAGGAATTTTCATGAGATCTTATGCGATCAAATCCATTTTTCCAATCATTAAATCCATTATCCCATCCAAAATTACTATCTTCACCATATAATCTACATGGTGCACAAAATAATGATTTTTTTTTATTGAATATACTAGTTATTTTCTTTCTACTTTTTCACCATTTGGAAGTTTATTGAAAAAATACGATTTGGTACAATGTCTTTTAATATTTTTATAATACCTACATGGAGGTTTAAAATCAGCATTTATATTCTGACTAAAACCATTTTTCGCTATATATTCTCTATAATAGTCAGTTGCCAATCTGCTGGTTTATTGAAATTGAATACTATGGCTACAATATTTGTACCACCAATAATCTTAGATTGATTTTCAAAATGATCTTGATTTAAATTTAATTGTATATTTTTTAACTCAATGTGTTGATTATCATTTATTAATGTGTCTTGGAGTGATACAGATACTTGAATTTCATTTACGTAACTCTGTTGAGAAAAACATTGAAATTGATTTTCAAAATTATCTTGATTTAAATGTAATTGTTAATCTAATAACTCAATGTGTTGATTATCATCTATTAATGTGTCTTGGAGTGATACAAATACTTGAGTTTCATTTAAATTACTCTGTTGAGAAGAAATTTGAGAACTAAAATATAAATTAATTTTTTGATTTTTATTAATGATACGTTGTTTTTTTTAAGTTTTTTCTGAAATTTTTTTTTAAAGCGAAACCACTCAACTTCTTTTTTAGTCACTCATATCAAAAACTAATTCCAACAACTTTTAAAAATTAAATGAGCAAATTAAATAAATATTATTGCATAAAATATATTAAAGCATGAAGCATATTTTCATAACAATGTAAACAAAATATTCAACTATTGATATATATATATATATATATATATATATATATATACCCTTATGACAATCTCAACAGTTTCCATAAATATTTTAATTTGTAATTTAATTTATAATACTCGAACAAAACAACAACAATACTCCACACATTAATTAATAAGACAAGAAAAGAGCAACAATTTGTTTGAAATTACAATATTATCAGTGACGATAACAGGCAAACTGATAACTCAAAAGTATTATCACAAAACACCATTCTGTGGCATTATCACAGAATAGATTCAAATTTCAATGTGTTCCTTACACAGATTTCTATAATACACTATAGTCGATTTCATGAAAAGTGGCACTCGACGGTGGCGCGCTTGGTGGCGCTGTTTCTGAAATACAGTGGTTCTTAATATTGACCGCTAGAGAGCCGGTACCTGTATGAAACAACAGGTGGCCGAACAACAAAGCATTATTGTGTTCTATAATGCTATTCAATCCTATAACTACACCAAATATTTTACCTACCAATAGTTTTTTTCTTCCATAATATAACGAAATAAAATACTGGTTTTTCCATGTTAATAGAAATGTCACAACGTCGTATCACTTCCCGTATTTATCGTGTAACGTTTACTGTTTATATTTCGTATTCGTATGACGTATGTAGTGAAAAGTGATATCGAATTCGCGCTCTTTATATTGTTTTAATTTCGTCGTCGACTTGTTGATTTCTTCTTTAAAATGGCTTCTCAGTCTGATACACATTCACAGACGAAAAATACGGTTTTTAATGTGTATCAATATTTTAAAAAGTTATCAATGGATTCGTCTAATCCGGAGATTTTTTTTTACTTTTTTTAAACAGACACAGGCAAAAACTGCCGAAGCGTGTGCTATAAGTGAAAGAACCGTGAAACGTATCACCGCGGAAGGAAATAAATCGTCTTCTGCTCCACAGGCTGATGGTCCATCGTTCATTTCCCCACGGAAGACTTATAAACGAGCGAAATTTGCAAGTGAAGTTGACGATTTTGACGCGGATATTGTAAGGAGAATCGTCCACGATTTTTATGACAAACGTGAGTACCCTACGACCTCAACAATTTTAGCCGAGTATCAAAAAAGAACCGAGTACAAAGGTTCCGGTACTTCTATGTGGCGTATTTTGAAAAACCTCAATTTCAAGTACAAAAAATGTAATGACGGGCGTCGATTCTTAATGGAGCGAAATAACATTGTCGCTATGCGTGTGAAATTTTTGCGTACTATAGTTAACCTTCGCCAAAATAATGATACTCGGCCCGTTGTTTATTTAGATGAGACGTGGGTTAATCAGAATCACACCAAAGGGTACATTTGGCAAAATGAATTTAATTCAGAAGGGCTTAAAGTACCTACGGGAAAAGGAAGTATACTAATTATTTGCCACGCGGGATCCAGTTCATTCGGCTTTGTGCCGGGATCAAAGTTAGTTTTTCGGTGTCAAAGTGGTACTTCTGTTGATTTTCACACCCAAATGAATTCTTCTGTTTTTAAAGAATGGTTTATAAAAATGTTACAAAATTTAGAAGAACCATCTATAATCGTGATGGACAACGCTCCGTACCATTCAGTTCTAGCAGAAAACTACCCAAAGGTAAATGAAAGAAAAGCAGACGTTCAAAAATGGCTTTCTGAAAAAGGGGTTCAATATTCACCACTCGAGACATTGAGTGAATTACGTGAAAGAGTTAGACTATTGGTACCAAGACAAAAAATATATGAGCTTTATCAAATTGCGTTGAAAATGGGACATGAAGTCGTACGTCTCCCACCTCATCATTGTCAATACAACCCAATAGAGCTAATATGGGCTCAAGTGAAGGGTGAAGTCGCCACGAAAAATGTGTCATTTAAAATTTCGGACGTAGAAAAACTTGTGAACGAAGCGTTGGATGCCGTGACCGTGGATACTTGGAAGAGGTGTGTTAGTCATTGCGAAAAACTGCAAGATGCTGATTTTATCAAGGAAGGTTTACGTGACGAAATTTTAGAACAAATTATATTGACAATTAATCCAGATGAAGATTCCGACAATTCCGAAGAGGAAGAAGACATGAATTTTTAAAAAATAAATTGTTATTTGTTCATTATTTTCTTTTAATTATTTATATATTTTTTTAATTTATTATTAATTGTAAGTATTCGTATTTGCAGGTATATATAAATACAATTGTGATACTAAATATTAAATAAGCATAATTTGTGTTAAGAAATTTTACATTCAAATTACGGTATAAAATGAGTTATATACAAATAATAAGGAATTAATTTAAATTTGCCGCGCTTTGATTGACACATGTTTGAGAGGCCCTACGTCAAAACGTCCACCAGGCGCGTTACCGTCGAGTGCCACTTTTCGTGAAATCGACTGTAGATAAGGAACTCGAATAATATTTTGAGGATTTCATTATCAGTGCCCGCCATTTTGTCGGTTGGGAAAACATTGACAATTTGCCTACATAGTATGTATACAATTCTACAAAATAATTTGAATATTTTATTGAAATAATAGTTTAAAAAAATAATAGTTTTCAATATTTATATTTTTTTTAATTCATTAATATTATTGAGTAACTATAATGCCAGTGTCGTGTGTTGCTTATGGTTGCAGTAATAGGTATCTCGCCGGACAACAAATACATTTTTTCAGGTAAAATAACATTAAATATTTAAGACATTATAAAGTATTCAAGTATCATATGAGTTTGTTATATTAAGTTATACCATGAGATTTATAACTTTTAGTTTTATTTTTAACTTACATTGTTGTTTCTTTTATCATTTTTGTACTTGAATAGATTTCCTTTATCCAATGAACTGCTCACCAAGAAATGGGTTGATGCTTTGAAAAGAAAAAACTTTAAACCATCACAGTCAAGCCGTATTTGTAGTGTACATTTTACTGAGCTTGATTATCAATTACGACCAGATGCTCATAGACCATTGTTGAAAGAACATGCAGTTCCATCTATTTTCCCATCATTTCCTTCCTATTATCAAAAAGAAAAAAACGTCCTCGCAAACAACCTGCTTCTAGAATTCAAATTACTAATAATATAAGTAACATATTTCTCGTGATATATAAATCATGTACTTTCCTATGTAGATTTTGTACATTATTTGAATACAAATTCTACTTCCGGCTACAGTTGTGATAAAGAAGTTCAAACTCTTTCAACTTATACAAGTGAAATTATGTTACAAAAAAAAATTAAAGTTTTACAGCAAAAGTTGAAACGACAAAAAATTAAAATTGATAATTTAGACAATTTACTTAAGAGCTTAAAAAATAAAGGAATAATGGATGAAGAATCTAATAATTTCATTGCAAATAACTTTGATGATAATTTTATTACAGCTAATTGGTACTGCTTATTATTGTTAATTGCTTGTATTTTAAGCAGCTTATTTATTTTAAATGCTTAAGGTTTAATACTAGATTTATTTAAAAATGAATGCACAAATAATGGTAAAACTACTGGTAGGCGGTATACACATCAAATGAAAGAATTTGCTTTAATGTTGCATTACTATTCTCCGCGTGCTTATAATTACTGCCGGTAATAAAATGTATATTTTTAATTATTTCATTAAATTAGTTTGAAGTTGTTTAATTTTATTTTATAGTTCAATTTTAAGCTTGCCAGATCCATCGTCAATCACTAGCTGGACATCTTCTGTTAATGCTGAGCCAGGTTTTTTTCAAGAAGTTTTTGACTGCATGAAAAATATTTTACCTGAATTATTTTTACCTGAGGATATATCTAATCTTACAAATAACTTTACAAACATGTCATCTTGTGCAAATTCTAAAATAATAATTATTACAAAAAATTATGTGTTTAGTAATAATATTTAAAAAAATTTAAATTGCTGTGATAATAGTTTTCTAGAAAGCCATAAACTAAATTTAGCTACTCTTATATGTAAACAATATTTAAAAATTTGATTACATCATTTTGCTAAATCAAAATTGTCTAGTACAGTAAGTAAGCGCCGTTTATTAACAAAGTTAATATTATTTAATAACCAGTAAAATTTAGTTTATTTGTTTAAAAACAGCTATTTTATATCAAGTTGATTATATTAATATAATATATTAATATAATCAACTTGATATTTTAACTTGATAACTTGATACTTATACATATTATGTATAAGTAATAAAATGAGAAATTATAAAATAATGTGTTTTATTCATTTATTTGTTTCAATAATTGGGTTTTTTTCCATATTTCTAATAATTTTCTTATCTTATAAGCTTATTGATATAAGTAGTATATAAGTGCCGGTCCTGGCGCACTTTTGATATTTTTAACTTAAAACAAATTAATTGATATTTTTCACTTAAAACTAATTTATTGATATTTTTCCCTTAAAACTAATTTATTGATATTTTTCAATTAAAACTAATTTGTTGGTCTTTTTCACTTAGTTTTTATAAAAAATATTTATATTATGGTCTGTGGTATTTTTCACTTAGTTTTTTTTTTTTTTTAAATATTTATATTATGGTCTGTGGTCTTTTTCACTTAGTTTTTTTAAAATATTTATATTATGGTCTGTGGTCTTTTTCCCTTAGTTTTTTTTTTTTTTAAATATTTATATTATGGTCTGTGGTCTTTTTAACGTAGTTTATTTTTCTCTATTTTTTTGAGTTATTATTTTTGATTAAATTATTAATATGGTCAATGAAGTTTTCTCTAGATATTCCTGTTTTATTATGGCCCCAAGCTTAAGTATCAATTCCATTTTCTAATATAAATCTTTTATCATCATGAGAACTGAGTGCTGTTTTATTTTGTTCAATTGTACAAATGTCATGGTTTTTTGTTCTAAAAATATTTTGTTTAACACTTAGAGATTTTTGAGTTGTTAAACATTTTTTAAAATCATTATGACATATTTCTTTATCAACCACACATTTTTTTACTCCTTTAGCTTTTTTGACTTCTTTCCCTGTACTATGTTCTGTGAAGGAATATAATTTCGATCGCAGACCAATAAATTCAGCCATTATTTTACCATTAAGCTCATCTTTGAATTTCCCTATAACTTTCTTGTTAACTAATGGTATATTATAAATATTATCCAAAGGATAATCAGATGTATCATAATGGTAAATATCATTTTTCATATCTTGATAAAAATCATTAGTTTTCACTTCTATAATTAGAGAATCTGTATCACAATATAATAATCTTATTTTATCACCGTATTTCTCCTTCAAAACATTATAATAAAAATCATACATTAATTTTTTAGAAATGTCTAATATAGTCATCCCAACATAAACTGGCTGAAACAATTTAGTCGAAGTTCTTTTCATATGTATTGCAGCTAAATTTTCTGTGAAAATCGTAGCTCTATCGAAATTTGGTTTCGCAACTAATTTTTCCAATTGCGAAGCATTTGTTACCTATCTAATATCAACATGATTTCTTACATTCATCATTGTTCTACCGAAAACACTGTTATTCATCAATTTATAGAAATCTTTTTCAAAATTATTTATAGCTTTTGTTCTGAGATTTGTGTTTAAATACTTTTTTTTATCATATAAATTTAAAGTGAGTTTAGGTAGTGGAACACCGTCAAATTGATTTTCTGGAGCCAGGGGGAAATCTGAATGTTTATCATGAAGTTCTTAAGGATAAGTTAAATCGACCTCGAAAATATACCCCTTAGAGGAATTTCCACTAAGATTTAATATATCTGTTATTTTTTCTGGATCAATCCATTTAAATCCTCCAGAAGGTAAGTATTGAGACATTGCCCATCCATAAAGATTGTTCGCGTCTAAATATTCCAAATAAACAGAATCTTTATTTTTATTAAATTTTTCCATCATGTATTTATTGTTTGCTTTGGAATATCTAACACTACATTGAGTCATCCCTCCTCTCAATCCTTTCTCAATGAATAAATGCATATCATAATCTGTTAATAATTCCAATTTTACTCCTGTTTTTCTGATCATACAATTCCACGCAAAACCTGGAGTTGTGTAACACCACAAAGGATCTAACTTATAAGTTTCTAAAGAGAGATTACGAAAGTTTTCAATAATATCACTTAATAAGAAAACATCTATCTTATTATACAACATGGTAAATTCTCTGAGATTTTGTATATTAAACGCATTCCAAACTTCTTGAGCGTTTTTATAATCATCGTTTGTTATATGTTTTTTTGTAAGAGAACTATAGAAAAGCTCTTTGGGAGGTAAACATGTTTCACTATACTTTTCGATGCAATCCATATACTCATAAGGATAGTTTTTTAGTTATTAAATCTAGATGTTCTCTTGGAAAATGTTTTCCGAGTTCTTTAAACTGGTTTTTCTCTAGATTATTAGCTAATTCATCTAAACTGCAAGATAGAAATTTGAATGAATCTAAAAATCTTATCTCGATTTGATTTTTATAGACAATATTTGTTATACTTTTTTTACAGAATTTATTCAAAAATTTATTTTTCATACAAGCAGATGATTGATAGTCCAAAATATTTGAAAAAGATACATATTTGTCCTCATTATCTGGAATCAAGTTTATTCTTTGATTATCGCCGTTGAATTCTTTTATAAATAAATGTGCGTCGTAACCTGAAAGGTTGTGGAATAAAACAGGAATAAATCTAGGAACTTGATGATTTAAATTACAATAAGAATGTGCAGCTCCTCTATAATTTCTAGTTAAATGATCATGATCTCGAACTTTTCTCATATTATTTTTGAATACAGTATCTTTTTCCTTTTTTTTCATACTCTGTAACAATTGTGGAGGTATATCCTCCATATTTCTCTCACAAATATGACATGTGTTTGCGTTTATAAAATTTTTCCATTGTTCTTTAGTCAACTCTTTCATAGGAACTTTTACATCTAAATAATTTTCAGCAATATTAAGAGCTTTCTCCTTTATTTTTTGAACAAATACCTTAGGTGCATCCAACCCAAAGTATTCTTCACTTTCTTTAAAACTGCCATCTGAGTATTTTATATAGAATACGAAACTTCGTATTTACTAATAATAATACTAACAACTAACGTATTTACGTTAGTTGAACGTCAGAATAGGTCAATAAAAAACTGCTTTTTAAAGGTTCTCCAAGAAAATAATAAAAAATGGCCTTATATATTACAAGGAGTATTGTTTGCACATCGTACTGCTCAACATACATCGACAAATTTCTCTCTATTTCAAATTTTATATCAAAGAGAACCTATTCTACCCGTTGATATAAATGATTTAAACGATTTTGAATTCGACATAATTACACCCGAAGAAAATTGTTCAGATACGGAAGGAGAAGATGAAGTTTTTGATAAAAAAACTTTTGAAAAAACTTTCAAAAAAATGTTAAAAATGAGAAATATTATGGAAAATGAGGTATACGTCAACATAGAAAATGCTCAAGCACGACAAAGAACGGCTTATAGTAAGCGTCATCAAACCGAACATGTATTTAAAGTGAACGACAAAGTATTGCTTCGAAATCTCAGAAGAGATAATCGTAAAGGCGGTTGGAGTTCTCTTCCGTGGAAATCAAAAGTGGGATGCTACGTAATTTACACTATAAATTCAAACCAAACCTGTGTTTTAAAGTATAAAGGAAAAATTTTAAAGACAAGACAACATATTAAAAATTTAAAACACTACCATGAACAGAAAAATGTGACGACAAATGATGTTCAAATGTTTGAAAATAATGAGATGAAGAATGAGGTTTTAAAGTATTTTAATCCAGTGTCGTACCTGTGGCAGAAAATCCAATGCAGATATTTTAACCTAACCATCAAACACATAAATCAATTTCCATCAATATCTAAATGTTTGATGAAGCCGTTATCAACAATTTCAACAATTTGAGATGGGAATTGTTTTTACCGATCATTATCATGGTGGATCACAGGAGATGAAGATTCTCACCATATAATCAGACAGGAATTAAATGAGGTGAATGGTGATCATATAAACATAACTGTTGTAATATCCATCTTAAAACATGCATTTTTTTTTAGTTTATGCAAAGTGATGATAGAGTTGCTCAATTTTGTGGTGGTACAGCTAAAATGGAACAACATTTAATTGAATATTCAACTGGAAAAAATGGTAAAACGTTTTATTTTATTCCTTATTTAACTTTACAATAATTACTTATGTTCGGTATCAAAAGTAAATATATAAGGTACTATTATGTTAATTTCATTATATTACCTAATCATATTAGTCTAATAGTTGTGTCATTAATAATTATCACACTGTGGTGTAATAAGCTCATAATAATATTAACTCCTAATAAGCTCAGTTCGATCATTATGGACATCCTTTCCAGTCCAGTTACGTACCTCAAACTTAAATTTAAATTTAATATAAAAACCAATGTCAAAAGTAAATTAATAGTTTAAATATAGCATAACTATTGTAAATAAACTCGTTATTCTACAGATTAGAGAAATATGACGTAATCGAATTTTATTACCAAACATTATTAATATATATTATTAATACATTAGGTAATCCAATTTATGATTATAAAAGTTCAACGTGCATTTTTTTTAAATTAATTATCTGTTATAAATTAATTAATAATTTGTTGAAATATTATAAGCTGCATTTAAAAAAAAATTACGATAGTAATTTATTTTACGCCCATAACTCGTTCATGTTATTCATTTTTGTCAATATATATGTTAAATGCAATTTGTGGGAGTTAAAATAACCGGCTAGTATAGAAAATCATTACTCCACGTGTGGTAATAGGGAGTTAAAAATATATAGACTCCCATGATAATGGGGAGTTAAAAATATGTAGACTCCCATGATAATGGGGAGTTAAAATATGAAGGGAGTTAAAATCACTGACTAGCCTTAGGATATATTAACTCTCGGTTATTTTAACTCCCCCAGTTAAATCTACCGGGAGTCAAATTCGACGGTCACACCGGCACTACGTTCTTTATTTCCCCTTCTTTTTTTATTCTATCTATGAATGCATTCAATCCTATCAGACGCCTTAACCGAATTTGCTTCGGCCACTTGACGAAAACATGTAGTTGAAACAGTATATTTAAACTGAGTAATTATCGCTTGTATGACGTCATACAGACGATAACGAAAGTAGGTCATCATTCGAATTAAATACTCAGTTGTTTTTTTTTTATTTTTTTTATTTATCTTATTTATATATTATACATAATAGATGGTTTTAATAAAACTTAAAAATAATAGTATACATTTAGAACGTCCCTTGGCTAATTCTGGTAATTTTTTAGTAGGACTTTATCAGTAATCATAGGATTTATAAGATCAACTATTTTATGTATATCTGTTAATTTAATAGGGAATTCAATATCTTTGAATTCTTTATCAAACACATTTTCCCATTTTTTATATTTGGAAACTCTCTGCGGATCATGTTCAGCTGGATATAATGCAGAAAGTAAGGCCCAAAGAAAACATTCATTATCCTCATTTTTCACATTTATAACGGCATGTTTAAGTTGAATAAATTTTGGAAGTTCTATATACGAAGCACCTCTTAGAGGTATAAATTTATTGATACACAATTCCAAGGAGACAATTTTTTGAAGGCACCACAGTGATTGTTTGATTTAAAACTCTTGCATTTCATTCGTTAATTTAGTTTTCACTCCAAGATAGTAATCACTTCGATCAGTCGTTTTCAATATTATTTCATTCTTTGTTTTAAAATGAGTGTCCTTATACTCCATGGTTTCTGTACCAGTAATTTTTCTCTGGTGTATACAGTGCAAAATAAAATTTACTTTTAAACCATGTTGTTTATTTAATCCTTCTTGAATTTTACCTAAAACTATTCTTTCTAAATGACTCATAAATTTTATAGTATCTTTGAACCCAAAATTATTATTAATTGTGAACGTTTTAACTCTGCTATTAAAGGCAGTTCTTTCTCCAAGATAACAGATCGATTTTTTTTGGATTTACTAAAGAGTTTTTCACTGAACTTATGGAAAACTCTATGGTCTTTAGGTACTCTTTGTTTTTTAAGTTTCTTGGTTGTTGTTATTGTTTTCTTACGAATCCTTGTTGTGATTGTATTATTAGGATCATTATTTTTGTGTATTTTTGTTTGGCAGTGTCTTGACCAATTTTTATAAGCAATATTTGTGTCGCAAACTACACAGTATTTAGAATGATATTTAGTATTCATATTCATATCTTCCATTTATTATACGATATATTTTTTTTTTTTTCAATTTTTTTTTTTGTGCGGTGATTGTCGATTTATTAACATTTGTTTCCTTTTAACTCAACTGAGTAATTATCGCTTGTATGACGTCATATCAAAATAATAGTATACATTTAGAACGTCCCTTGGCTAATTCTGGTAATTTTTTACTAGGACTTAAGGCTTTAACATTTACTGGTTTACATAAATTAATCAGAATTAAAACAGATTGTGTAATTACAATTGGTGGTATAATAGTTACTGTGGAGCCAGGCAGATATACAATTGACCAGTTAAACAAAAAAATTATTCCTGTTGTGATAAGTCTTTCAGAGGAAAATATAGTTAAAATAACATGTAATACTTACTCATTTAGATGAGAATTTCTGCAAATATTTGAATTTAGAGAATATAAAATTAGATTACTCAAAAATAAGTGAAAAAGAAATCAGTTATATTCCTGTTATCAGATTAGACAGAGATTGCATTATTATAGCGAAAGAATATAAACTTCAAGACAATATAAAATTTGTAATTTTAAACACAGAATTTGTGATAACAAAAGGCATTTATTCTTTAAAAAATTTCAACATGAGCTAAATAAAAATACCACTTGTAAAAGAACAATTATTAAATTAGATGAAAATAATATTATACATTTTACTTCAAACATCTCTTTTATATTCGAAGATTATTTAAAAGAGATTTTAGGAGTGAAAAATTACCATTATGAATTTCGACTCTCTGATGGAGATATTGGTAATAAAACATCAAAATTTATAAACAATAAAATGTGGATATTAGAGGGAAATATTTATATGGATAACACTGAATACAATATAAAATCTGATTATCATACAATAGAAGAATTAAATAAAATTATACCAACAAATATGAAAATATCTCTTTTAAATAATTATACCATATTAATTGAATCTGATAAATATTTCGAACTTGATGAAAATTTAAACAAATGTTTTTGAATAAATAAGAAACTTTTTTCTATATGGTCATACATAGGTTAATCACCTATATATGAAAACATAATTATTACACCATTAGAAATTCATTGCAACATAATTGAAACATCGTTCTCCTCTGTTAATGATATTCACCATGTAGAGGAAGAACTTTTATTCGTGTTTTTATTTGATTCTAATAATTTATTTGTAAGACCAGAGAAAATATGTTATGTTCCTGTAAGCTTAAAATCAATTAAAACTATAAACATCAGTATTTTCGATCAAAATGGAAACGAATTTATCCTACTCAAAGATCCAATTTTTTATCTCGATTTATTAGACCTCAACAGAAAAAATAGTCAACCAATCCTGAAAATCTTCTGCTTCCTTCATTTTAGACTTTAAAACTAATGAATATAAACCTGGTTGACAATATTCTAACCAACCCGGATGAAAAATCCGGGTTAAGAATTTTTTCAAAAAAATTAAAAAAATCAATATGCATGAATAATATTATTCATGCATCAATATGCATCAATATGCATATTGTATTTAAAAAAAAAATGTATAATAAATGGAAATATTGTTTTCTATAAATCTCATCAAACGTATTTTTGCTTTAAAATCACTTTTTAATGCTGTTTTGTTTGTTTTCCGTAAACATGTTTATGTAGTTCGATTTAGATTTTCATGGCTGTAATGTGGTGCCACCTGCCTGCCGTTGCGATGTCGGCTGCAATTTCCCCCACTACTCTAAAAACTGAATTATTACTACGGTCTACGGCTGTCGCGCGGTGACGGTCTGTCGATGGTAATCGGACGCTACCAAGAATAGACTGAACTAATGTATAATTTAGACAATGCTTATATTAGCTATGAAATATTATTATTATAAGCTAATAACCTCGCTGTAATGTAATTATAATAAACGACATTGGGCATTGACAAATGACGATTAGCAGCATTTCAATTACGACCTACCAACTCTTATTAGTATTATTATCATAAATTTGTATATAAGTAAGTATTTTTATTTTCTTGTACACAAAGGAATGTATACACACTGCATAGTGCATATCAGGTAAAATGAAACGAAGTAAAACAGCATTATTATTATGGAACTTTATCCCGACGCAGCTGAGAGGTACAGATGTTAAGGTCGCATAGCTGTAGGCAATGACACCTGCTACTTCTATTGAACAGACAGCCCTTACAGTTCTTCCAGACAGTCTTCGAACAACGAAAACCCATGACAAAAAAACCAAAAACAGGTTTGATCCCTCAACATACAATTTATACACACATCTGGCTCTCCTGTTATCCTTGAGTTAATCCATTTTTATCTCGATGCCAAACACAGAGTATTTTTCGAGCTGGTCTTATTTTGATGCGAAGATCACGGTAGCAAAAACTATTTTAAAATTACTTTACTAAAAACTGTTCTTCTAATCATCGTTATTTTACATTTGAAATTAAATTAGGTTGGTCATATAACTAGAGGTGTGTGACTAACTCTATTAGAACAGTGATCAGCTAATTTCTTCGAGATTTCTGTATCGTGGTTTTCAAATTTCCTGCAGTGTATTTTAATTTTGAGTAACCAGTTTAAATTTTTTTTTGATAATGGCAAACAAAGAGAATAAAATAAAACGAAAACGGTCATCCAAAAAAAAAGTCTCTAGTTCCCTCGCACTAAGACGATACAAACAAATAAAGTAAGTATATATTTATATTATAAATAGAAATAAAATTTTAATTTATCCAACTTATTATGCTTTGATTTAGGCAAAATCGGAAGAAGTTTTTTAAAACGCATACTAGACAAACGAAACATGTGTCAAAAAAGGAGACAAACTGTTCAAAAAACAGTTCTAAAAACAAATAAAAGAAGTACTACAGCTGATAATGATTATGGAAATGCCGATGAGTTGGATAATGTAAGAAACATTGGCAACCCAGAATTGATTAATGAAATGAATGCATTTATTAGGTAATTTTTAATATTAGGTATCCAAAGTTTTACAAACAATTGGTAAACTTATATCTATTTTTATTATTGTATAGAGTATTAGACGACGTCGATCGATCAAAAATTGAAATCGAGACCCGAGATCGAGGAGCTAGTGAAAAATGGAAACGTGAACGGTTATCAAGACTTACAGATAGTAATTTTGGTCGCATTTGTAAGATGCGGCCAAGTACGAGTTGCAAAAATACCATTACTCAATTTTTGTATAATAATTTCACTTGCAAGTAAGTATAACAATATTAATGCGTTACTTTTTTTTTAAATAAATAGATTCAGTAAAGTTAACATTTCATAGGATCAGTACAGTATGGTAGGGATATGGAAAATATTGCAAGACAATATTTTGAAAATATGTATAATTTTCAAATAGTGCCATGTGGTTTATTTATAGATCTGGAGTACTCATTTCTTGGTGCAAGTCCTGGTAAGTCTACCATTTATTAAATTAGCTATATCAGTTAGTAATTTATAAACTGATAATAACATTAATTTGCAAACATTATTATTTAGATGGAATCATTGATGATAATTCTATTGTTGAAATCAAAGCGCCATATGCAGCAAAAGATACACTGAATATAAATGAAGCCGTAGAGAGTGGTAAAGTAAGTATCTTTAATATAAAGAATAATTTCACTTTTGTATACCTACCTAATTAGTAATACAAAATAGAAATGTAACTTACTTACCTATTTCTATTTATACCAATTTTATTAATTTCTCTATAGATAAAATCCTGTACAATTGTAAATGGGAAATTAAAATTAAAAATTACACATGATTACTTTTACCAAGTTCAGGGACAGCTCCATATAACACAAAAGAAAATGTGTTATTTTATAATATATACACCCAACTGGACATCAGTCGAAGAAATATTTTATAATCATGATTTTTGGTCGTCGAAAATGATCGATAAATTAAAACAGTGAGTTTGCTCATTTTATTTAAATTAATAAATTGTAATTGTGTTAATGGTTGCTTTTTTTCTAGTTTTTATTTAAAATGTTTACTACCAGAAATAGTTGATCCAGTTTTTAAACATCGTGTAAATGTGTAATGATATCTGATATACGAGACCCAAATAAAAATGTAGCAGTAACATCGGCAGTAAGACCAACAGTCAAAACAAAATTGTTTTAATTAATATTCTGTATTTGATTTATTTTAAATAAAAGTTTTTGTTTCTTTTTAAAATAATTAAATGATTACCATTAGGTAATATTATGGTTTTTTTTATTTAGTTATATTTTACTAAAATGTGAATGAGTAATACTTCAATAAATACAAATCAAGATATGTTATAATAACGTTTCTATACGATCTATATATTGATGCATATATTTAGGTAAGCAGCTAAAATATTTGTGTACTTTTGTACATTTTTTTTGGTACGATTTATATTACATTTGTTTACATAATTTACAACTATGCATTTAAGTTAGTTAATTAGAGGCAGTAAAGGTAGACCCAGTCTCCAAAGAATACGAATGCCAAAGCTAAAAACATATTTTAGAGTATTATTATCGTATCTACGAGTACCTATACATTAAAGGTATTATTATTTATTAATTGAAAAAATGTTTGTTTTTACTTATTATCATACTAAAAAAGAAAGATAATATTGAACAATTGAATGTAAAATATGTATTTATTTAGGTACTATTAAATTATATTATACTGTATGTATTATATTTGAATGAGTAATAGTGCCGTAACTACAAATTAAGCTATGTTATATTACAGTTTTTACGATCTATAACTTGGTGCATTAATTTTAGGTAAGCAGTAACTTAAAAAAAAATAGTTCGAATGGGTACGCGCGGTTCTTGAAAATAATACCGCGGCGTTTACGTGTGAGAATTTTATATTGACGCGATACGTCATGGTCGAACGTTCATGAAATAATTAGGGATGTGTAAAAAATCACGTCGCTGCTACTTTGTCACCACGAGGCGAATTCGTGGTGACTGTGGCGACTGTGATAAATCTGAATCGGCATATTGAATGACATGAAAAATTGCAGTTGGTTGCACTGATATAATAGAAGACTTCTTTGTCAGACACAAACAAATAAGAATTAAGAATAAACGTTGGTAATTTATATTAATATTTAATAATAATTGGAATAATTGGTAGTATGTGTTTATGTAATACCTATATTATATATAATATTATATACCTTAAATTTATTATCACATAATTAGTCTGCACTGTTTTGCGGACCGTTGTCACTGTGTGTCACTGTGACGACCGTTGTCACTAGTCACTACCATAGACAAGTATACTAATAGATAGACAACTGCCGTGTTAATTTTTGGAGCATTGCAAACAGCGCTCCCGGTGTTTGGTGTTAGCACTACGGCGGCGGCGGCCAGAATATATTCCCGCTATTTTTTTAATTTATAAATTGAAATTCTTTTTTCCTTTATTAATTTATTATTAATAATTATTAGGTATTTAGAAAACAACCGAAATTAAAATAAATACAGATTTTTGTAATATAAAACATTTATTAACAATATTCAACAGCATAAAATATAGAATAATAGTATATACTTGTATTAGGTAAATCATATAACAATAAATTAATTAAATCACATTAACTAAAAAATACAGTCATGTAAAACAAACAAAATATTATAATATGTACAATGTTAATATTTACAAAAAAATAACATAATCAAATTCAGAGGACTAATTATTATTTGTACTTAGACTTTTTACAACAAGTTTGGAATCGTCGAAAGGCACTAATTTTAATGTGGTCGCTTTCATTTTCAGTTAACCCAAGTTTTCCTGACAAAATTTGATTGATTTGAGTGCACCAGTTATGAACCATCAGTTTAATCACAAAATCAAAAAATTGTTTTGAAAACAAATGACCATGTTCTGGGCAATTAATCACATTGACATTAATGTTTTCTTCCAATAGATTCATTAATTTATATTTTAATGTCTTCTGATGACAGATTGATGGCAAAAAATGAGCAATTAAATCTATTGAATTTTTAACCAAATAACAAAACATTTGGTTAGGGTACTTTAACAGTAATTTACCATGAGGGTTATAATCTCTGGCAACAGTTAATTCATGTCCTTTATGTATTGATGAAGAACACACTCCATGTAAACATGTTGAACAATTTTTAAATAAAATAGCATTTAATTTTTTAATTATAAACCCAGCTATGTAGCTTTGAGTCTGGAATTTCAAATCTTTTAAAACATCTGAACTCAAACTTGTCATTGCTTTTAGGCTACCATCTGCAACTCTTGGTTCAGGTTCATCGCATTGATCTGACGTGCTATCTTCAAACGTTTGAAATAGTGACTGATATGATGTTAAACAACCATCTCCAAAGTCTTCTTCACAATTGCTTCCAGGGGAATGTGACGACATCAAGTTGTTCAGAAGTAGAGTTTTGTATGAGGCAGTAAATAAGTGACATGTTGGGTTGATGTTACGGTAGCCCAGAACACGCAATGTTCCGAAAACATTTTCCAACGAATCTTGGTTAAAGTTTCTAAGCAAGATTGATTTGATATCCAACTTGTTCAACAATTTAAATATCTCTTGAAATCCTAAAAATGTTAGGTATTTATTTAATAACATATTTTGTTAAATAAATTGAACAGTTAAAATTTACCTTCAATTGTTTTGATCCAATTTTTTATTGTTGAAGGTTGAGGACTTGTCTTTTGTTTAGTTACAGGATTTATAAAACACATAGACTGCAAAATCTTAAGAGACTCTGCCCATAGCTGATGGTGTGGAGAATATCTTTTAAGGCCTGTACGATAAATTTTTCCGTCTACAACTTTATCATAAGAGCCATTGACCGAGTCGAATAATTTATCAAAAAATAGGCAAAATTTACGAGTTTCTTTAGCTTTTTCATTCATAATCTTTTTGGCTGAAACATAATGAATAAATTAGTTACCGAGTAATGTTAAGTCATGTTATGAGTTATGTATAATTAACATTATTCAGTGATAAGTACAACAATATTGATAACTATATTCAAATAGCTTAGACATTTCTTCACATGCTACTGAAATAGTTACTATTAATTATTAATTAAGTCAATATTGTTACAGAAACTATAATTAAATTAAAAAAATTATTTATTTTTTAACTTAATTATTAATTTAAAAAAAGGCTTAATTCTTAATGACGGTTCCATCCTTGATATTTTACTTACTAGCTAAAAAAGACATTATAGATGCAACACGTTCGGATAAAACTTGCGAAGCACATTTGACTTTCATTTTTTTAATTTTTGCTGGAATTACATGTTCAGCTGTCAGCCTAGGTAGCATTCTCACATCTCCAATATTACAGTCCATTTGATACAATTCAACAATGTAACTCCAGCAGGCCTCCATTTGTTTTCCATCGATGGTAAATAAAACATTTTTGTTGAGGAGGTTGTTACGAACTCCTTTCAGCAAATGAGGGGGATCATATATGAATCACTAATTGCAGAAAGGGGACATGTCCACTTTTTGACGAAATTTAGTTATCACCGGATTTGTATTTATCTGCCTCAAATACATAATATTTTGTGTAAAAACGGGACTAGTCCATAGAAAAATTATGGAAATATGAGCTGTTAAAGTTTGTGTTTAGTGCAGAAAGGGGACAAGTCCAGGACATGTCCCCTTTTTGCTCTAAATATCTAATTTAATTATTATGACAACACGGTATTTTGTTCAGTCATTATTATCAGTCAACTCAACTGTTTTTCAGTGTGTATTTATGTGATTTTGATTCTTTCGATAAATTTCTGTAAATAAATATCAAAGTAAATATAATATTTAAAAGTACTCTCTAATTATTAAAATATGCCAGACAGTGATAATGAATGAACTTAAAATTTTTAAGAAAATAAAACTGTTTTTTCCTATTAGAGGACATTCATTTTTACCATGTGACAGAAGTTTTGGACTAATCAAACGGAGAATGAAAAAAATAGATAGGATACACACAACTAAAGAATATGAAAGAGTTATTTTAACCGCGTCAGAAATTCCAGAAAAATTTAAAATAATGTTAGTTGATTCTACCATGATCATGGACTTTCAAAATTGGTATCCATCGTATTACCATAAGCATACTACTGCATTAGAGACTAGACTATTGCCATCCAGAGAACAGACGAAGTTTTTAATTTCTACTTACCATTATTTTGAGTGTTCTTCAGAAAATCATACTATAATCAAAGCATCAACGTTTATTGGTGGTGTCCAGGTGTTCCATTTTCCTTTGAGAAAAGGAAATACTCCACCAATCAAGCTACCCAAGAAGCAGTTATACAACCAAAAAATACCCATAATGGATTCAAAAATGAAAGATTTAAAACGTTTGAAGCCCTACATTCCTGTGGAACACATTAATAAATTTTGGAGAACAATATATGAGTGGCCCACTTGCTAGCAAAACTATATTAATAATAAATAACTAACTAAATATTATAAATTTGATTGTTTAAGTTATTAAAAGATTTTTCCTGTTTACAAAACTTGTTCTTATTGATTTATCTGTGTTTTAAATGAACTTTAAATGGTTAAGTGCAGAAAGGGGATATGTCTAACAATTTATTATGGCTGCAAAATGTAAACTAACACTCATTTTTAGAAAATATTAGGATGATTGGTTTTCAAATATTGAGTATTAAGGTAATATACTCATTTTTAAACTTAGCTCTTACCTAAGTCTTGCCTAGACAGTTTTATGTATCTCCTGTAAAAAACGGTTTTGTGGACATGTCCCCTTTCTGCAATTAGTAATTCATATGTCCAATATATACGGGAAATTCCGCCGATAAGACTAGTCGACGCCGCCCGGCTATATCCGGATCGGACGTGCGCGCGTGCCTTATCGATGTATACGCCGCCTTACCGCGATCGACAGTACACTGTCGAGTTTCGACCTTCCCACGTCTACCATCGAGTGCTATATCGCCGGTCGTTTCTGTAGCCGTTGTGCTCATATTTATACCGCCGGTCGTTTCTGTAGCCGTTGTGCTCATAACTATACCGCCGGTCGTTTCTGTAGCCGTTGTGCTCATAACTATATCGCCGGTCGTCTCTGTAGCCGTTGTGCTCATATTTATACCGCCGGTCGTTTCTGTAGCCGTTGGGCTCATAATTATACCGCCGGTCGTCTCTGTAGCCGTTGTGCTCATAACTATACCGCCGGTCGTCTCTGTAGCCGTTGTGCTCATAACTATACCGCCGGTCGTTCCTGTAGCCGTTGTGCTCATAACTATACCGCCGGTCGTTTCTGTAGCCGTTGTGCTCATAACTATACCGCCGGTCGTTCCTGTAGCCGTCGTGGATCCTGTCGTCGGACGTTCTGTTGTTCATTCTCCATGTCGCAGCATAACTGTCACTGGGACTACTCTCGCGTCAATTGTGGACCGGGTTAAGTTGTTTTATATATTTTGTAATATTATTATTATATGTCGTGTGTTTCTATAATTTATATATATACGTCAATTCACTGTGAGAGGGCGCCCCAAATTTTGTATTATTAATAATTAATTATTTTGTCAATAGTAGTGTGGGTGTTTTGTTGCCCATCAAAAAAAAAATAAGTGTATTTTTTTTTATTATATAACTTTGTTCCTCTGGGTCTAATTTGAGGCCAGTGTCCCGACCTTGCGGGCCAACCAATTACATTCTAGGAGCCCTTTGGTACATCTTTCTGGTAGCAGAGCGTGGTTTTCGGTTAATGGTATTGTTAGTAAGGGGCAACTTAAACATTTTATTTGAGTTATTAAATTTGGTATTTTATGCGTATTGAAATATTGCAGTGGTTGGGTATATAAAACTCGTGTCGTGTATTCTTAATCTCAATTATTGAAGTCGAATCGGTGTAATTATAAGCTCGTTATGTGTTATCGTTTATTCTGATAGGAAATCCCGTTGGGCATTGTGTAGCATTATAGTTGATATATATTATTGTAATATTAATTTATATTATTAACGGAGCTATAAAACGTTCGTATCGCTAACCTAACGCTATTGATTATTGCCGTTATTTCACGGGTTCATTTATGATTATTTTAACTTAGCAAAATTAAACTTGGGTAAAGGTGTCCGGTGTGATATTAAATATAATCAATATGGCAGACCCTCAAGAGATTGCGTGCATCAATAGGCTAAAAAAGAAGGCGATAATGCGATGTGATATATGTTTAAAACGCGTTAAAGCCATTCACGCGGTTGCTTTGCAGTGCGAGGGGAATATCGGACTTATTCCGCAACTGGAGGTTTTGTTAGATGACGTTGACGAAATATGGACAGAATTTACGGCGGAGAACGAGACGTTAATTAATTGTTTGATTGATTTGGATAAAGATGCTGAATATGAGAGCCAGGTTATTGAGATGCGAGAACTTATTTCGTTTTCGAAAGCAATTTTTCGCAGATTTCACGATTATCCGCGTTCGGTGGTGTCAGGTCATGGTGGCTCCCATATGTCGTTGAATGAACACGACGAAGCCAATAATGGTGAACACGAGGGTGAACATGAGGAACATCCGGACCGTAATAGTTTTGTAACATCGAATGTAAACGTCGAGCAAAACAAAAATGACATGTCGTCACCGAGTAATAATTCCGTTCCTAATAGTAACGTCAGTGTTAAACCGGCCCGATTGCCAGAAATACCGTTACCTATGTTCCATGGCGATATTTTTACATGGTTATCTTTTCGCGATCGTTTCTTATCTATGGTCGACCAACGTCCCAATCTTACGGACATTGAAAAATTTTACTATTTAGCGGGCTGTTTGAAAGACGAAGCGTTAGATACTATACGTGGTATTCCGGTATCGGCCGATAACTATCGTTTAGCGTGGTCGTCATTAACGTCACGATTTGATCGACCGCGTCTTGTAGCATCGTCGCTGTTAGAGACATTGTTGACCGCAAAAAGGTCATCGAATGAAACTCTAATCGATTTAAATAAATTTTTGTTAATTTTCGATGAAGGCGTCGCAGTGTTAGAATCAATGAAAATACCCAACCTTGGCGACTTTATTTTGTTTACCCTAGCTTCACGTTGTTTGCCGTCGTACTCAGTTAAACTTTTTGAAGCACAACTGTCTAGTGGATTCCCAACAGTGAAAGATTTATTAACTTTTGTAAAGGCGCGTATAAATGTTCTTGAATGTGTTCCGCGGGATCACGCTCAACGGTCAATAAAACCACCATTCCGGTCGTCGTCTGTGTCAATCGGTTTTAAGTCTAGCTTTAATAATTCGAAACGGTCTCAACAAACATCATTAGTTGCGCATACTAATCCTAAGTCGGCGGGTAACTGTATCGTATGTTCCGGGTCTCATGTCATAGTCAGTTGTAAGAAGTTTAGTAGTTGGTCGGCGGACAACCGCCATAAATGGGTGCGTGATAATAAAGTCTGCTTCCGGTGTTTGCGTTCGGGCCATTGGGCTCACGACTGTCGATCACCAGTACAATGCGATAAATGCCCCCGTAAGCATCACCCTCTCGTGCATGTCGACGAACGTGTAAATACGGGCAATAATGAGCGAACAGCATCAACGAGCCGACAAAATCATGATAATTCGGATCCCCGTTCATCTCTCGTTGGACAGACATATTCTATATCTCATTCGGTTATATTAGGTACCGCCTTGGTCCATATGCGTGATTGTAGTGGCGTGCTCCATACTGTACGCGCATTAGTCGATTCAGCCTCGCAGATTAGCGCGATCACTACAGCGTGTGCATCCCGTTTAGGCTTGCGAGTTACAAAATGGACCGCGCCAGTATCTGGCCTATCAGGTGCAACTGTTCCCAACGTGAAGGGGCTGGTTACTTGTCATGTACAACCAAGGTTTTCGGAAGAACCCGTTTTTAAGTTTGATGCGTGGGTGTTCCCATTGATTACGACGCAAATGCCCGGACAGCAGATTCCCGAAAATATTGCGAATAAATATAAAAATTTAGCTATGGCAGACCCGTTGTTTGCCGTACCGGAGGAAATTGATGTTTTGTTAGGTGCAGATCTGTTTGCACGCATGTTAGATGGAAAACGCGTTTCGGTGGGTGACTCTTTTCCAGTTGCGTTTAGTTCGGTATTCGGTTGGATACTGATAGGCCCCGTTCCGACTGAAAATGGTCCACAGTCAGTGCATATTTTCACCTCGGCTCCTATAACACTTTTATCGTCAGTTGAAAATTTAATGGAGACATTTTGGCGTGTTGAGGAACCGGAGCCGGCCCCCGAAGAGTTTACATATGCTGGTCGGTGTGAACAAATGTTTCGTAATCAATGTACCCGGGACGAATCTGGACGGTTTATTGTCCCTTTATTATTTTCCCAGCTGGTAGACGAGCGCACGTTCGACGGTTCTCACGCAATGGCTTTAAAACGGTTTGATGCTCTTGAAAAGAAACTTTCGGTCAATAGTCGTCTTAGCATTATGTATAATGATTTTATGGCTGAATATTTGTCACTGGGCCATATGTCACCAGCTAAATCGCACGGTTCATATTTTATTCCACACCATGCTGTGTTTAAAACGAACGACACCAACGATAAACTGCGCGTCGTGTTTGATGCTTCGGCGCGAACGTATTCCGGTAATTCTCTAAATCAATGCTTGTTTTCGGGTCCAAAACTACAGCGAGATGTGATTGACGTGCTCGTTTTATTCCGATTGTCGCGACACGCGTTCACTGCCGACATCAGTAAAATGTATAGACAAATACTAATAGTTCCTGAACATCGCTGTTTCCAACATATTCTTTGGCGGGAGTCACCCCATGACGAGTTAAAAACCTACGAACTAAATACGGTCACGTACGGCGTAAACTGCGCGCCCTTCCTCGCTATCAGAGTACTTCATTTAATCGCGGAACATGATTGTCACGAATTTCCGGCCGTTCGTGACGCGTTACAATTTTGTACCTACGTGGACGACATATGCGTTGGGTCTGACACCGTAGAGGCAGCCACTACATTGCAATCCAATTTATGTTCCGTATTAAACCGTGCCGGTATGCAATTAAAAAAGTAGGCGTCTAATACGGATGCAATTTTAGATAATGTTCCATTGGAAGACAGGGCCCTACTAAGTCGTTAACGTTCGACGACAGTGACGGTGTAGGTATTAAAGTTCTGGGTCTCCATTGGGAACACAATGACGATACGTTTCATTACGTATTGCAGTCAATTGGTTCTATTATGAACAAAACGCGGTATGCTTTCACTCATAGCAAGAATATTCGATCCGTTAGGTTTTTTGGCACCGATCATATTCTACGTCAAGCACTTGATGCAACGTGTCTGGATTCTGGGTATTTCGTGGGACGAACAATTACCTCCCGAACTTGCTAAGCTATGGCATCAGTTTACCAATGACCTTTCTGTTTTACAAACAATAAGTATCCCTCGTTTCATAGGCACACGTGTAGGAATTAAATGCTATTTATGTGGGTTTTGCGATGCCTCCGAAAGGGGCTACGCCGCTGTTGTATATTTAAGAACGATCGATAATATTGGGCCGCCGCACGTGTCGTTATTGGGGGCCAAAAGCAAAATGGCACCAACTAAGGCATCGACTGTTCCTCGCTTAGAACTGTGTGCTGCTGTATTGTTAGCCCGTTGGATAGCACGCTTAAAGAAAACTTTAAGCCTTAAAGTGCAGGTTATCGATACTTTCGCGTGGTCAGATTCGACTACTGTTCTTAACTGGCTCAAAGTACCGCATGAGAACTTCAAGGTCTTTGTTTCTAACCGAATCCACCAAATCAAAACGTTATTACCAAATTATTGGAATTATATCGCGTCTTCAAAAAATCCTGCTGACTGTGTATCCCGTGGGCTTCTTCCTACGGAACTGGTTAATCACAAATTATACTGGCACGGGCCAGATATTCTCCGTCTCCCGTTGGATGAATGGCAGACCGAGGTACCGGGTATACCTGTTGACCAGTTACCTGAATGTAAAGCCGTAACACCGTCCGTATTACTGACCGAATCAACAGGCCCACTCGAACACGAGTGGTTTACGCGGTTTTCGTCTTTCGTTCAAATGATTCGTATAGTTGCACGTATGTATTGTTTTATCAATAAATGTCGACGGCGACCTGTTATCAATACTTTTTTATCTCGCGATGATCTAGATCATGCTACTCAAGTTATAGTAAAATGTTCATAGAGGATTATGTTTAAAACATTATTTAATGCATTGTTACACAACCGCCCAATAAATGTCAAACCTATTGCAGGTCTTCGTCCGTTTATAAACGTGCACGGAATAATTTGCGTAGGTGGTCGTCTTGGTAACACGAAATTGCCGGACGAACAGAAACATCCTATTTTACTGTCTAAGTCGTCACATTTGTCCGTTTTATTGGTTCGCCATTGGCATGATTTGACTGGCCATGGTGGTCCACGTATTTTGTCGTCAATCATTCGTCGAAGGTACTGGATATTGTCCATCAATACTCTTATTAGGACCATGATTAGTAAATGTACACGATGTGTACGTCTCGCGTCGGTAAACCCGCAACCAGTAATGGCCGACCTCCCTGCTTCACGTGTAACTGAGTGTTACCCGTTTTCCCGCGTTGGTATCGATTTTGCGGGCCCATTTCCAATGACTGAGCAACGTCTCCGAAAATCACGACAGTACAAGGTGTACATTGCTGTTTTCGTGTGCTTCACTGTTAAGGCTGTACACTTGGAATATGTCTCCGATCTGTCTACTGACGCCTTCCTTGCCGCCCTAAGCCGTTTTGTTGCTCGACGAGGTTGCCCAACTGACATATACACGGACTGTGGCACCAACTTTGTAGGGGCGTCCAATCAACTTCGAGCACTCGTAAACGATCCTGAGTGTAAAGAACGTCTAATCGCTAACGTCACATGCTCTTGGCACTTTAACCCTCCGGCCGCCCCCCACTTTGGTGGATTATGGGAGGTCGCGGTGCGATCGGCAAAAGGAGTTATGGTCAGAATTATGGGGAATCATAAGTTTACGTTGGAGGAATTTTGTACCATGTTATGTCGTGTAGAGGCAATTTTAAATTCGCGCCCATTAGTACCGCTTTCAACCGACCCAACCGAGTATGATTGTTTGACACCCGGCCATTTTTTGATAGGTCGCCCGCTAATCTCGATCCCGGAAAAGAATATTCCTGTGACAACTCGTCCCCTTGTTCAACGGTGGAAATTATTAAATCAGTCTGTGCAAGCATTTTGGCGCCGCTGGCGCGACGAGTATTTAAACACACTGCAAACGCGTAATCGGTGGCACACCGATGCGCATAATATACTGATTGGCGACATGGTCGTCCTCAAAGACCCGCATACCTCCGCTCTACAGTGGCGGGTAGCGCGAGTGACTGAAGTTTTTCCTGGTAGAGATAGTGTGGTACGAGTAGTTCGTGTACAAACCTCCACCGGGTCGTTCACGCGACCAGTTGTGAAAGTAGTCAAACTACCCGCTTAACTGGTTCCCCGTCGATCCACGTTCGCGAAGCCCTTTCTGGGGCCGAGAGCGTCCGTGGAGGCGCGTTGTAGTTGGTGGTCTTGGGTGTCGAAAGACATTCGGTCAACCCGGTGCATCGCCCACTCGACGGGGGGATACCTAGGGTACTCGAGGAAATATCGGATCTATTACGAATTACCTGTTTAGAATAATATGTTTGTGTAATTATTATATACCCGATCCGAAACCATGAGATGTACTCGGGGCTTCTTCGATTGGGGGAGGGCCCGTGGTTGTCGGGGATAGTCATATTATACTCTGATGTTTTGTATTATTATTATTATTATAATTAATATTCTGACAATCTGTTAAGATGGGTCGAATATTCGCATTCAGTATCGTCACACGAGTATTATATATATATATAAATGTATCACTCTATTTATAATTTAAATTTATGTTAATATTATGTATTGTTTTTTTTGTATAATGTATTCGACCAGGTCCATACGTCACCTGAGCCAATATCCATTCATTCAAACGCTGGTGGCAAAACGACTGGTCGGTGGTATACGCAACTAAGTTCATTGTCTATCTTATGTCCCCGGCCGACTTCACCCTGCAACCAGGAGTTGTAAGACGCTTCCTACGTCTTCCAAAGGGGGAGAAATGTTCAATATATACGGGAAATTCCGCCGATAAGACTAGTCGACGCCGCCCGGCTATATCCGGATCGGACGTGCGCGCGTGCCTTATCGATGTATACGCCGCCTTACCGCGATCGACAGTACACTGTCGAGTTTCGACCTTCCCACGTCTACCATCGAGTGCTATATCGCCGGTCGTTTCTGTAGCCGTTGTGCTCATAATTATACCGCCGGTCGTCTCTGTAGCCGTTGTGCTCATAACTATACCGCCGGTCGTCTCTGTAGCCGTTGTGCTCATAACTATACCGCCGGTCGTTCCTGTAGCCGTGGATCCTGTCGTCGGACGTTCTGTTGTTCATTCTCCATGTCGCAGCATTACTGTCACTGGGACTACTCTCGCGTCAATTGTGGACCGGGTTAAGTTGTTTTATATATTTTGTAATATTATTATTATATATATGTATAATTTTCAATACATCTGCTCCAGATTGCACATTGTAAAACTCTTTCTGATATTCAATGTTTTGCCTTAGTGTCTCAGCTTTAGTGTCACTTTCTAAAATATTAATTGCAGCTTTATTTGTAGCTCCTTGGTCACAAACAGATGCAACAACACGTAGCCCAGATTCATGTACAGCTTGAATAACATGTTTTATTTGATTTGACAAATCATGGCTACTTGTGGTACCCTTGCAAAAAGAATAAGAGATGGGTTGCTTATACTTTTTAACCACACCACGAATCATAAAAACCAAGCTGTGGTCTGCAAAGTTTTGGGTCCTTCCTATACCGTTGTCTTCAAAACCAGATATCATGCCAATATTATGATCATAGGTTAAATTTGGCTCCAGACTAATTTCGTCAAATAAAATTGCACACAATTTTTGTCTTTCTTTAAGCTTAGAGACATTGATCTTCAAAACTTTCATCAACGTCCGATCAATTCCTGAATTCACTGGAATTTTGGATACTAAATTTGTCAAGGTCTACCTGGTAGAGTGAATAATTTAGCCAAAGTACGGTAAGATTTTGCACTCTGTTTGTATAATGTTAAGCTCAGTAGTTTTTCTTCTAAACTAAATCTTCTACCTCGTGCTTTCTGATTGGTTGTACGTAGCTGTAAGTTTGTGAAAATGGCTGCTGCATTAGTCATACGCTTCGTAGATTTTGAATTCAAAACTCCTTGAGAAAATTTCTCAGCTGCTGCCAAACGATTTTTGAAGCTTGAAGATTTCTTCTGTTCCCACCGCAGACGTTTACTCAATAACACGCCGTCTCTGTATAGTGACCTGCATATAGGTGTTAATTGGCTTGATTTTCTTACACCAATATTACTCAATACACCTAAAACAAATTTTAAGATCAATTTTCAAGTTTTTCATTTACAAACTATTAATTAGCTGTAACTAAAAAAATCAAATTTATTAAAAATAAGATTTTTAAATCTACATGCAATAATGATAAAAATGCCTTATTACCAGGTTTTTTCAAGCACCTTCTAATTGGCTTTTTAATAGCTTCAACAACTACTTCATTGGCTTAAAAACGAAGCAATACTACAATTAAGCAAAAAGTTAAAGTACAAATAATACACTAGTTTATTATAAATAACCTTGAAGAAGCGAATCATCGTCAAGTTTGGAAATCCCCTCCAACTCAGATTCTTCTATTGACAAAATTGAAATTTAATATATTGAACAGTAAAATATAACAATATTTTTAATTTAAACACATACCTGAAGATTCAAATTCAACAAGTTCACTGTTATAATGTAATGGACTGGGTGATGGTAGACAAACATTTGAACTAACATCTCGTGGACGAGAAGAAACTGGAGTGCTCAAATGAATACTTTGAGTAGAATTTTGATCTATAACAAATAAAAAATATTATTAGCAAACCAATAATATTTTTTGTAAATAGCAGAAAAGTTATGTTTGCAAGAAATTAAATTATTTAATACAAGACAATGTACCTGAGGATTCACTCATCTTTTGTTGACAACAAGTTGAGCCTAGATCACATGCATTTATGACTGTGGATGATGTACTAGGAACTATAAATAATAAAACAGTAACATTTAAAAAATGAACAATGAGTAATTGTTTAAAATCAAAAAAAATTTTCAATATTTTTAAGTATGATTCAATATGTTTACCATTCAAGTGTGGAACAACATTAAACTTCAATTTCTTAGCTCCTGGACTGTTATCATCGTCGTCAAAATGGTCGGCACAAACTCGTTTCTTCACATACACAGCAAATAGATCCATATTGTTAAAGTCACTATTGTCAAGTATACTGTACCACAACTTGAAATTGGTCATGTTTGTTTTAGGGTTAGGAAATCGGTGAGATATATTTCCTGTACAAAATATTAAATTTAATATCAACACTTACAATATTTACTTTATAACAATATTAATACCGAATATCAAGCCAATTCCCAGTCAGTACCTGTTAGAGGCGCCGAAAGTTGGTTTTGCCTATGACAAATGTCATAGGTAAATAAGTGGGTGGGTGGATATAATGGTAAGAAAAATAGGGACTTCTGTTTTACTGTATAAATTTTACTTTAATATAGTTATAACTTATAAATAAAACCTATCCACTCATATCTTAGTCATTTAGTAATTAGTAATTACGGTTTGCTATGTACAATGTCTAATACACACTAATAGGTAAATTTACTCTAATATTAAAGCTAACATCACAAAATATATTCTGCTGGACAAAAATTTGTACCTTCTGAAAATAAATTTGACAATAGTACTTTTTTTAGAGCTCGGCGCCACTGCCCGTTAATACTTATTATACTAACCTTTACTGCTGCAACTCTTCACACAACACTTGTACGCACTTCTAGGCAAATTCAAGCAGTTTTTAAAATAAAAATGTCGAATAACAGTGAAATACTGAAATTACGATATGCATATGTTCATGTCACGAAGTAAACGGTTTATAATGATTTTGAATGTTCTGATAGTATGACGTACATGGATAACTGATAAATATACTACGCATGGTATCGCATGGTATGAGTTCGGTAATCGGTATCAGTCGGGCACTCAGGCCCATAGATTGGGCTACAGTAGCGCAACCGGTGGCTGGTGTCGTAAGCTTCAACGACTGAACTTGTCTATGAGAGTTACCACCCCCTGGTCACTACTCACTTATAAGGTCACTTAAGTCACCATCTTCAGTATTGAAATTTGAAAATACTTTACAAGTTAAGTTACAGTGACTAGTTGTTGAACCCTACTAAATGCCAAATTTGACAGTGACACTGAAATCATGGTGACATTAAGATATTAAGGAATTGAATTGAGGTAGGTAGTGAGTAGACTAGTATTGTAAATCACAGCAAAAAATTATAGTAATAAATCAAATTCTTTTGAAATTAAAATGTACATGTCTGTCATTTTGTTTTCATAAAAACTCAAAAGTATACAACTCATTTTAAATCATAACCATATATTCTTATTAAGTTTTAGTTATTTATTATGTAAATTGAAAATATTAAAATTAAAATCATACCTAGTAATAAATTAAAATATTTCTGTTTTTAAATTAATATATAATACCTACTCTTATTTGATTATTAAATAGAAATAAATAATGTTGTAAATTGAAAATATTAAAACTAAAATCATAACTAGTAATAAATTAAAATATTTCTGTTTTTAAATTAATATAAAATACCTACTCTTATTTGATTATTAAATAGAAATAAATAATTGTGTAAATTGAAAATATAAAAAAAAATGTATAACAATTTGTAGTTATGATTTAAAAAGAGTGTTTACGCTTAAGGTGACCAAAATAATAATGAACAACCTTGTCGTATTATAAAATATTGTGGACTGTATAATTTAATAAAATTTTAATTGCCTGTTTGGCTATAATACAATAAACAATAATAATAATAATATATAATTAAACAAAGGGCCTGGGTGGCTATAATAAACAAATTCAATATAATAATAAATAATGCAATATAATACTGTAGGACTCGTCAGCCATATACATACAAATAACTGATCGACCAATACTCACATAACAGTTGAGACACACACCTGGTTTTACACCCACGCTACCGCATCAGGGTCTGTAAGTATGACAATAAGATACAATAAAAAAAACAAATTTACCCTGCATACGTGCGAATGTGTGCCGGCAACTGTTGACGATGACTTCACCAACAAAAAAAAACAGAAAACTGAATGCAGCCGGGACAGGGTATCTAGTGTTCGCACTACTGTCCCCACGAGCTACGAGGTACATCAAAACACGTTGAATCACACCACAAATCTCTGGTAATTTGAACACCCTATACTGGGAAAAACAAATAATGAAGGCAATAAAATTGCTGAGAACGATAATTACCAGAGACTAATCACAAATCACAACGTGGTTTGGGACGACTGCAAACAGCTAAAAGACTAGAATATTGGTAACAATAACGTTGGCTGGACCGCTCAGAAACGAGCACAAAAACACGAGTGCCTATGTAACGGTCGGGCACAAACAAGAAAACTCAAAAATGAACGGTCTTTCAGTGTCACCACACTAAACAATAAACAACGGAAAACTATAAACTTTGTGACACTGAAAGCATGACTACACGAAAAACAACTTAAATTTTGAACATATCCGAATATAACGAAAACATTGATAATGATTCCACAGCTGGCCGATCGCACACGAATGCCTGATAGCGTCCGTCGACGAAGGCTGCAGCTGTGGAACGTACCGTTACATGCACATGAAAATGATAACATAAAATACAACATTAATTTGTTTGCAGCGCTAACAAAGAGTATTTGATTAACTTTTGATGGTTTCAGACGATTCCGACGGTCATTAAAAACAAATCCGGCTTTAGAAAAAATTCTCTCGCAAGGTACTGATGTTGCCATAATACAGCACTTCTCTCTTGCCAATATTCTTAAATTTGGGTAGTTATATCCATACTCCTTCCACCATTTTAATGGATCGCCTGTTCTTACCAATAAGTCTTCATATATGTATCGATTGACCTCTATAATGCCTTTTGATGTATTAGTTGCTTGAGGTGCAATTCTCGATGTTGTTGTGTCAAAACTGTTCCAAATACAAAATTCATCCCTTTCAACCTGAATATTATCTGTAAGTGTTACTGTCTGATCTTGTAATTTATCTGATTTGTCCTTGGCTATTTGAGTTGTTGCATTTATAATTTTATTCTTTGTCTCATTTGCTATATTTTCAGATAATGGAAACTGCTTAAATCTTGGATCCAAAAATGTACACATGGTTAAGGTGTTACTCTTTTCCAAGTTAGAAAACCTCGTTTGAAGTCCATTTTGAAGCTCAATTATTACTTGTGTTGTATTAATATCAAAATTGTTCAAATACATTTTGTCTGTTACATCTTTTAATCCCTTGTACAAAATTATAACCAATGAAGCATTCATATAATTTTCACCACTTACAATTTTGGTTACTTCTTCAAAAGGCTTTAGTACCATACACAATTCTTTACAAAGTTTTCACTGATCTGGAGAAAGAGAAAGTAAAGTATCGAGAATTGCTAGAGTTGCTTTTATTGCATTTTCCAACTCAACAAAACGACACAGCATTTAATAAGTTGAATTCCAGCGAGTAACTATATCTTGGATAATTTTTTTAGGTTTAGTTCCGGAATTTTTCTGATATTTATCCAATTCATGAGATGCATTAGAACTTCGTTTGAAATGGCCGACTATCGATTTTACTATACTTATTGTATCAGATATTGATGATAATTTTAAGCGCGCTCTACTATTAGATTTAACGAGTGTGCAAAACATCCTAAATGCTTTAGATTTAAATTTGTAATTGCACCTTTTATATTATTAGCATTATCAGATACTACTAACCCAACTTTTCCATCCAATCCCCAATCAGTTATTACACATTTAATTTTATTACTAAGATTCACGCTAGTATGGGATTCTTCATATGGTACACATTCCAATAAAACTGATTTTAACTCAAAATCTATATCTAAATAATGAGCAGATATTGCTATAAAGCTTTGATTATTTAAAGACGTCCAACAATCAGTTGTCAAACAAACAGATACAACATTTTCTCGAATTTGTGATTTCATTTCATTTAAGCATTTTTCATATGCAAATGGTAAAGAAGTTTTTGACAAGGTCTGTCTACTTGGAAGACTGTATTCAGGATTTAACATCTTCACAAAATCTTGTCCCTTGTCTTCTACCATACTAAATAGCCTACAATCTATATAAAAAAGTTTTAATAAACTATCATCCAAAGCTAATTTACCAGTAGCAGACATTTTATTTGTAACATATGTGTGTAAAGATAGTTGACTTCTCTTTGGTGGCCTTACAACTTGTGTAGTGCTAGGTGTGACATTGCTACTACTCGCAACTTCAGAAGTACCTTGTTCAGGTGAAACAATTACTGCTTTTTTATCAATACCACTACCACAGTAACTTGTTGACGCATGAAGTTGTGTAACAATTCGTGTCGCCTAATTATTACAAAAAATTTATTTATTACTACACAAACATATTTTTATGATTTCTTAATTCAATCATTTTAGAGTAATGTGTGGATAAAAGTTAGAATAGCTTAAATATTTATATAATATTAATACATTTAAATAAATAAAATTGTAGATAAATAATAATATTTTATTGAAATGAAATGCTTAATAATGACAAATAATGTATTAACTATTAGGCATATTACAGATTTTAACGATGGAGAAAATTTAAATATTTATAATATGTTGATTAGTTTTTGTATCTAAATATATAGTATTGTTGTTTTTAAAAACGTGCATTCTTATTATTAATTACCTAGCAGTTAGATTATCAAAATAATATTTTAAATTTAAATTAAATATGGATAATAATCTATTTAATATTTTTAATTTGTCTGGTTCCCTAAATGTAAATTAATGGAACGTATACAGAAGGACACACGTAGTATTATAATTTTTCTCATATTTAATACTAAATAATCCATTATGATATTTGATTTTTGATTAAATAAATTAAAGACAAACATTTTATTATCAAAAGAACCCATCAAAAATGTTATCTGTGTACTGTGTATGTCCCTGCTAATTTAAATGAACTATCAAGTGCTTACTTCATGTGGTAGTCTATACGTCTGCAAATCAATCAATGGGTGCGTCTTCTCCAAATGCTTTTTCAAATTACACTGTTGTCTTGTGCGATATCTTCACTTTACAAATGTCACATTTGGCAAAATGTGTATCGACATATGTGAAAAAACGCCACAATTCACTTGACCGCTTTCTTGGATCACTCATGATTGTAAATTTTTGAAATGAAATGATTTAATACTTTTACAAAATAACTATTCTCACTTCTCTGTGACATGTACAGTGTACACTGTTCAAATCTTACATGTGTAGGTAATGACTAATGTATTCTGTGGATCGAATATTGTATTTTTGGTTTTTACTTTTTACTATACATTATTTGTTTAAAAATAGAATAAAGGAAATATATTTGCATATAATGTTTTGGAAATCTCGTTTGCAGCTATAAATAAAATCGGGTATTTGCTGTATTGACGATATTGAGCAAAGATATTTAATTTTAAGTTTAAATTTATTTTTTTTATAAAACATATGTATGGTAAGTTTAATTAATTTTTATTAAAAATCATTGGCACATTTATAATAGGTACACAATTAGCAAGTGGGTAAATTAAATCTAAAAAATAGCACAGGACACAGGAGTTGGGTGGGATACACGAGATGAATTGATAGATTAGGCATTATTTATTTATTTATTTATTTATTTAATATTAAACGGGCCAGGCCCAATTACAATTTACGACAATCAATAATAATACAATACAATATTATTAATAGTTATGTGAACAATGAAAATTATTATAATATAATATAACATGGTACATTATGAGTTAATTATTAAAGTATTACAATACAATTTGAAGGAATATAAGTTTGGTGAGCTGAACATATCAATTTTTAATTTATTTACGGTTTGCATAACTCTATTACAAGGAGTGTTATTTGCATAATTGGTAACTTGTAGACTTCAACGAAAAGTGTCTGTTGAACGTGTGTTAAAAGTGGGTATTTACAAAATTAAACGGCTTAAAAAATCTGGGCAATCAACATTACCAGCCAAAAGTTTATAAAGGAAACATAAATCAAGGCTTATACGTCTTTGTTCTAACGTCTGAAGGTTTAATAAAGATAGTAATGGATTATAGGTAGTGTGAGGAGCTCTAGGTATGGAGCATTTAATTGAGATGAAGCGTAAAAACTTCTGTTGCACTTTTTCTAATTTTGTTTTTTTACCCAACTGATAGGGAGACCAAATGATAGAACCGTATTCACAAATGGGTCGGATTAACGAGCAGTAAATCGATTTTAAAGCAAATTTATCAGTAAAGTCCGCACAATTACGATTAATAAAACCTAGTATTTGATGCGTTTTATTAATAACCATTTGAATATGACAATCGAATTTTAATTTTGGATCAAATAAAATACCAAGGTCTTTAATAGGACCCGTGGAACGTAGAAGAGTTTCACCACCAATTAAATAATTATAATTAGTAGTCGATCTAGTTCTTGAGAAGGTCATTATCTGACATTTTTTGATATTAAGTGAAAGATAATTTTTAGTGCACCAGTCATAGAGTATATTCAACTCAGATTGAAGCAAGTCAGCGTCCAGTGGTGAATTAACTATACGAAATATTTTAAGATCGTCCGCAAACATTAGCTTAGAGCAATTTTGAAAGTTAATATCATTAATAAATATATTGAATAATATTGGGGCTAAGTGAGAGCCTTGCGGAACTCCAGACGTACCGTAAACCGGGGATACATTGCGCCATTTTTCATAATTTTTAAACTTTGAGGCTTATTTTAACTAGCTTGCAATTAAAAAATGAAAATAAAAAAAATATTGACGTAATAGTGGGGGTCTGGACATGCCTTTTCCAAAATCTAATTTTGAATTTTTAAATTTTTTAAGTATACAATTTTTTTTCAAAAATCTGGGCCAATGTTTCCCGGCAATGGGGGAATTTTAACCCACCTCCAATATCCTTTATATATTTTCGTTCCTGTTACTTTGGGCTAAAGTTAACCTATGCCAAATTAATCAGCAAGTTCTTGAGATTAGATTAAACCAATTTTTATGGTAAAACAAGCTAAATGAACAAATAAAACAGCCTTTTAATTGAAAAAAAAATTTATATTCTTCGTCAAATACATTAAATTAAAAAAAAAATAGTTCTTACTTAATAAATTTATATTTACTTTAAACAAAATAAAGAAGAAAGGTTATCAGACAAAATCTTCAAGGTCTGGTACTCTAAAAAAATTGCGCTTACACAATAACGGTGGCTGAATTTTGCGTATTATGTCGCTCCATTCGTAGTCAATACAGTCTTTTTTGGACGGCCACCTCCACTGTTTTGATAACTTCTCCATACAATCTACTTTGGCGCCTTTATCGAAAATTGATATAATACGACCAGGAAAGTTTTTGTTTTCAAATTGTACAATAACAAAATCGCCAACGTTGTAATTCGAAGCTTGTTGTTCTTCCTCTGCTTCGGCGACAGCCTGATCGAGATTATCAACATCCTCGCTGTCACTATCAGGATCAAGATCAATATCATCACTGTCATTTAATAAAGTGTCAATACCGTCAATATCAGATTCGCTCGAGGAAGACAACTCAGCGTACTTTAACTTCTTTTTTGGTCGAAGTGTTTCATTTGAAGGTCCTGATATTCCGCGTGATTTTCGAATTTCTTCGACGGAAATACTGTCGCCGGGTGACACTTGTAATTTTTTTTTTCTCTGTTTTCCACCTACACCAATAAAATCGTCACGTTCTTTTTGAATGCGGTCGAGAAAGGCATTGCCTATTAAGTCTTGGTCGAACATTTCCCCTTTATTTTCTGCCAACCGGTCTAAAAGTTTTTGTCGGTTTAAGGGGTAGATGCCAGCTTTGATGAAACCAGATTTTAAATTCTCGGCTTTATTCATATCAATTTTTTCCATCAATTTGGTCAGGAGTCTGGGAAATAAATCTTTTGGTAGAGTTGTAAAACAAGAGCCCATTTTTGTTTTTTTCCATTCCCTTAAAATATTTCTCCAAGCCCCTTTCATCGGGCGGAAAAAAGCAATATCGAGGGGTTGTGTAATGTGAGTAGTATTTGGTGGTAAACAAATAAACTTGATTTCGTGAGCTTCACATATTTCTATCACGCGTTCATTTATGTGGGACGCCAAGTTATCGCCTATTAATGCACAAGGGCCACCACCTTGGACTTCTTTTAAAAAAGTTGTCTCAAACCAATTTTGGAAAATATTAGTGTCGAACCAACCACTTTTGCTACGGTTGTATCTCGTGTTCGGTGGACCCCCCTCGGTCCATGTGGTCCACAATGCATCCGCTTTATACACGACGTAATTAGGGATTAAATGCCCCTCCGCATTTCCACAAAACATTAACGAAATAGCGCTCTTAGTGCTGTTGCAAATTTGTTCTACGTATTTTGTCCCTTTTTTACATAAGACTTTTTTATTGCCGGGGTCGTCTGTAAGATTGGTTTCGTCGTAATTATAAATGCGCGAGGGTGGAATACCTGCTAAATTTTTTTCGAGACGGTCCATATAATTATTTATATCATCGGCAGTGATTTGTGCACGACTTTTTTTTATATTCGAACTAACTTTGACCGATAGTTCTGGGTGTCGTTTTAAAAAACCGGAGACCCAATCATCACCCGGGGTATTATTCTTAAATCGTGATACACGAACACCTTTGGAATCTAGATAAGTTTTTATGGACAACTTTAAATCCGTGGGGATTAAGGGAAACCCGAAATCTGCCAGTTTAGTACAATGTTGCGCAAAGCTAGTTTCCTCAGCTGCACTAAAAGTTGTAGGACGGCCAATGTTCTTACCGTGTTTTTTTTTAAGTTTATTTTTGATAGTCGATCTTGGTATATTGAAGTGTGCTGAGGCTGCGCGTTGAGTCATTGTTTTTGTAGTAATGGCTCTCAAACATTTCTCTAAAACTTCCGGCTTATAATTTACGTAGGTCCTTGTACCTAGTTCTCGAACATATTTACGCGGCATCGTGGACTGTTAAACAAAAAGGACAAAAAAAATGAAGAACCATATAAATAAAGTAGGTAGGTTATACCTTTAGTACCTCAAAAGACCATTTGAAACATTAAAATAACATAATAATGCCAAAAAATGTAAAAAAAAAAATCGGTACCTACTCACATTTTATCTATCACTAACAAATAATAGTGGGACAAAGTTACCCCGGCCTCGAAAATGTAAGTTTACAGGCACACATTTGTTTTTATTTCAAATGTCTTAATAAATACTTTATTAGAACTATATTTTTGAAAATGTATCAGACTTACCGAGTTCAGCGACAATTATTTCATATAGTACGAGAAAAGATTTTTTGAGAGCGTTTTTTTGCGTCGAAAAACGGTTATTACAAAAATAATTTATTTTTATAACAGGGCAAGTGATAATGGCAAAAACTGTTATCATATTCGGTTACCAGTATTGCCAACTATCGAAAACCATCACAACATTTTGATAATAGTCAAATGTCTTATCACAGCATACAAAAGTGTGTGAAATTTCAACGGTGGGACAAAGTTACCACCCGGGGCCAAAGTATCCCCGGTTTACGGTAACACTTATTGGGGTAGAAGTATAACCTTTATAAGAGACAATTTGAAAACGATTTTGAGTAAAAGAAATTAACCAGTTTAGAATAGAACCACAAACACCGATTTGTTCTAGTTTGGTAAATAAAATCTGTTGATTAATTTTGTCAAACGCTTTTGCAAAATCAGTGTAGATAACATCAACACTATTTCCAGTCATAAGCGCATCAGATAAGAAGTTTTGAAAAACAAGCAAATTAATAGTGGTACTTTTATTGCGCCGGAAGCCATGCTGGTCGTCGACGATTACATTAGCTAAAACAGGTATGATTTTTTCAGCAACGATGGATTCGAAAACTTTAGGTATAATAGAAGGTGTTGAGATTGGTCGGTAATTGGAGCTATTAGATAGGTCAGATGATGATTTTGGTACAGGACGAATATCAGTAGTTTTCCACGCATCAGGAAAAGTACCTGTAGATAGTGACAGGTTAAATAGATATAGTAAAGGCGTAGAAAGGACATAAGGACAGTTTTTAAAAAATATACTTGGAATTAAATCAGGTCCTGGGCATGAGCTAGGAGTAAGTGAGTTAAGTGAATTAAAAATATCAAGTAGATCAATTGTACATGAATGCAAAGGAGATTGGAGTACTTTTGGTTGATTTTGCTGGTTATAATTTAAATTAATATTATTGTTATTTTCATAAACACTATAGTCTTTTCAGATTAAGAACGCACCGGGCGGCGGACGAATATTGGTTTTAGTCTGCGCATGTGTCCCCTCCACGGGCCATTGCAGCTGCTGCCACGTCATCGACACAGCCGCGCTGCCGGCGCGACCATCTGTGGAATGTGTATACGTAGTGAACTATGGTACAACGGTTTTTAACGGTTTTACGCGCGTCGCACTACAACGTATGTTTGTTGTGTCTACTCGTATGTAATTGTGTGCATTTTAAATTATAAAAGTATTTTGACGTTGATTGACGTTATTTTGACGTATTTTGTATTTTGACGTTATTAAAGTATTTTGACGTTGATTGTGTTTGTGATTTTTGTGTCATTGTATTTGTAAATTTTGTGTTTATTGTGTTTCTGAACATAATCGTTGGAATGGACCACAATATAATATCACCGGTTAAACAAAATCCTAAGGGGAAGGTCAGTAAAACATATTTATTTTATTTCATTTTTATATCATGTTTATAGTTGTTTTATTTAGGTAACATTTTATTCGAATAAAGTAGTAGTTATGTAGTAATTAACCAAATATATAAAATATATATAAAAAAAATGTGATTTTCAAAATATTTTAATTTATAAATATAATATAAATAAATTAAATATAAATGAAAAAATATAATTTCAAAAAAGTCGGGTATTTTTAAGCGATTCTTAATTATTTTTTTTTTATTATTTTTAGATTGTATCTTCTCAGCAACGACTAATGATAATCAACTGCTATAAATCGAAACTCAGTGAAAATCCGAATATCACAATAATTAGGGATTGTAGAATCGCCATTTCAAAAGAACTCGGCATTGGTCAAAGGACGGTATCTACCACCATAACACAGTACAATAATACAAAGACTGTCGTGTCTCCATGTAAAAATCGTATCCGTCACTCATTCAAAGACACTTTTGACGAATTTTATCGCAATGTTGTGCGTCGCCATGTGCATGCCTTATGGCAGAATAAAATTATTCCGACCATAGCAAAAATATATGACTCGGTTAAAAACGACGATTCTTTACCACCGATTTCTCAGACTAATTTGTATCATCTATTAAAACTAATGGACTTTGAGTATTGCAAACGGTCAAGAAATAGTGCGCTCATCGAAAAAGATGAAATAGTTTTATGGCGGAGACGATACTTAGAAGACCTAAAGAAGTACCGATCGGAGGGTCGACACATTTACTATCTTGATGAGACATGGGTCAATGCGGGAGAATGCACAAGCAAAAAGTGGGTCGACCATTCTGTTAAATCCCACCGTGACGCATTCCTACGTGGTCTTACAACTGGCTCCAAAAATCCATCCGGTAAAGGAAAGAGGCTTATCGTTCTTCATATTGGGTCAGAAGATGGTTTTTTACCTGGTGGCTTATTGTGTTTTGAGTCGAAAAAAAATACAGCGGATTATCACGATGAAATGAACGGTGACACCTTTTTTGATTGGATGGCAAGTGTTTTGCCAACGCTCAAAGAAAATTGTGTAATAATCATGGACAACGCTTCATATCACTCTGTTAAAGTTGAAAAAGTGCCAAATACAACTACTAAAAAGGCCAATATAATTAAGTGGTTAGAAGAAAAAGGCGAAGTGATTGACCGACCTATGGTGATAATTCAATTGCTTGAAATTGTTCAGAGACTAAAACCACAGCATGACAAGTACGTAATCGACGAACTAGCGAAACAACATAATAGAACAATACTACGACTTCCACCGTATCATTGCGAACTAAACCCGATCGAACTTGCTTGGTCTTCTGTGAAGAACCATGTGAAGATGAACAATACCACATACAAAATGGCAGATGTGAAAACCTTATTAATAGAAGGCATTGATCGAGTAGATTCAACAATGTGGAAGAATTTTATCAATCACGTCAAAAAAGAGGAAGAGAAATTTTGGGAATTGGACTTCATTGTAGACGAATTGCTAACAGCAGAACAAACGCCTGTAGTAATGACAATTGGTAATACGTCAGATAGTTCGTCATCTGAAGATTTTTAACCAGTAGGTAAAATTAATTAATTAATAATTGTTTTAAAAATGGTACCAGTCACATCAAAAAATGTATACAATACTTTTTTTAACGGTGTAATGGTGAACTCTAAAACGGCACTTTTCAGAGCCAATAATTATACAAAACAACCACTCATTACACCACCGATGATTATTTTTTTCTTCTTAATAATTATTTCTAAATAAAAACTACAAATAAAAATGTAATTTATTATTAATAATATCTCACCTTTTTAACGTGTCTGTAACCATTTTAATAACAGTTATTTATATATTAATCTTACACGGTATTGTTATATGACGAATATTATGTGATAATCTAGTACTCTGTCTACTCTTGTCACGTCGCGTCGTCGCCCGTCGTAATTACGATATCGGCCGATAATTATATCCAATCATAGAACGTCTGGCACTTGCCGGGGGGTCTGATACTTTGTCTAGCGATCATTTGTATGCGCGAGCGCGGTGCGTTCTTAATCTGAAAAGAGTATAGAGAAGTATTTATAAAAAGCATTGACAATATGGTTTGGAGAATCGAATTTTTCATTGTACAAATACATGCAATTAGGTAGGAAGTTAACTTTACGTTTATTATTTATGAATTTCCAAAATTTTTTAGGATATACCTTTAAGTTTTTTTGCAAGTTATTTATGTAGATATAGTAATCAGATTTTGAGTAGAATTTACATTTAGCGCGAAGTTCTGAAAAAGATATGTAATCACTCACCAAACCGGTACTCTTATATAACTTATGAGCAATTTTTTTCTTAAATATTAAATCTTTTAAGTTTTTTGAAAACCAAATCGGGTAAGTTGAATGACGTTTAATTATTTTAGGAACAAATATATCAATAATTTCATAAATTATACAATAAAAAATATTTACAGCAACATTAATGCATAAATTACTAAAAAGATTACACCAATTTACCGAAGCTAGAGTGAAATTAATATCAGAGTAGTTACATTTATAAAAGTTATAAGTACATAAATTATAATCGATAGGTTTATTTATGGTAACGGGGAAAGAAATAAGTAACCCTGGATGATAGCTGTCACAAGGAACAAGCGGATAATCTGACTTATTAACTGATACGTCAATGCAATCAGATAAAATTAAATCTAAAATTGAACCATTATTATTTAATATATGATTAAATTGAAAAATATTTAAATAAGATAATTTTAACAAATATTCAGATTCTGTTAAGCTTAAGTTGGAGAGACTGGGGGAAAAACCTATAGAACTAGGGAGCCAATGCAAATTCAGAAGATTATAATCACCAATCATAATTATATTTTTTACATATGGTAAACTAGAAAGTAGGTTACTAATGATATCAAAATGAATAGCATAATTATCGACATCAGAGCGAGGTGGAAAGTAAACATTACTTACAAGTGTATAAGAAGTATCAATTTTAATTAATACAAATAAATGCTCCACAGGACAGGGGGTTACAGATAACATATGGGAAAAGTATTTATTATTTACAGATTTACACCACCGCCTCTAGAACAGGTGCTTGTGTTTGAATTACGATCACAACGATAAGTAGTGTAATTATTAAGACCTAATTCCGACGTAGTGACATTTGGCGATAACCAAGTTTCTGAAAGACCAATAATATCATAATCAGATAAACACACATTGCGCAATAAAACATTTAATTTAGTATTTATACCACGGACATTTTGATAATATAGATTCAAGTGTTCAGAAACTGGGCCGTTTACAAGTTTTTTGAGATAGTTGGGATACCTTTTAAGAATTTGACAATTAAATCTGTTTCACCGGCTGCTTTACGTTCTTCAATCTTAGCATAGACGTTTCGCAATTGATCACGTTGCATTTGTGTCCGGTCCGGAGAAATACGAATGGAACTGAAGTTTTGAGATGAACGCAACTTATACTTGTTTTTTAGAATGATGAAGACATCAGATGCATCTTGTAGAGTAATTTTTAGCGGGCGAGGTTTATTTGATTTTCTACCTAATCTAGAAATGGCGGTAGGAGACATTTCAATACCTATATAATCGAAGATAGATTTAATTACGGAAGAGTCATTAGCCGAGGTATTATCGTCAGATTCCGAAACATTAAATATAATCATATTACGTGACCTTAGTTGTCTTTCGGAAATTTCAGATATTATGTTATTATCTGTCGAGATATTCGAGGATTCTATTTTAGATAAACGAGTTTCAATAGTCGTTATTTTATCTTCTAACAAAGTAGTACGACCACCTAGATCACGCAGTTGACTTGAAACTTCGTCAATTTTCTTATTGAGCTTAACGAAGAGATGTTCATGTTTGGAAAGCGTAGTTTTAATTTCATTAACTGCAGCAAGAATGTTATCGATTTTAGATGTGAGGTCAATTTGCGGAGAAGTAGACGATGCGGTTTTTTTATTAATAGGTTTAATGTCACAAATGGTGCATAACCATGTGCTAATACGCTTTTTAAGTGAATCATCAGAGATGTACAAGCAAGATGCCAAACACTACGACATTTAGTGCATTTTACAAGGTCACGTTCGTTTAAAGTAGAGTTACACTTTGTACACTGCATGATAAAGAGTTAGATAACGGAGCGATAAAACGGAAATACGTCTGAACCGAACGAAGGTTGGAAATCAACTGACCTATACTGACTTATAGGATAGATATAGGATAGGATTTTGGGATTATTATATATTCTAAAAAAAAACGATTCTGAACAAAGTTGAAGATGTCAGCCTTAAATAGTAATATAGTAATATCACAGAATAGATTAAATACTTTGATAACGTCACCAGAAATTTGTCACTGGCGACTAAAATTTACAGTGATAGATTAAAAGTTTGGTGACTGTTGTCACTGTTCCACTGGTGACTTTAAAGGTGACAAAAGTAACTTATAAGTTCATTGAGTAAATTGAGTGATTTGATTGGTGACAAGTCACCATTAAAAGTCGCCGTGACATATTAGTCGCTGTCACTACTGTCACCAGTGACAATATTTTGTCACTTTTACCATCTCTAGAAATAATGATCGGCACGGAATGAGCAGTGCCTGTAGTGCCACCGACTGCGAGTAGTAGGCGTGGCTTAGACGTCGCGCGCTTGCGGATCCCGAACACTTAATAACGCATTCTCTCGGCCGTTGCATACGTAACGCTTTGGGTATAACGTCCTCTTAATATTGATTCGCATTTCTCTGATCAAGATATAGTACCTGTCGACGAATGTCAAACAAATAGTCTAGTTGTTTTTGATGATTGGATTTTGGAAAAAGACCAATCATTAGTAAAGGAATATTTTGTCAGAGGCAGACATAAAACTATTTCCTGTATTTATTTAACTCATTGTTTTAGCTAGAGCGATTTAAAATTGATACGCAATAATTTAAATTTTTTGTTTATTTTTAAACAACAAAAACACTACGTGAGTAAAATTTGGGAAAGTTTTTATAGTTCAACTCTATCTAACGAAAAATTTTTCAAATTTTGTGCACTTTGTTGGGAAAAAAAATATGGATGCATTTCTCTGGATGTTATAGATAATCAACTATATAATAAACTAGAGAAAAAACTATGTTAAAATTTACGTAAGACGTTGAATGTTGGACGTTTATGTTTAGGTTTACGTAAGACGTTTATGTTTAGGTTTACGTAAAACGTTTATGTTTAGGTTTACGTAAGACGTTTATGTTTAGGTTTACATTGGACGTTTATGTTGTAATATAATTTAGATATTTTTTTTTTAAATATATCTATTATAAATGAATGATAGCGATATTAAAAAAAATCAGAATAATCTTACAAAACAAATGAGAAAAGGAGGAGGTCTTCAAAATAGTGAGATGTTTAAACCAAATACTTTAAATAATGATAAGGACAAGGAAAAAATAAAGAAAACCAAACAAGTATTCAAAATTAGAGAAAAACTACAAAATAATTTTAAAAATGCAAATCAAAGAGAAATCAACAACAAAATAAGAAAAGAAAAAGCTTTCGAACCTGTAGTGAAAGTGTTAAGAGACATAAAAAATGCTGTAAACAAAACAGATGTTGATTCACAGACAGAATTGGTACCTGTAAAAATATCGACATTAATAGAGCAACCAATCCATACAGAAAACAAACCGAAAATGATATCAAGTTTTCAAACACCAACAAGAGATGAAGTAAATCAAACAATAAAAACACCAGAAACAACACATCTAGGCAATATCGCCGCACAGAAACTTATAGATCTAAGAGACAAAGCATTTGGAATTTGGATTTATGATAAAAAAACTACCAATAAAAAAAGGTCATGCAATTGGGAAATACGCAATAAGTTTTAGCGGCAACGATATTATTTTAAACAATAATCAATATACGGGAACAGAAGGATTGTGGAACTTGTTAACACAGTCAAATCTATGGGATGAAACAAATAATATTATAATACCGTATACAAATGAGGATTTAAAAACATGTAAAAAAATATTATTAGAAACCGACTCGATATATCAAAAAAACGATAAAAAAACAGGAAAACCAAAATCATTTTCAAAATTGGAATGGAAAAGTTGATTGATTCCCCCAAAAGTACAGAGTATTTGATCGAAATTATAAAATGTTTGCCAAAAAAACTAATTAAAGGGGAAGGTCTTGTCAATCATATTTTAAACAGTAAATTTATACATGAAATGCATTGGCCTACTTATAATTACTTAGGTCCTGGTACAAAATTAAAGAAAAATAAAAAACCTGTTAATAAGCTGGATGAAGCAGCAAAAGAACACGATATTTACTTTGAAAAAAATAAAGATACTAAATCTAGACATAAAGCTGATTTGATTTTAGAACATAAAGCTTGGGAAAGATTTTCAGACCCAAATGTGTCCTTAGGTGAAAAATCTACTGCATGGGTTACAACAAACATCATGAAAACAAAACGAAAATTAGGGATGGGATTAATTTAAAAAAAAAAAAAAAAGAATATGTATAATAAATGAAACTTAAACTAAATGATTATCAAAATAAGAAAATTCATTTGGCTCACGAACAGAAAAAAAATGTTACAATCTTTTTAAAACCTTATCAAATAGGTGAGGGAAAACTATATAATTTAACTAATACACAAATAAATATGCTAAAAAAAAGCCAAAAAAGAAAATAAAGAAGTCCGATTAGAATTGGAATTTTATCATATAAAAGAAGGTGGATTTCTTCCTCTTTTATTTGGTGGAATTGCAGCAGCTGCTGCTACAGCTCAGGGAGGATCTGCTATATGGGATAGTTATTCAGAAACTAAACAATAAAAGGCAATGGAAAAAGAAACAATTCGACACAATCAGGAATTGGAAAAAATTATTAAAAATGTTAAAACATTACATATTGGCTCAGGTTTGAAGAGAAAAAAAAACAATCAAAAAGTAGATTTATCTGTTAATTTCCTTGTTAAAAAATATGGGTAAAAAGCATTGACTAATTTTGATATCTTAAAATTTACTGAAAAAAATAAATATTTTAGAGGGTGTTTCATGAGAAACGAACTTCCTCTAAAACCTTGGACAAATGAAAGTGGTATATTAAATTTAAATGATTCTAAAGAGAAAGGTTCACTTGGTAGCATGGATAAAAGAAGGAAATTTAAAAATTTATTTCGACTCATATGGAGAATTTAATCCACCTACAGAACTTGTTAAATATTTAGGGGAAAAAAACCTACTAATATCAACGAATATATACCAAGATGATAATGACCCACCTATTTGTGGTCATTTGTGTTTGGAATTTATAAAAAATTATAATAAAATGTATTGTTAATTTTAAAGAGAAAATCTTTAAAATTTGTATACTGTTACAAACTAATGAATTTAAACTTGATCGTCAATATTCTAACCAACCCGGATTTTTCGCCTGGTTTAGGATTTTTTTTTAACCCGGATTTTTTGCCTGGTTTAGATTTTTTGTTAAAAAAAAAAATATATATATGTATAATAAATGGAAAAAATGTTTGAAAAGTATGATGATAATATTATCCGGGTTGAATATAGAGATTTCAACCCAACTTCTGTGTTAAACCTTAATACTGAAAATAGGAAGACAACTTTCTCAATAGATGGAAGTGATAGTTTTCTAGACTTAAAATCCACAAAATTTAACATTTCCGGAAAAGTTGAACAACTAGACGGTACTGAATATCCACTATAAAATAAAACAATATAAAATTAGAGAATGGTTTTCCAAGCAAACTATTTTCCAACAATATCTTTTATTTTATAAGTTATAGGAGATGTGTACACAATTTCGTTTATTATAAATATTTCACGAGTCCAATTAGGATCATATTTATTGGCAATTTTTTGTTTAAATCACGTCCGTGAAGTTGGCCCTTACACTTTTTTAAAAAAAGTTTTGCATGGTGCCATTATTTTGCAAGTAATTTGCAAGAATTTGCAAGTCCAACCCCGGAATTTGCAAGTCAAAAACAAAGGAGTTATAAGGGGTAGTTTAAAGGAAGGGCTAACTTCACGCAGCCCTGACATGTTGTCAGAAACTTTTGAAACTGGTGTCAAAACACTCGTTATAATTAGCAAGAATTTGCAAGTCCACTCCCGAAATTTGCAAGTCAAAATTCCAACCCCTACGATTTTTCAAAGTTTTCAACCCCAGCCCTGACTTGTTGTCAGAAACTTTCGAAACTGGTGTCAAAAAACTCGTTATAATTAGCAAGAATTTGCAAGTCCACTCCCGAAATTTGCAAGTCAAAATTCCAACCCCTACGATTTTTCAAAGTTTTCAACCCCAGCCCTGACTTGTTGTCAGAAACTTTCGAAACTGGTGTCAAAACACTCGTTATAATTAGCAAGAATTTGCAAGTCCACTCTCGAAATTTGCAAGTCAAAATTCCAACCCTACGAATTTTCAAAGTTTTCAACCCCAGCCCTGACTTGTTGTCAGAAACTTTCGAAACTGGTGTCAAAACACTCGTTATAATTAGCAAGAATTTGCAAGTCCACTCCCGAAATTTGCAAGTCAAAATTATACTTTCACCTATTAATTTACATAATTATGTCATTCACTTTCTTACTTAAGCTAAAATAATTAAATGTAATAAATAATTTAACGCACTATGTAAATAATTTGAGAATTGTGGGTTGTTTAAAAGAAATCGAATTACATTTTGCAATGTAAAAAATTAGTTTACTTTAATAATTCAACTAATTTGTATAATAATATTATTTATTGTTACTCACCTTTGCGTGTCCACGTATGATTGCACGACGGTCAAACTACATCATATAATTAATAGATCTACATGGTACCTTCCTCTTGTGAAAAAACTCTTGTCTTCTTTTTCTATAGAAATTGATAGTTTTTATGTATACTCAAACGGACACGTACACATAAAAATTTTGTATTTGGGGTTAAATGATTTTATCATCCAAAAACACACGTATAAATTGTCTTCTTTTATTTGTACATAAATACTCATAGTTTGTCATACATCACTTATACAAAAACTAAAAAATAAAATTGTGGCAAAGGTGCTCTCACCGCTCTAGTATTAAATGTACACTTAAATAAAAATATCAGTAGTTTAAATTAAAAAATTAAAAACAATACCAAAGCCTAGTGCTGAAAAATATAATCATAAAACCAAACTATCCTTTTATATAAAGTTTTTTAAAAAAATTGAAATTAAATTTTTATAAACATTAAAATGTGAGGATTTAAACTTTTGACAGATTCTTTATTGCGTATTTTTTGAATCTTTGGCTGTAAATCATTGTGCAGTTCCCAATTGCCATTGTTTCTTCTTATATACGTCACGTAATGTCCAGCAGTATAATGAATGATTGAAACAAGGATGTACCTATTAAGGTCAAATATGTTTAATTTTACTTTCAGTGTACAGTTAATTAAAAAAAAATGTATTCGGCATCTGGTCGAGGATCAGCCAAATGAATAACGATATAGGTCGTAATTACATGCAATAAATTTATTGTGAATATTTAAGACCATGTTTTTTTTTATTTTTTTACATTTTTAAGATAGACTCAAAATGATGTTCTTTAGTCTTTACTAATATATTTATTATTTTAGATGACAAATTAATCGTCTTAAATTTTTGAAATTTTGAAATCTCATCTCTATTTAAATTTTTTTTTAATTATTGTAAATAGTTCTTAAATTTAAATATATTTTTTCAATTAAAATTAAATGTGTAAACTACAATGAACTTTTATTATATTATTATTTCTATTATAACTAACAGGTAATTAGCTAAAAAATATATTTATAATTTTCTGATACAAATTATCATATAACAATAAAAATATATAATAATAATATTCTAACCTGGTGTCATTTTTTAAAATATAAACCAGTCGTATGAAAACTAAGTTTTTCCTTCGTCTTTATGTATTTATTTATTTATTTTATTATTACTTGTGTAAACTCAACATTGTTTACTTCAATTAAATTATAAGTGAAAAAGTTTAAAATTCAATGAAGATTTACTTATAGTACTATAGTACCTATACAAATACTATTTTTATAGAATTATAACTTACTCTGTGTTTTCGATATTTATATGCTCTGGAAAATCTACTAAATTTTTGTTATTGCCTTCATTGCCATATAAATAGTCAGCTTCAATGAATAAATGACTTTGCAGTACCCGATACGTGGTTTTGAAGCCTTTGCATTCATTATTATAACATGGTTCTGATTTCTTTTTTACGTAATTCAGGAGAAGTTGTTAGGTTAAATTTGTATTCTTCAAAATTATTGATGGTGATGGCAGTATTTTTTTATTTGTGCAATTCTTTGAACAATTGATATATTGGACAGAGCTAGGAGCAGTATTTAAAAAACTATGAATTATTTTCGTAACATTACATATAGCATTAACATATTTGACAGCAGGAATATCACCCTCTACTTTAAAGCAAGTTAATAATAATTTAAGCCTTGCTATATAAATGTCCTTGCTCCTTCCATATAATGCTATCATGTTTCCCATCATTAGAAAATCATTGTTGGTGTGGTCTAAAATTGTTTTATATGTGGGATAATCATTATAGGCAACAACTATCCCAACTATGACTGCATCAAAGGAACAAGTATTTGATATTATATAGGCAGTCTTTTTATAATGACAGGTCGAAGAAATGTTGCCGTTTAACATTAACGTATTTAAATGCGATCTCATCCTGGATGCATTAAGTATACGGTCTATTTCTGGACATGAATCCATATACTTCGTAGGGCGTTTTTTTCTTGTGTGTGTTTCTAATTTTTCCGACTTGTATCCTCTCCATTGTTCTTCTTCATCGACAGTTTCTTTACTAATGAATGAAGAAGAATCTGATAGGATTTCGATCATATTGGTGTTCTCACCTAAAGTAGGTATAATCATAGTATTTTCTGTTAAGAATTATATTATTTATAATCTTTATATTTATCACTACAATACTTTATATTATTAACTGTAAATGTGATGAGTTTTTAAAGATACCATGTAAATATTTTGGAGCAATTTTACAGCCAAAAAAGTTTTCCAGAGGAAAAAAAAGCTGAACAGTTGAAAAGTTTTGAAATTAAGTAGGTGCCGCCAACATAATTTAAGTTACAAAAAGAAAAACATTTTGGATTCAGCACCAAAAAAGTACTTTAAAAAATATAAATGTATAATAATAATAAAAACCAATACTTCGGAAAAAGTAATGTCAATTACCATTTTTTTGTTTTTAATTAAGTGGCACCAGTCAAAACATTTTGCATTTTTGATATTAAAACAAATTTAATAAAACAAATAATTATTCAGTGCACTTTATAACTAACATGATTATAGTGCATTTGTGAAAACAATAGGTACCTAACTAAAAAATTTCAAAAAAATTTAAATTTTTACTTAAATTGTAGAAGTTAACATTGTATTGTATTGCATTCGTTATTTGTTTTATAATATAATATTGATTAGTTTGCATAAAATATAAAGTTTAAATCATACTATAAAATAATATAATAAAATTAACCTTTTTCTGCAACGTGTGACCCATATGTAATATTAGTGTAGATAATTTCTCCGTTATTCAATTCGTTATTAGTTTTTGGACTGCCATTTGATTGCAATGATGGAGACCTTTTAGAAAAAGTAGTGATTTCATCATCAATCCGTGAATCAAAAGGTTTATCTGAAACTATTTAAATTGAACTAACATTTAGAAATAATGAAATGAAAATAAAATGAATAATATTAAAATATATAATTTATTTTTTCATTATAATATTTAGGATTAAAATTAAAATGAAAATAAAATAATATTTTAATATAAATATATAACTAACTGGTATATTTTCTTCTTTTTCTGTTGTCTAAAATGTCAGGTGATAATGATCTTGATTTTTTTACAACAGAACTATACCAACTGGTACAGTTTTGATTATGTCACAGGTGACGTCTGTAAGGAAAATATTATAAGATTTTTAAAAATACTAAAATTAAAAACAATCTATAATGACTAACAGTCATTATTTATATGCGGTGAACGTGAACTACTATTGCATTCAAGTCCCTCCTTCGATGCATCTTTCACAACTGGATCAGTATAAATATCCGATAACTGTTGGGATTCAACTAATAAAGAACTTTTTGCGGAGTCATAATATGTTTTCGCCATTTTCGGTATTACAGGAACAATTTTTTCTACAGGTCAATTAACATAGTATTAAAATTAAATTATTTACTCGTATTGCATAATAATATTACGTTATTATTACGTATATATTACTTAATTGTTAAACTATTATAAGTATAAACAAATTACCTGTATTTTTCAAATCTATTTGATGACTTCTAGCTATTTTCATCATTTGTTCTATACTAATCAAGTGCGTAGAAACGAAACGGTCTACAGACATTTGTGTGGATGTTTGTAATATTCTGTTTTTTAATTCTGAGAAATTTCCCTCAACAGAAGCAGACGTTGCAGTTTCATACGGAGAGTTAAAAAAAAGCCGCATCACATTTGTCCATAAAGGGAATTCTTTACAAATCCTTAAAATCTGTTTACCAAATTCTGGTATGAAATATGCACTGATTTTATCTCCTTTAAAATGTGCTCTTGATTTGCTTTCTCGTTTAATGTCATCTATGAAAATTGTAATTTTAGAAGAAGTTGATTTTGAATAATTTTCCTCTTCTGAATAAAGCTCATCATCACTTTCTTTGTCAAATTGTTTAAAATCGTCTTCGTTAACTGATTGATTATATTCATCAATGTCCTCAGTATTTTCAAAAAGGGAAATATTTTTTATTTGGTTTAATAATTTTACACGTGCAACTACAGAAGGGTGTTTGGTATTAGATATTTGACATTCACCTTCAGTTTCGCTATAACATACGGTCAATATATCTATCATAATATTTTTGAATTCAAATAAAGACTCAGACTTTATAAGTAGTCTAGTACATCTCACATAAAATTCCTTTAGTCTGATTGTTCGCTTGCCTTTCCAACACGTCCACCTACATACTAACTTGATTAAATGAGCAACATCAACTCGTAAGTAGCAAACGGGTCTTGCCGAAACATTTCCATTTAATACAGCCAAACAGTTGTTTACATAATCATGCAACGTAAGTCCATTGCAAAAAGCCCTGGTAATGCCACTCAACAATGCTTTGGAGTAATCGCAAACCACTTCTTGGGAAATTGAAACTCCATCTTTTAACCACTGTCCTAACCAATAAAAAATGGTTAGTGTATTTTCACTGCTTTTCACTCAGCATTTGTGTTACAGGAACTTGATACGAAGTAGTTGAAATAACTGCCTCGTACAAAAATATATGACTAGATTTAAGATGTTGATTTGTTCTTATTAATTTTTTTACCAAGCTCCCTGTAGCGACAATAGCTAGTCTACAGTATGCCTTTTGTATGTGCTTGTAAACTACCAATTGGTAAGGAGTCCAGTAATGAATAAAAAACTTATCAGCGCTAATTGTATGAATTGAACCACTATATTTACTGTGTTTTAAGTCAATTAGAGATTTAATTGGGCACTTTTCATTTATCCCTAATATATAATCATTATACTGTTGTTTGCATTTTCTTAGTACTGGTTTACTATAGATATTTGGTGGTAATTTGTCACCAAAATCCAAAGAAGATACTTCGTTTCTCTGCCAATTACTAGCACAACTTCTGGATAGATCTTTCCCAACATCAAATCTTTTTGAACCATTCAATTGTCTTTTCGATGAATGTTCAGCCCATTTATCACGAGTATCTTGCGTCACGACTGTTACTGAGAGAGGGAGACCTTCCAATGGTTCTTTATCAGCCCATCCAACCATCTCTGACAAACAATCTTTACACCTTCCTTTAAACTCAATATAATGTTTACTTCGATAAATATCTAAAGCTACTCTACTTCTTTTATAAATGAACGCACATGGTAGTTTGTGGTTCTTAAGGAAAGCATCATTCATGATATTGGTCCATACGCCTTGTTTTAAGACAGTAAATGGCTTGTCTCTTTTTCCGTAACGAACGCCTGTCGGTTTCATTTTAATATACTCTGTATAAGGTATATCAAATTTAAATGTTTTTAAATTTCCATCGGAATCAGAATCACTTTTAATCTCTAAATTTGTAGAACTTTCAAGTACATCTTCTTCAATTGCAGGAGTACTTGGACGAATTGTTATACCAAGAAGCTTTAACAAATTTGTTCGCCAAGACTGGCGATCTTGTAGAATGCTTATATAAAGTGATCCAGCAGATATTTTCCCCTTTAGTTCATCACTTATTTTGACCCAAATTGAACTTGAGTATGCTGATAGTTCTCCATTTAAATCAAATATATTTTTCGCTTCTCTACAAAGGATTTCGTAAACTGAATCGTAATCAACCTTTGGTTTTCTTCCACGTCGGGACTGCTATACACAATTTATATTTATTATTATTTTATTGTTTTAATATTTAAGATGGTCCTAACTAATTTATGAACGTCAATACACATAATATTCATTCTAAACTAAACATACAAAAATATAAAACTAAGATTAATTTATTTTCTACGTTCAATATTTGTATACCTATTAAATTATGAACATTGCATTAAACCTAACAAAATATTTTGAGAAAATATTATGATAAATATCTAAATATAATATAGTATAAATATAATATATTATAAATATAATAGTAGGTATAGGTACTATAAAAGTTTCACGTACTCACGAATTATATTTTTAAATTACAATAAAATTACTAACATCATCGTTAATATTAGTTTAAATATGGAATTTCGTCCAAATTTGAACTTCAAATGTCTATAAAGAAAAAATTTATCAATATGTTTTTCAGACTAAGTTTTCAATTCTTAGCTATAAAAATTGTACATTATATACATTCTTAACTAAATCGGAGAATTTTTTCTACTCTAAATGTTACTTACATAAAGAAATAAAAACACATATCATTGTAAGTACTAAATACAATACATTTATCGCTCCGGTCTGAATCTGAAATATTTTACTTTATACTATGATATTGTATTTTTTACGTTTGAACATATTTGATATTATATATTAAACATAAGTTTATATGTATGTATGTTTGATATATTTTGAATATATAATCTGGTTTATGAGCAATACCTATATAAATAAGTTCTAAAATGTATGAGTTTATTAGACTATACCCCAACGGCCAACGCCAACCCCGGTAGTGTTTAATACTTCAATACCAGTACAATTCGATAATGAAGTCTAAAAATTATTGAAATCTTACATTTTATCGTAACACGAATAAAATATAATATTATGTATTGATGTTACCGCGTACATTAACACGACAGTAGGTACCTATAATGGTTTTTGGTTACATAACACAGTATATTTGCTCCAATGATTTTATTTTTATTATTAATTATTTTGTTGATTAATAAATTAGTTTTGCATATAAGTACATACTTTTACGTACAATTTACGGTAATTTGTGTTGACAATATTTAATTTTGACGCGGCAACGTACGGTAAGGGACAATAAAATCACGGCGGCCGTGTTAAAATTAATATTCGCCCAGCCGTTGCGGCGGCGTGCGATAACGCAATAGTCGGAATTATTGGGGACTTGTGGGAGCCGGGAGGGCTAAGCCCCACAGGTTTTAATAATATTTTAGTTTAAAATATTAACTATCAAGATTTGTGCTGCTGATAGAATTGAAAAACGCGCTGTCCAATCTACATATTATAATATAATTCACATACGACACAATAAATACAAAAATAAAACAATACAAATATAGAAAAAATTGTGTGTGAGCTGGTTAGTGACGGAGTGGTACACGGGGGCTAGAATATTATAGCTGTGATCGGGTGGCAACATATACCAGTATGCCATGGGTAGACAAGAAACTCAGAAGAAAGAGAAAATAAATAATACGTTGAGATCATGTTCATAAGTCCTAAATAAATAACTACCTATTATAATAATTCATAACAAATATTTACGATATCTTACATTCAATCATAATTAAAATATAATCATTGGTACAAAAATAAAATAATCAGAATTTTTTCTTTTAAAATATCAAAATCCATGTATAAGGTAAAGTTATTTTCGCTGTTTAATATTGCACGCAATTATTATTATTATCTATTATAATTTATAATATTACTATAATCAATTAGGTACTTACCTTTTGATTGTCCATTTTAAAAAAACCTTAAAAGCGAAAATAAGACAGTTAATTGTAAACTCAATACCTCTGACAGCAGCTACACATTGAACATCGAAGACAACGGCGTTCTGCAAATGAATGAAAAATATTTCTCTTGTAATTTATAATCGTAATAAAAATAGAACGATATTGAAAATAACAATATAGATATTATAATTTATTAAACCATTTGCACACAACTGATAAAAATAACCTTTACATAGTCTTCTCCAGCGCAAGCGACCGGCGAATAATATTAAAAATAGAACAAAAATAGTATCATACAATTATTTAATAAAGGAAACCACAGTTTATGTGATTTATGTGTAGGTATACTGGATTTAATTTGTTATAGTTTAGTTTGCGTAAAACGTTGAAATGTTACTTTTTATGCATATTATTGAATTTTAGATTCTGAGCAGAGCGATATTAATTTATTATCGCATTAATTTTACAATGATGTGTGAAGACACTTTTCATATCAGAAAAATGCTTCAATTTTAAACTTTGAAGGTGGTTTCTAGTACCTAGCAAATTTGATCTTGTGTGTACTTTAGCATGTATACTATAATAGACAGCCGTTAACATCATAATGTAATATATAATATACTAGCTGATCCCGTGCACTTCGTTACCCGTTAAATTTACAAACTGTATATGAATCAAATTTTGTTCAATGCGTTATCAGTGGCGGTTTTGGGGGTGAGGCAAGTGAGGCACCGCCTCACTTGTAATTTTCAGGAAAATAAAAAATATTTGTTTCTTCAGGTATATTGGTATTTTGTACAATTTTGAGTTTTAATCGTATACTTTAATTTCAATTTTTTATTTATAGTTTTCTTACATTAAATTCTTTAGAATTAAAGTTTAATAAACAACAATATTGAATGTTATTTTTCTGTACAAAACTTGTTCGAAAGCGTACTGTAACGTAACTATAAGTAACCGTTTCATTTAAATATGGCACCCGGCGGCGCGGCGCCGTCACCGCTAAAGCGCTGTGACCGTCAGAGGCGGTAGCCGCTGTCGCCTAAGTTTGTACATGCGAGGTGCGTCTACGCACATACATGTAAGCTCGTAAAATAGTGTTAATAGCGTATGCGCAGACCGCTGCGGCGCTGCTAGAGGCGACTAAAATCAACCGCACAACGATATTACGAGTATAAACGTTGGCCGCCGCGCGCCGGGTACATAAATTGTATACAGCCGCGCTACTTTCTAGGTGGGGGCTGCGCGCTGTAGTCACTGATACCACGATTCAAATTATTTTTAGATTATCTTAACAATTCCGTCTATCAGCATATCAGTGGAAAGGAGTTTCTCCTGTCTAAAACCATTGATTATCATTATAGAATAGAATCTATTCTATAATCAATGCTAAAACGTATAAAAACATATTTGCGCAGCTGTATTTCCCAACATAGATTGAGTTCTCTTGCTATAATTTCAATTGAAAAGGAGTTAATTGATCAACTTAAACATAGTGGAGCATTTTATGATGAAGTCATAAGTATATACTCGAGTAAAAAAAATAGAAGTATCGATTTACAATATAAATCATAAAAACATATTAGGTATATAATAATATGTTAAATCATATATTTCGTATATAATATGTTATTCAATAAAATGTATATTGTATATTTGTATAGTATGTTTTATTATAAAAGGTTTATGTCAGGTTATTATTATTATTATTATTTTATATGTCATATTACACTTATATTTTGTTAATTAATTATTATGTATTTATGTTTTATGTGTGTAAAATACTGTAAATATATGTATATAGTTAGGGAGGGGTGCATGGAAAAACCTCTACGTGGTACACCCTAGGCAACAGTATTGATCTAATCATAACTGGCTAATCTTTCCGCTCCATTTTGATAACCCATACCATTTAAAGAATACATTAACATATGTTGTTCCTGTGTTAGAGTAATTGTGTATTTACTATTTGATATTTTTCCGCCTCATGTAAAATTATATGTCAAAACCGCCACTGTGCGTTATTTAATATTCGGTGTATGATGTTATAGATTTATCTTAACTTTTCTGTTGCCCGGAATAAAAATGTTGATTCGCAGCAGTATATTATCAGGTAGGCAATCTACCTGCGATAGATCGCGGACCCTGTGCTGTTTGTACGTAAGTGTATGACTTACACTTAACTCTAAAGTATCAAAGTTATACCAAGTTTTTCGTTTTTACTTAATTCCACCCACGGTGGATTAATATAATCAATTAATACAGAATCCTAACCTAACATAACTGTACTTATATGCAATGAATAAAAAAAAACCAAATTTTAACCCATTTTAAATTAGCCTATCTTCTTCCCAGAGTTCTAATCTACACACAAACATTCATTTATTTATATATATATATATTATATTGACAAAAAATAATAAAACAAATCAACAAACATGCCCGATTAACCAATAGCAACCAATATAATATAATACACTATTATTATTTTTATTTTTATTTTTTTCTGGGCAATCCTTATCACTTAGGTAAAAATAGGTAGTAGCAGATTCTCAAACCTACTGAATAATATGCTTATACAATTTCATAAAAATCGGTCAAGCCGTTTTGGTGGAGTATGGTAACTAACATTGTGACACGAGAATTTTATATATAAGATTACAATAATATTTAGTATAGCTCATTGGGCATAAAGAACACAAAGTTAAACAAAAGATAAAGTATATGTCTTAGTGTTTAAGTCATTAACATAGGTAGGACTCGAGAAACAAATTGTGCTGACATATTATGTGGCAACATGATAATAATTTGTTATTTAATGCCACCGCTACCGTGCATCATGCATGCGAGGAGTCCTGCGCCTTTCATAGAGTTCGACAGGAGTGTGAGCACTGTGCGTATGTAATACATAGAGATGTAAAACTTCATGTTTCCACTGACTTGTTGAAACTCTTCATGTTTTCATGAACTTTTCAAAATAATTGAAACTTTTAATTAAACACTTTTATATACCTTTAATTTGTTTTGTATATGATTCAATAGCTTTTTTTACATATCTATATAATATTATCAAATTATTTTAAAAGTGATTTATGTAATGAAATTATTAGATCTGGCCATTTTAATTGCATTTAATTGGTAATCACTGAATACTAATAATAATTATATTGAAGCAGTGTTTATTTATTTTCCTCGTAATTTATGGATTTTTCAATAGAAACTAATATTATTTTTATGACTGTACCAAACTTAGACTAAAAATAATAACCAACTTAATAAATTTAATAAATAATAATATTATAAATTACTAAAAGTATTTTAAAAAGCTATTGGAAACATGATCTATTATCTACAAAAATGTATGGTTGTAAGTGTAAATTTAAGATATAAATACCTTCCAAAATATAAAATATCACAAATAGCAAATTCACAAAACATTGGCAATTTTAATTTTAATAGTTCACAATTTTACAGACTTATGTAATAATACTAAAAATTATAAATAACCTTTGTAAACATAATAGATATTGTCTATCTATTGATGTATAAGACGATTATGAAATTAAATTTTTGATATTGAAAAGTAAGTTTGAAACTTACTTTTCATTTCAATAGCCTTGAAACTTTTCAAATTTCATGAACAATTTCACTTGAACATTTCTGAAACTATCCTACGGGGCTCAGTGGATTATTACAATAATGTGTTTGTTTTAATGTAATACCTATTTGTGTTTTTTACCATAAACATCTTGTTATATTTTTTCTTGCAATCGTTTGATGTTTGACCTTAAATATAGTACAAGTGTAAAAACATAATGGGCAAATAAAATATAAATACCTAGTAGTTGGGTAGTGACTAGTTTTGTATGTTGTATGTGTTCCATGTCAATATAAAACATGATTTAAGACTACAAATGCAAAGTTAAACTAATACTAAGAAATAAAAATAGAGGATCCAGGTAATACAAATACATCTTAGGTTACGTATAATATTTGTAAAGTATGTCATCACTCATCACTAAGTATTTGTTCATATTATTGTAAATAGGAATTTATATTACATATTCTTATTTATATGTAATTTATTAAGTACAAAGTTCAAAATAATCACATTTTAATTTATAGCATTTAATAAAATATACATGAATAACGAAATATAATTAACACAATAATTTATAATCCTTTAGTCCTCAAAACTACTATAACAAAATAAAAAACCCACACATAAAAAATTATAGAATGAAATAGAATATCAAAAAAAGTTTGTATCAAGTGAGTTTTTATAATTCAAAAGCAACAACTAAAATGTACTAAACCGTATTTAAACATTTAGCGCCCCAAAGCAACATATTTTGCGACCCCCCAAAAAAGTTATATCTTAAAATGTAATGAATAACTATTGTTTTGTGGCATAAATGCGGTAAGATTTTTTTTTGGAAACCTATACCTACTCGTATTTTTCAATAAGCTAGGAACAATCAGTGATGCAATCAGAAATTTCAACTTACTTTCAATGTTCTACACTTCTGCAGTCCGCGAGTTTGCGAACTTCCATCAATCGTAGTTACTTTTTATTAAATTGTTTTATTAACAATAAAATATAAAGTAAACAATATAGGCAAGGTCTGATTATTTTCGATCTGATCCATCATTAAGCATGCAAAAACACACATTTTAAAGAAAAAATTCACGAAAATCGCTTTGGTGCTACCTAATCTGCATTGGTTCCCATAACTCATATTTTCATCTATAACTTATCACTTAAAATTCTAGAAAATTAAGTATTAAATAAATATATTATAATTATAAGCGTTTATTTTTTTACTTATTATCAAAATAAATAACTGTACATAGTAATTAAATAGCTATCAAACGGGAACTCAAAACTATGTTAATACCAATGTTAATTTATTACAAACATAATGATTCAAAGCAATTATTTGTGGTAAGACTAGTTTCGAAAGTTTCTGACAACAAGTCAGGGCTGGGGTTGAAAACTTTGAAAAATCGTAGGGGTTGGAATTTTTACTTGCAAATTTCGGGAGTGGACTTGCAAATTCTTGCTAATTATAACGAGTGTTTTGACACCAGTTTCGAAAGTTTCTGACAACAAGTCAAGGCTGGGGTTGAAAACTTTGAAAAATCGTAGGGGTTGGAATTTTGACTTGCAAATTTCGGGAGTGGACTTGCAAATTCTTGCTAATTATAGCGAGTGTTTTGACACCAGTTTCGAAAGTTTCTGACAACAAGTCAGGGCTGGGGTTGAAAACTTTGAAAAATCGTAGGGGTTGGAATTTTGACTTGCAAATTTCGGGAGTGGACTTGCAAATTCTTGCTAATTATAACGAGTGTTTTGACACCAGTTTCGAAAGTTTCTGACAACAAGTCAGGGCAGGGGTTGAAAACTTTGAAAAATCGTAGGGGTTGGAATTTTGACTTGCAAATTTCGGGAGTGGACTTGCAAATTCTTGCTAATTATAACGAGTGTTTTGACACCAGTTTCAAAAGTTTCTGACAACATGTCAGGGCTGCGTGAAGTTAGCCCTTCCTTTAAACTACCCCTTATAACTCCTTTGTTTTTGACTTGCAAATTCCGGGGTTGGACTTGCAAATTCTTGCAAATTACTTGCAAAATAATGGCACCATGCAAAACTTTTTTTAAAAAAGTGTAAGGGCCAACTTCACGGACGTGATTTAAACAAAAAATTGCCAATAAATATGATCCTAATTGGACTCGTGAAATATTTATAATAAACGAAATTGTGTACACATCTCCTATAACTTATAAAATAAAAGATATTGATGGTGAAATTATTGAGGTGACTTTTTATACAGGGGAACTCCAGAAATCTAAATTTTAATTTTTATGTTGAATTTCAACATAAAAATTTTATTATTTCAAAAACATTTTGAAATAATTATGTTAAATAATTAGAGAAAAATAAACTAAGTGAAAAAGATCAACTAATTAGTTTTAAGTGAAAAAGATCAACTAATTTGTTTTAAGTGAAAAAGATCAACTAATTAGTTTTAAGTGAAAAAGACCACGGACCATAATATAAATATTTTTTAAAAACACTAAGTGAAAAATACCACGGACCATAATATAAATATTTTTTTAAAAACTAAGTGAAAAAGACTAACAAATTAACAAATTAGTTTTAAGTGAAAAATATCAATAAATTATTATCAAGTCAAAAATATCAATAAATTAGTTTTAAGTGAAAAATATCAATTAATTTGTTTTAAGTGAAAAATATCAAAAGTGCACCAGGACCGGCACTTATATACTACTGGTATAATTATATGTTTATTTAAAGAAAAATAAACTGATTCCGAGCGAGTACCAATTATGGTACTCAATGCCTATAGTATATTATTATAGACCGTACTGTCATATTATTTTCTATTTCATTTCACTTTGATTCGTTTACGATGCGCGACAAGTGACGAATAATATAAAATGGAGAACAATGAAATTATTGATGCTCTTAATATGTCATTTAATGATGATTTATCCGACTTAGGCGATGATTCGGATGCAGACCCCGACTACACTTTGGTATGTTTTTATTATTATTATCTATTTATGATTCATAGATTTAGGTATCAAGTAGCGTAGATGGGTCTTACTGATTATTTTAATTTATCTATTTTAACGATCGAAAAAATTGAAAAACCAGTAATATATTCTCAATGCTTTGAAAATTATCTTCGTATATTTTACATTAAAATAATATAGAACTAATATATTCAATTATTATACAGAATTCTAACATTTTTTCTTCGAGTGACGAAGAAGATAGTAATTTACCACACGAGCCAAATATTAATATTTTTCCTACTCAAACTTCATCTACTTGTGGTCTAACGACTTTAACGGATAGTAATACTTCGTGTCCAGTTTTCAATCCTAATGACGAGCCTTTTGTAATTAACCCGGATATAATAGAAACACTTTGTAACGGGTCCCCATACGATTTTTTTTGTTTGTTTGTCGATGACGATGTTTTTAATTTATTAGTTGTAGAAACAAATATATATGGTAACAGTTTATATGCTTCAGCCCAACGGCCAAAATCTAGGCTCAAGGAATGGGTAGAGACCGATATAGTAGAAATGAGGACATTTTTGGGTATCATAATATGGATGGGATTGACTCCTCAACCATCTATAGCATCATATTGGAGCAAAAATGACATTTATAAATCTAACATTCCTAATTTTATGAAAAGAAATCGATTTGAATTATTACTAAGAAGTTTTCATTGTTGTAATAATAATGAATGTCCTCAAGGAGACCAAATATTTAAGATCTGTGGCTTAGTCGATATGTTAGTGTACAAATTTAAAAATTGTAACGTACCAGGTGAAAACTTATGTGTCGATGAATCAATTATTCCTTTTGTCGGACGTTTGTCGTTCCGTCAATACAACCAAAACAAAAGGCATAGATATGGAATAAAAGTTTTCAAGCTATGCATGAATGATGGATATACAATAGATTTTAAAATATATGCTGAACAGGAATCAGTTCCTGGAGTGGGACTTTCAACTAAAATGGTTATGGAGTTGTCTGAAGACTACTTGGATATGGGGAGAACAATATTCACCGATAATTGGTATACTTCTATCAGCTTAGCTAATGAACTCTTGTCTCGATCAACAAATTCAGTAGGTACTTTAAGATCCAATAGAAAGTTTAATCCAAAAAATTTTATTGATGCAAAATTAAAGAAGGGGGAAATAATATCAAATAAAAATGAAAATAATATTCTTGTATTGAAGTGGAAGGACAAGAGAGATGTGTTAATGTTATCAACGAAACACGACGATAATGTCATAGAAACTACTAACAAATATGGTAATAAAATTGTGAAGCCAAAAGTTGTATTCGATTATAATTAAGCCCAGGGGCGGAGTGGGAAAAAAATTCAGGCCAGGAAAATTAATTTTCTCCAGGCCACTCAAAATTTTCAATTCCTGATTAAAAATTGTATTTTATCTAATTTTGTATGTAAATATATATAGGCAGACAAACAACAAATAGGTAGGTACTAAAATATAATATAACAGTGCATGTATTTTACAGATAAAACAATTAACAAAACTATAAAACCGAAATAAAAATACACAAACCAAAATAATAATAAATCATTATTGTTTTTATACCTATAATATGTTCTAATAAAATTAAAATAAATATATTAACTTACAAAGAATAAACTACTTTAGCTTCAGATATAATTATAATAATTGTTTTACTTATAACATTAACATTAACTTATAACATTACTCATAACATACCTACTTAATCAATGCTCACAATAATAATTTGTTTAATAATTTACTCTTTTCTCCAACAGAGTTTATTATTTCGTCATTGTTAAGTTCGACTAGTGTTTTTTTCTCGATTGCCATTAACATGAAATGTTCTAAGTGTTCGTTGCTCATCGTACTTCTTAATCGGTTTTTTATATACTTCAGTGTTGAAAATGATCTTTCACACGCAACTTGTGTTACGGGTAATGTCAGTAAGAATTGATATGCCAACATCAAAGTTGGATATGTGTTAGAAAATAAACTATATTTAATTAAGGCCTTGTAACAACAAAGAGGACAATTTTGACAACTTCTGCATGGCTTTATTTTACATGAATTTGAATCTTCTTTGTCATCAGAATTTTCACTATCTTCACAATATATCATATTATATTCGTCATTTACTGATTTTTTTAAAAATTCCCATGAGCTAGAAAAATGTAATAATTCTTCACATAAACTGCTTTTAATTTGTTCAACATCATTGTTACATTCAATAAATGGTTTAAGTTTCAAAGATAATGTAGATAATGCACCACTCGGCATTCCATTTTTGAATGATTCAAAATTGTTTGGCGATAATAGAGAAAGATCAAAGTATAATGTATTATTTTTAATAAACCTTGAAGTCATACTTCGTATAATAGCATCAAATACTTTATTATAAACTTCAACTTCAAATTTTTTTGCAGCATTAATTATTGGTTCATCTTCCGTTTCATAAGTAGACATCCTTTTCTTTCTTTGAATACGTTTATTTTCAAACTGATCTTGAATATCACACATTTCTAAATCTTTCTTATTTTTTTCATCTTCAGTATTTTCAATTTCTAAATCAATAATTCGTTGAGCCTTTTCTATAAACTTATCACATGTTATTTTTATATTTTCCATGTCTCGTTGGAGTTTTTCTATTTGTTTTAAAGTGCCTTCGACCATTTGTTGACATTTTAATAAATCTAAGCCACTTGTTTGCAAGTATCTTGATAAGGGACCTGTTATAGAAAATATTTTCATAAACATATGTGCAATGAGGGTATTTTCATACTTCAATAATGATGACAATAAACAGTTAGCTTTAGATCGAATATCGGGCTTAAAACCTTCATTATTAGATATTTTAGATAGACAAATAATCAACTCTGTATACAAAGCATCGTCAAATTTATCATAAGTACCAAAAATTCTGTTAAGGGCTGTTTGCTTTGCGGTCCATCTTGTTTCTCCGATGATTTGAAGACGTTTATTTCGAATATGATCGTGATGATTATTACTTATTGACTTCCAAATATTCATACGCTGGTATGATTCTTTAAAAAATACGGCACATGAATTAATGATAGAAAAGAACGTTGCTACTTTAACTGGGTTTTTTGTAGCGTCACATATTACCAGGTTTAAAACGTGGCTATAGCACCAAACATGAACTTGTTTGGGCGCTGTTTTGCTAAGCCAAGACGTAAAACCTTTATACATGCCTTGCATATTAGCTGCACCATCTGTAGCATTCCCAATACAACGAGTAATGTTTATGTCTAATGAAAATAATGCAGATTGTAATAACTTCATCATACCTTCCCCTGTAGAATCAGTACAGCACTTAACAGCGACTAATTTTTCATTTATTTCTCCATTTATTACGTACTTTAGTACAATTGAACACTGGTCCATCACCGAGATATCCTGGGTAGTATCAATCAAAACAGAAAACATATCTGATTGTTTTATTTGATTTGAAATAGTAGACTTTATTAATGAAGAGATTGATGTAACTACATTATCTATTGAATAGTGACTTAAAAGAGTAACAAAACTTCCACGCCCTTGAGATCCACGTTTATGCATTTTTTCGCTCGTATTTATAATTTTATTCAAATGTTCATTTAAAATAGCGTCATATTTACTTAATAATATAATCATTTCAAGGAAATTGCCATGATCTAAGATAGGGTCATTGAGTAAATAAGCAGCTTCATTATTTTTACCTCGTATACTTAAACCACGTTTTCCAATAACCTTGATAACTTCAATAATTCTCTCAAGTACTGCCCTATTTTTCTTAACTTCTTTCAATATTTTTTTGTTGAACATGCATAAAATAAGCTTCAGAGCATTGCATATGACATTTACTTGCCTCGTGTTCTGAAATACGCTGGTAAACATGTTTCCAGTCACTCATACCATTAGTAAATGCATTACTGTCAGTCGAAAAAGCCAAACAAACGGAACAAAATATTTGTTTTGAATGCTCATTGTATGTACACCAATTCCTATTTAATTTGTTGTTACGAAAAAATACCTTTTTACTCGAAAACGGTAAAATTGAATCATCAGACGGTTGTACCGGATGAATTTGAAAAAAGTACTTTAAATTATGAGAATTTGGTTTTAATTCTACGTTTTTTTCTGGATTGATAACCGGAGTGTCATGTTGAAGTTGCATTAGAGCAGAACTACTATTTTCGGAATTTAATATTTTTTCATCGTTAGTAAACTCGTTAATATCTGTTAAATAAAAAAAAGGGTGGTCAAGGGGTAAACTTTTTACTTTTTTTGTTATAACTTAAAATTTATTAAATAATTTATAACTTATATGGTACCTATATAAAAAAATAATTTTATTTGATAAGCTTACCTTGGGAAGTATGATCCGTTTCAAATAATAAATCATTATGATCAGAGATATTTTCCGAATCCGTTGAAAGTGTAACTGGATTTCTTTTACCAAAATATGAATCTAATCTCATACATTGTTTTCCACTTAACATCAATAACTTTTTACTTTTTTCCCTCTCTCTTTCAGCGCCACCTTTTCTTTTCTTATTATCGCTCATTTTGATGAGAAATATTTTAGGTTGAAATGAATATAATATTTAAAAACAAAACTTTTTAATACGTATGAAATATAAATGTAGTTACCACTCGCAACGTATTTTATCTAATGACAAAATAACGAAAAAATATAGTAATGTACATTTGATTCGATAGTATAGCGAGGCGATAAACCGATAAGATATTGTCGTAGACCACAGATATAATATAATATAGACATAATACTCCGTGTCGAAGACATAGAAGGCTACAGCGAAAGTTATAAAAATAGATAGTGTGAACTGAACTGAAGTGGGTATATACGTGCGTATATTAAATACGGTATACTTATAATTAAATTTGATTTCGTCTTCGTATATATATAGTCATATAGATAAATAAATTTTTTCATTACTCTACATTATTATTATCTATACTTTAGGTAAACGGGCCATTTGACTTCCAGGCCACCGGGATTTTTCCCGGTATCCCGGTGGGCCACTCCGCCCCTGATTAAGCCAAAGGATTTGTGGATATTTCGGACTTAAGAGGATCATATCATTCACCACTTAGACGATCACTGAAGTGGTATCGCAAAGTAGCATTTGAATTATTATTAAACACAAGTTTATTAAATGCACTAACTTTGTTCACTACTGTAACTGGTAACAAAATGGGTGTTACTGAATTTAGAGAAAGCATTCTAAAATCACTACTACAAAAATCTCAAATATCCCAAATAAATAGAAAACCATAAGCTAGTTACATGCAAGAGAGGACGATGTTACGAATGCTATAACGTGATGGCGAAGCATTGTGGAAGACAGCATGCACAAAAAGTCACTCGCAAAGTGCAAACTATGTGTATCAGTTGTTCTAAGCCTTTATGTTTAGATTGTTTTTTTAAGACGCATTCGTCAAAAAAAAACAAAATGAAATTTTTTTTTTTTATTTTTACATTTTGTTAACAAGTAATTTAGTATTTTCAGCTAAGCATTTTTATTTACAAAAATATTAAGTAAGAATTGTTTTTTTTTTCATTATTACATATAATTTTGTATTTTAATCTATGCAAAAATAAAAAAAGAATTGTACATGAACAAATAACAACATTACAATGCAATTTACATGGAATAAATCGTCTTTTTATGTACTTACTATTCTATTAATTGATTGAGTACCAATAATGGTACTCAGTGACGTAATCAAGAAAAATTACAAGTACTAAAATTGACCCTCAAAGCCTGAGAGTCAAACAGTGTGAACACCAGTATTGGTACTCAAAGCGTGTAGAAAGAATATGTTAAAACTATTAAAGCCTAGTATGCATACCATGTGAGTACCAAATATGGTACTCATGGCAGTGAACTTGTTAATTACGCATTAAAGTAATTAGTGTTCCGGTGTTTGTAAAAATGCAAGCTCATTACTGTTTACTCTTTTAATTAAAGATAAAAATATAGATACATTATCATTATTATTATTTGCATTTGCAATGATGATAAAAATTACAATGATGACAACAAAAACCCTTCGTAAACTTCGTGTAAAAATGACTAAGTAAAAAAAAATATTAGATCTTTAAGCACTATAAAGATGTGATATCATGAATTAATGCTAAGTATATTGAATTTAAGTAAACGTATTTTGTTTCAATAATTTATTTACTTGGCGAGGAATTATTTCTTAAAAGAAACAAAGTGTGATGAATAATATAATAAAATGGCGAAGAACTATTATAATATAAATTATTATTGTTTTTTAAAACATATTATTATTAATATTTATATACTATTCTAAATAATTCCTAGTAGTTTGAATAATGAGTTATTGACATTATTATGTAATATGTGTGATTTAAGAGAGATTAACACTTTTCTATTAAACATAGAATCGTCACTTATAATTAGGCTATGATATTATAGCTATTAACGTGTTGAAGAGACATTACAAGAACGCTGTTACACTTATGTGCGATATAGTGTGTGATATCCCGCTCTAAGCCTTCTCGTCAACTCCTTGATTGTCTATAATCATGTCATCACAGGTTCGACCGGTGAAAGCTGTCATTCACGTTCTATGCTAAATTATTGTGTTGCACTGTTGTCCCTCTTTGACCAGTGAATGTTATCGCTAAATGTGTATGATATAAATTATATTCTCGCTAAACATTAAAATAGATATTTAGCCACTCCAAATATTTTCTCTAAATTGTTGCGAAGTCCACAGTATTTTAAAGTTTATAGTCTAAGCCGACGCTGACGAGATGTTTTATCCCCTTCTCCTCTGTTCTAATATGTTATGCCCCCCTCTAAGCCTTAATCTTCACCTCCTCGATTGTGTTATCACACGACCGACGGGCGATTTCTATCATTGACGGTTTGGCGATAGTGGTATGTTTATTATCACCAAATGACTCCTTACAACAAAACGTGTTCGAATACAAAATGAATTTATTAGTTGCTCGAACAAAATAATAAAATAGTACAGTATAATAATAATAAATAAAATGGTACAGTATAACGCAATATTAAACTAGCGCGATAGGGACTCGAGCCGATGGGGGCGAAGATGGCGACGTGCTTCGCGTTCGGCGAGTCGAGAACGAGAGCGAGCCAGCTCGACTTGAGCGGTCGCCGTAACCGTCGAATTCGAACGGTCGAGCTTGCGGACGGTGGGAGAGCTTTTTACAATACAAATATAAATTAAATACAAAAATTCACAGACAAATAGGTACAATAATAAATCAATTAACAATGTGGTAACACTGACGCAGTGCGCGACATACGCGGTAGTGGGACTACTCGTTGTGTCCCCACATTACTCCCCCCCGGAAAACGAAAAGCGGACTCGCTTTTGAGTGTTGACCTCGTGTGCTGCGTAGCTGTGGTCGAAGGTCGGGTCTTCACGCTGGATGAACGCTGGTTTGAGTCGGTCGACGCTGATCCATGACGTGGTGCGATCTCGCTGGACCTTGAAGATCTTTTCTCGACGTTCGAGTACTGCATGCGGGCCCTCGTAACGCGGTTGGAGTGGCGGCTTCGCTGCGTCGGTGCGAACGAATGTCGAGTGTTGTGGTTCGTACCGGGCGTGTGCCGAAGTCGACCCATGGCTTCGCGTAGGACAGCTACTAGCTCGGGCGGTCGAGGTTCGGGTTGGGAAGGGTGAAAATACTCGCCTGGGAGTCGCAGCGATGTGCCATAGACCAGTGCAGCTGGGGACTGTCCGATGTCGGCCTTCACTGTGTTACGTAGCGCGAGTAGCACGACGGGAAGCGTAGTCGTCCAATGCGGCGACTCGTGTGCGGTTTTAAGTGTTCGATGAAAACGTTCTACCATACCGTTCGACTGTGGGTGATACGGCGACGTTCTTGTGTGAAGGATGCCGAATGTGGACGTGAGCGACTGGAATAATTCCGACTCGAACTGTCGACCTTGATCGGTGGTGATGGTATCGGGCACACCGAAACGTGAGATCCAGTTCGACATTAACAGCTGGGCGACGGCGTACGCGGAAGTATTTTCTAATGGCCAAGCCTCGGGCCACCGAGTAAATCTGTCGACGACAGTAAGAAGGTATTTGCACCCTTTAGACGGAGGTAGTGGACCGACCAGGTCGATGTGAATATGCCCGAAACGTCGTTCAGGCGGGGCGAAAGGTGTCATGCTCGTTACCGTGTGTCTGCCCACCTTGGCGCGCTGGCATGGTTCACAGCATCGAGTCCAATTGGAGATCTCACGGTCCATGTTCGGCCACCAGTATCTCGACTTGATGAGTGAGAGCGTGGCGCGACGTCCGCCGTGAGCCTGACCGTGCAGCGCGTCGAAAACTTTGCGTCGGTGTATTAATGGTACGTACATACGTGCTGTTCCGGTCGAGTAGTCGACGTAAAGTGTACCGTCGTTCGTGGCGTGCGGTTGTAAGCGTAATGAAACCTTTGAGTCGCCGGCAATAATTGATCGAAGCTGTTGATCGGCGGCCTGGTCGTCTGACCACTGTCGTAACGTGGGTAACTGCTGCGTCTCGGCGATTTCGAGTCTCGACAGCGCGTCGGGAACTACGTTGTTGGTACCTTGAATGTGCTCGACCGCGGCGATGTGTTGCGAGAGAAACGAAATCTGACGTACTTGACGATCGACGATCTTTTCGGCTTTCAACGTGAACATGTATGTAAGTGGCTTATGGTCCACTCGAAGAGTAGTATGTCGTCCCTCGATGATATGGATGAAATGACGCGTGCCTAGGTACGCGGCGAGAAGCTCGCGATCGTACGTGCTGTACCTACGTTCGGTGGGCGACAACTTTTTTGAAAAGAAACCGAGTGGTTGCCACTTATCGTCGACGTTTTGCTCGAGGACGGTGCCCACGGCGATGTTCGACGCGTCGGTATTGAGACGTAGCACGGCGTCGGCGCTCGGGTGCATGAGCTGCGCGGTGTCGGCGAGAGCTTGGCGACAGGTGTTGAACGCTGTTCGGGTCGCGGCTGACCATTGTAGTGGTCCGTCACGCTTTTTGACACCGGAGATTAAGTCGTACAGTGGCGCTTGTGCCTCGGCGGCGTTGTGGATGAAGCGATGATAAAAGTTCAACGACCCCAGAAACCGTTGTAATTGTTTCTTGGTCGCTGGTAAAGGCCACTCGCGTATAACGGCGACGCGTTCGACGTTCGGTCGACACGATTTACCGTCGACAGTGTGACCGAGGAAAGACACCGTATCGGTCGCGAAAACGCATTTGGCCGGGTTGATCGCGATACCGTGTGTTTGGAAACGCTCAAGAACCGCTCGAACGTGTTTTTCGTGCTCGTGCTCGTCGCGCGAAAATATTAACACGTCATCGATGTACGCGAAAACGAAATCCAGTCCGCGTAGTATGTCGTTGATCAATCGTTGAAACGTTTGCGCGGCGTTTCGTAATCCAAAACACATCACAGGGAACTCGAAAAGTCCGAACGGTGTCGTGACAGCGGTCTTGTGGACGTCGGCGGCTGCGATGGGTATTTGGTGGTAGGCTCGGACGAGGTCTAATTTCGTGAATACGGTCTTTTTCGATAAATTTGCGGTGAAATCATGCAGGTGCGGTAACGGGTAACGATCGGCAGTCGTGACGGCGTTGAGACGTCGATAATCACCGCAGGGGCGGAACGTACCGTCCTTTTTGGCGACGAGAAGTAGCGGACTAGCCCATGAACTCGATGACGGTCGACAGATGCCTTTCTGTCGCATAAACTCGAATTCCTGTCGAGCGATTCGGAGTCGGTCGGGCGGTAGTCGTCGCGGGCGCGAGTATAGCGGCGGGCCGGTCGTATGTAGTTCGTGTACTACGTCGTGTCGGAAATGATCCGGCACCGGCGACTCGCGCGTGACTTGAGGGAAGTCGCGGAGTAACGTTGTCCACTTCGTAGGTTGCGAAACAGCAAAAATCGTAGGCGTGCCTTCCGTGATATCGGTGATGACTTTCACGGAGTGTCGATCGGCGATGTCGACTAGGCGACCGTGACGTAGGTCGATGAGCAGTCCGAAGTAGTGTAGGAAGTCTGCTCCGATGATAGGTCGAGCCACGTCGGCCATCTCGAACGTCCAAGTGAAGAGTCGCTTGAGACCTAGGTCGAGATGTAGTTGCTTGGGCCCGTAGGTCTTGATTTTTGAGCCGTTTGCGGCTGTCAGTTGCAGGCTTGACGTTTGGTGGACGGTGTTACGGTCGGGGGGAATTACCGAAATTTCCGCGCCGGAGTCGATAAGGAATCGACGTCCGGTACGGGTGTCGGAGACGAAGAGTCGGTGGGTCGGAGGGGATGCGGCGTGGTTTTGCGTCAAAACCGCCGCCACTCTAATTTTTCTTTGTCAACGCGAAAGTGCACGGCGATCGACATTTCACCGCCTCGGGGCCGTATCGCTGGTGAAAATAGCAGTGTTGGCTGTCGTGGGCGAGCGGGCGCGGAACAACGAAGCGCGACTGTGAGCGCGCGCGCGACGGTGTATTCGCGCGGTCATCGCGACTGTGCGGCGTTCCGCGATCGGACCTGGTCGGCACGTTCGGCGAGGGCGTCCAACGACCCCTCGTTCACGCCGGCTAGGACGGCCTGTACCATAGGCGGTAGCTTCGCGCGCCAGAACGCCTCCATGGCCGTGTCGCTCATGTCCTCCGGATAGAGATCGCGCATGTCGCGGAGGAGCTGGGACGGCGTTCGGTCCCCGACGCTGCCGGATTGCGCGATGCGCAAGCGCGTCGACTGGGACGCCGTGTGGGTCCGGATGAGGCGAGCACGGACAGCGTCGTACGACGTAGAAGACCCCAAGAGGTCCGCCACGCTGCGCACCTGCTCCTCATTGAGGGCGGCGAGCACGTGGTTCACCCGCGACAGGTCCGAACGGATTCGGTTCGAACTGAATACGGCTTCCGCGTGGACGAACCACTGTCGGGGTGAACTTGCCCAGAAACCGGGCAAACGGATTTGGGCAACCGCGGACACCTCCTGTGGCGGCGCGGCCGGCGGAACCGGGGTGGAATTTGAAACCGCGGTTGTGACGGTTGTGGCCGGTGCTGTCGAGGCCGTCGTCGTCACGACGACTTGATCCAGTGCCATGATATCAATCAGCGACTGCATGGCGCTGGATTCAATCGGATAAAACACGCGAGGACGATCGGACCACGTGGCCGTTTGGCTTGTCGCGTGGACGTTCGCGACGGTACGCACTCGCGACGATAAAAAAAGAAAAAACTGAACTCGCGACGGCGAAATGCGAAAACTCGCGACGGCGAAAAACGAAAACTCGCGACGGCGAAATGCGAAACTCGCGACGGCGAAAAACGAAAAACGTGAAACACGGGACCACGAGGTCACCAGTGTAACGATCACGTCGAGGTCACCAATTTGGCGATAGTGGTATGTTTATTATCACCAAATGTCTCCTTACAACAAAACGTGTTCGAATACAAAATGAATTTATTAGTTGCTCGAACAAAATAATAAAATAGTACAGTATAATAATAATAAATAAAATGGTACAGTGTAACGCAATATTAAACTAGCGCGATAGGGACTCGAGCCGATGGGGGCGAAGATGGCGACGTGCTTCGCGTTCGGCGAGTCGAGAACGAGAGCGAGCCAGCTCGACTTGAGCGGTCGCCGTAACCGTCGAATTCGAACGGTCGAGCTTGCGGACGGTGGGAGAGCTTTTTACAATACAAATATAAATTAAATACAAAAATTCACAGACAAATAGGAACAATAATAAATCAATTAACAATGTGGTAACACTGACGCAGTGCGCGACATACGCGGTAGTGGGACTACTCGTTGTGTCCCCACAACGGCCAATGCTTAATTATTAGGCGTGTTTTCGCGATTAAACTGATTACATTCATTATCAGTTGTATTTATACAATATTGGTTATTGGTTAAAAAACCGCGAAAACTAATTGTTTATGGTTACTCTCACAAGTCACAGTGATTAGAGATAAGGAAATTTTGTTTATAATGCCGGGTTGCATAAAATGTGTTCTGTAAACTATTGGTTCCATAATCTATCTGTTCTGTAAAATCATGTTTACTGAACAGTTTGCGTTGCATAAAATTGTGTCTTATTATTTGTATTTATTATCCATGGTTACAACCACGGTTGTATTCTACAATTATTATGTGATAATAATGTTATGTATAATAATGATAATTCAATATCAAGTTTTCACTGTTTTGTGTCTGTGTGTTGAGTCGTTGTCATTTTCCGTTTTATTTTTTAAATTTGTTTTTCTATACCAAAATGGCAAATGACATTAAAAGAGGTAGAAATTTCACTGAGGCTGAAAAATGCCTTTTAATTGATTTAGTTTTACCGCACAAAAAAATTATTGAAAATATTAAGGTAAGTCAATTAAATAAAAATATTATTTGGTAACATGAATGTGTTAATTGTTCATGAACTAGCTATTCTTTCATTTTTTGTGTTACAATAGTGAATCTTATGAAAATTTTAATCATAATTTATATTGCAATAAATATTTGTCCAATAATTTAGACTGATGGTATAACTAATAAATGTAAAGATGCTACTTGGATTGAAATCAGTGATACATACAATAGCCAGCAAGAGTCTGGTATCAGAAGCATTCGACAGTTAAAATCATTGTATGATGTTCAAAAAAGAAAAGCCCGAAAGGACAAAAGTGATAACAGGGTAAACTTTTTTATTTTTATTTAACCATTTAGTTTTTTTTTTTACTCAGAATATTATTATTACTTTTTATTTAGGTTGAACTATACAAAACAGAGGTGGCTGCAATTTTTCGTCTTTGTCAAATTCAACACAGAAAGTTTTGGGCGTGTTAGGAGATCGCGTAGACCCTTTACAAAATGACACCGATTGTGATACAGATTATCCACAGTATCCAGGTATGCATAAGAATTATTTTAGTTCAGTACTTATAACAAATAATTCAAATTGTATTTTTCTCTTTAAAGCTTCATTCCTCCCACCTCACTAATTATGAACTGTATGGTTTTTTATTTATAGACGAAGAAAAGGTAATTAATGATTATGATACAGCATTTAATGATGAACAATATACAATTATTGAAACAATAATCGGGGAGGATGAATATGAGACTGGTATGTATTAATTAATATTTTGGTTTTTTTTCTAAGATTTACATCAGCGGTTCTCAATCTTTTCATATCTGCCTACAATTTTGAAATTTTTCACATTATTATACTTAATAATGGTTAACTTCAATATTTTTAGTTATTATTTATGGATTAATGAAATTCGTTATAACTAGTACATTTTTTTTTCATTTATCAAAAAATTTCAGCGAACGATAGGTCGTTAACTGCTAATTTATATAATTATCAACCATATATTATATTGCATAAATTAATTTTTCAGTGCATTTACCAAATTACCATAATATATCTGTGACATCTATCTCACCTGTTTCGAAAAAAAGAAGTCCAGAAAGTCTTAAATTGCCTGAAAATAAGATCATAAAAACAATGGATAAACAATCTGTGACTGATAGTATTCAAGAAACTGGGAAAAACATTGTTCATAAAAATGCATCAATCAAAAAGGTTTATGAAGGGCTTCAACAATTGACAACCAAACATTTATTACATGCTGAAGGCAAAGAAAAAGTTACAGAGACTTTAAACTCATTAACATTGCGGAAAGCTCAATTAAAATTAAAAATAACAGAAATTGAAAATAATATAATTATTTTGAAACAAGAAGCAGACAAAAAACAGTATGATTCTGAAAACAGGCAAAACAACTTAAAAGAACAAATTTTAGAATCTGAATTGAAACAAAATAAAATGAAAGAAGCTATTCTTTTAAAACAATTAACAAATTAGCTGCAATTGTAGATTACAGCTAAATAAGTATTTAAGTTGTTTTTTTTTTAAATGTTTGAAAACCAAAGAGTTTAATGTATGTTAAAGTTTTATTTTGTTGCACTAAAATGTAATGTTCTAAATTAATTTTTATTTTATTTTAGTATATAAGTATTATGTTTCATATCATTACAATGTAATAATAATATACTGTTAATTAAAATTCTTAAATAGTTTAATATAATATGTTAAAGTTTCATTTTGTTAAAATTTATAAAAGTTTTTTTTTGCTGCACTAAAATGTTGTGTTCTATATTAATTTTAATTTTATTTTAGTATATAAGTATTATGTTTCATACCTTTACAAAAAAATAACAATATACTGTTAATTAAAATATAAATACAAATATATGTAATCAAAATTCTTTTTTATTTAAGAAAACACATGGTTTATTAAATTTGATCTAGCAGCATTTCCCAACTGTCGAGTAGGAATTGATGGTAACTCTTCAAACAATTCATTATCAATTAAATTATCGTCTTCTATTGGTATCTTATCTTTTTGTAGTAGAAGGATATTGTACAAAACAGCTGTAGCAACTATAGTGTTCATGGTAGTACTCAATTTTGTGCGAATTCCTATGGCTAGTACAGGAAATCTTCTCTTCCAAACTCCAAATAAACGTTCAACAACGTTTCTTGTTCCAATTTGAGCTTTCTAATATGAAAATAATAATTTATATATTTTGATAAGTTCCAATAATGTTGTTATTATAATAGGTACTTGATATTTCTGTTCAGCATCAGTTCTTGGGTTCAAAAGAGGGGTCAGGAGATAACTTCTACATGGATAACCACCATCTCCGAGTAAAAAGGTATTTCCAAATTCATTGTTTTCAAATTTCGCACGTATAAAACTGTTGTCAAATATAGTGCTGTCATGAACAGATCCAGGCCATCTAAATAAACAAGTTATAATATAGTTATACAATTAATTGGAATATAATTTAAAAGTTCATATTTACCTAGCTACAATATTCATAATTTTTAATTGGCTATCACATATGGCTTGAATATTTAATGAGAAATATCCTTTACGGTTGCGGAACTTCTCTCCAATATCATTTTTTGGTGATTGTATTCTTATATGCGTACAATCAATAGCGCCGATAACTTTAGGAAACCCATGTAATTTATAAAATCTTGCTTGGATTTGTTGAAGTTGGACATTATTGTTAGGAAATTGAATATATTGTGGTCGTAACTGTGCAATTTGTAAAGAAATACGTTTGATAATTCTACAAACAGTAGCTTTGTGTACATGGATATGATCCCCCAAGACAGCCTAAAATTATAAATGTTATTATGTAAGTATACTTGTCAGGCATTTTCTATTGATTTACTATACATTTTAAATACATATATATCTGTATATAGGGATATCTAATAAATATTTATACTTATGAAAAATACAAACTTGAAATGTTCCCGTCGCATAATAACGGAGAGCAATTAAAATCTGCACTTCAGCTGATAGGGAGAAATTTCTCAGAGTTTTATGTTCAATATTTTCTCCAATCATGTGCAAAAGTATCATGAACGTTTCTTTGGATAATCTATTAGTTCATAAAATGTAATATAAAAAATGATTAAATTATATAATGAATTTAAATTTAAATAAATACTAAATTGTGATAAATGATAAATGAATTTACTTAATAAAAGTACGTTGGACAATATACTTTTTGAAACATTGGTACTTGCGTGGAATAAAGGCAAAGAAGAAGAAGAAACATAGGTACTTACCTAAAGCGAATTTTAAAGTCAAAATCATCATAATCTTCGAGGGGATTTGACCGATTCCGAAATCGCCTCGGCGTTGGAAGATTAATCAATATGTCAAACAACATATTATTATCATCAGACTCATCTGATGAAGATGAGGCTGGTGTTAATGACATTTTACTAACAAAAATAAAAGTTTAATTTATTATAGTAATATTCAGTAAATAATGCACAGAATACGAATATGACAAATTAGATACAAGAATACAACAGTACAAATTACAATACTCGACTAATCAAGAAAATGTCACGTTTTTTTCGTGATAAAAAAAATATAATTACCTAAATGATAAGGTAAAGAGTTCTGCAAATTATACAGAACCGAAATCGGATCTCTAACTTATCGATTCAATAACTATGATTTTGATAACAGCTATCATATTTACGTAACTGTTTTCAATTTTATGGAACCGATAGTTGGGTAAATGGTTTATGTATTTTGTGTTCATACTGTTCTATTTATTGAATTTATTATTATGGAAATAGCAGCTTTACCTATTATAATTAGTCAATTAAAAATGAATTAAACAATGAAATTATACAAATATGTTCCAATTTAATAATACAGCATACTGATTAAGAACCCCTTCTTATTATATAAAGAATTGCTTGTTAATTCATAAGTATTAAAATGCTGAGTTGCGATACATCGACAGCCGTCGCCATCGGCCTACCGATATAGCTCCGGCAGTCGAGTACAAGCAGCATACGTAACTATACGTCAGTCGACCATTTTTATACTAATAGTTAAACTTAATACTGTGTTAAAATATAACTTAATATAAATCAAATAGTTCATTAGTTGATGTGTCTTTTATTAAAACATTCCTGACAACGAACAAATATTACATGTCCACCGTTGGAACTAACCGACGGGACATAACAATTAAAAAATAATGTTAAAAGAAGAAGAAAACTTATTTTAGCATTATTAAAAAGACAAAGACATTACAGGACCTAGGTGTCGAAGTATAAATTTAATAATTTAATATTTTAAAAATAAAAATAAAAATTCCAATTTAATATTTATCCCATTATCACGTTATCACTTTCCTATATCAATAACCAAACGGTATAACCAATGCATTTACGCGGTTATAAGTTATCAATAACCAAAAACCAAAAATAATAACCAAACGGATAACCAAAATCGCGAAAACGACTTGTTTATCAAATACAGTAACCAGGTTACTTTTGGTTAATCACGAAAACACGCCTATTGTGTTGTCTCTCATCGACAGACTAATGTTATCACTAAATATGTATAATATAAATTATATTGTCACTGAGCATTAAAATAGATATATAGCAACTCCTAATATTTTTCGAAAGTGTTGCGATGTCTTCAGTAGTTCAACGATAATAGTCTAAGGCTCTAAGCTTAATTAGCTTAATTAGCTTAATTATGACCTGGCCGGGCTTTGGTTATTTGATTATTTGTGATATATATATATGTCTGAAAAATAGCCTGGTACTTTTTTATATAGAACAGAGAAACATGGGTGATCTCGTGGAAGATTCTATGTATCTGTTCTACAGTTTAGGTCAGAGCTATTAACCAGATCATCGTAAAAATCCTTGGTATGAATATGATACACAAGTGAGTCTGAGGAAAGAAAAAAATATAAATTTTATATAACGCATATTCAAATGGAAATTAATGTCATCATTTAAATTTTTAATTATAATATCATATTATACCTGTATCCGTATACATTAGTGTAACAGCGTCCTTGTAATGACTCTTCACTACGTTGTAGTGATAGTCATACATTAACGTTTTGCTAATGTCTAATACCGCGAATCCGATATAAATAGGTTTGTTGAAATGTACTACTTTCTTGTCTAGAGTAATAGCCGATGAATTTTCATTGTAAATTGTGCAATTTTTAAACGTTGATTTGAAGAAAATTATCGATTGTGTTACCAAAGCGCACGATCCATAACTGTCCACTCTCCTCTAATCACCCAATTGTTTACTAAGTAACTTAAATACTTTTCCATTAAACTTGTGATCACTTATTAATAGACTATAGTATTATAGCTATATATATGATATGAAGCTAATATATATATATATATATATATATATATATATATATATATAAGAGCTGAGTTCATGATAATACTGCACTCCGCTTATAACTATTGTTTCGAGACCTACCCGGGCAGACTCGAACAATTGAATATTAAGTGTGATATTTTTCAAATCTTGTATAATTTTATTGTTTAACTGCTGTTTACGTGTGTTATATATTTGTATATATACATTTATTTTTTTGAGTGATTTTTTTCTACAATAAAAACATAATGTTTACTTGTACTGTGTGTGGAATAAACAAACTGTGAAATAAAAGCTTTGGTTAAAATGTAGATTTATTATATTGCACAATAATATAAATACCTTAATACCTACAATATTTAGATATTTTGGTAACTATAGGTACTACTATTTTAATTTGATACCAAAGTGAATAATAACTATTTTTCAAATTTATAAAACTAAAAAATGTGTTTTAAACAATAAGAAAAAAAAAAGCTGGTAAGTGAGATGATGGTGGTACAAGTTCGTCCTTCGTCTCTTCGGTCCTCGGACAAGATATTGGTGATGAAAGTATTAAGTTTTAAAGAAATGATGACTCATTTCTTTAGTATAAAACGATTCTGAGCAAAGCTTCAGTGTTGTATATTATTATTTAAATACTGTTTACGTATTTTACGGTTATTTGTATAATTTTTGGTGAGTTTTTTTTGTAATTAAACCCTCATAAAATATTCAATTAGATATAACTCATTTATACTTCAATAATTTGATAAATAATAATTTACTTAAATGCTTGGAAAAAAAATCTTGAGTCACGATTATTGATATTTTTTCGGTATTGATAGCTTAGTATAAGAGTAAACTTGTATTAAAATTTCAGAACTTTCTAACAAATACTCAATATTTCATTAGAAATAAACTTAAAAGAAATCAGACAATATCGTGAAAAATCGTATAATAATTTATTAAAGTGTGTATAAAAAAAAATCCTGAGTCACAATTTTTGAATTTTTGTTAGAATAATTAGGTAGGTATATGAGTAAGGTCATATTCAATTTTCAGAACTTTTTGTCAAATATTTAAAATTATATTACATAAAAACTTTCCAATAATTTGGTAAATTAAAAGTTCTATATTTAAGTCAAAAGTGCTATAATTGTTCTGAAAATTTTGTCGAATATAAAAAAGTATGTATTTGATATTGGATAACATTTTCAAGTTTCTAGCTTCAATACTTTTCGATTTATGACTAAATACCTAAAATCTGAACAGTGAAAATCTCGTTTACGGCGGATTTTTACCGATTTTACCGTTTTTCGATCGTTATTCTTGATTACTGGAAAAACTATGGAGGTTTAAGAAAAATGACCTGTGTAAAGTACCATCTCAGTTCAATTTCGAATCTAAAAAGTTGCTGGACGAAACTTTTGGACAAGGATTTCTATACAAAAATGTGGTTACAGAAAAAAATAAAAAATAAAAAATAAACATCATTGTAAATCCATAAGATTCTTCGCTTCACTCAGAATCTAAAAAAATGATATAATGAAGTATATTATAACATGAAAATATTCGAGCGAAGTGAGACAATTTTTATGACCACGAGTTGGCAATTAGTTAGTCTACACCCCCCATAGTTATTTTTTCGGGACGGCCCTGGTAGTGGGTATGCGCTACAACAGATCGATGGTTTTTTGTTAGGTGTGTACAAATATACACCGATGGGTGGTTCCACCTATATTGAACTTCCGGCTAAAATACGGGCAAAAAAGGCAGTGATAAATCCACAAAATATCGATAACCAATGCTTTAAATGGGCTGTATTGGCTAAACACGTCACGGGGGTTCATAAACAAAGAGTTGGATCCAATTATACTTCTCACGAAGCAAGCTATGGCTTTACTCGACTTACTTTCCCCACACCATTGACAGTGATAAAATTATTTGAAAAAAATAACCCCGACGTCTCAATTAATGTGTACGGCTTGAATGAATAAAAAAATATGGTGAAAAAGTAGAAAAATCAAATCAATGTATTATATTCCCTTTGAAAGTGGTAGATGTGGAAAAATCTAATCATTTCGATTTGATATTTATCACAGTAAAAATCATTATGCATATTACGGATTTATCGTGATTATCAGGCGCACAAAAAAATAAACATGATGGTAAATTATTTTTCTGTAAAACATGTTTTACTACGTTCGACAGCCAACCTAAATAATGGTCAAGAGGCTTTGGATGAGCATAAAAAAGTGTGTGGTATGCATAAACCTATATCGCCACAAATGCCGGAAAATGGGTCAATACTCGAGTTCGAGGGGTGGTAAACTCAATACCACTCGTTTGTTGTATATGCCGATTTCGAGGCGCTGCTGGTCAAATGTAATGGAAATAAGGGTGCGAACACCAGTGTCTCACACATACATAGTCCGACGAGCTACGGGTACTACGTAAAAGCAGCCGATTAGGTTCCGATAGATTTAATTGAAAAATTTGGTATACCACTGAAGCCAGTAATTTATCGCGGCTCAGAAAAACGACAAGACGTTGCCAAACGGTACCTGGAAGATATTATGCAAATTGCTAATCGTGTGCAAGAGCTATTAAAGACCAATCGAAGTATTATTATGACGGACGACGAGTCACGTAAACATCAGCTCGAGGGAAAATGTAATTTGTGTGAAAAACAATTTACTAATGTAAATCGGAAAGTAGCTGACCATTGTCACCTCTCTGGTAAATACCGACAGGCGTTATGCAATAGTTGTAATCTGAAACTGCAGACGCCTAAATTTATACCGTGTTTTTTACATAATTTAACAAACTACGATGCTCATTTTATTGTTACTGAATTGGGTTATGATGCACAAACTATTAATGTTATACCAAATAACGAGGAGAAAGTCATCTCGTTTTCTAAATACCTGTCCAGAGATTTTTCCGTTCGATTTATAGACACTTTTCGGTTTATGGCGTCACGTCTATCAACACTTGCCGCGAACATTGTAACACCAGAGTTTAGCCTGTTCACCGAGACGGGTCTATCCATATGAATATACGGATAGTTGGGTAAAGTTGGACGAGATAGCACTCCCGTCCAAAAAAAATTTTTACAACACGTTAACAGAATCTGATATAGAGGATGATGAGTATGAGCATGCCAAGAAAGTATGGAATTATTTTAAATGTAAAAATCTCGGAGAGTATTCAGATCTGTATCTCCAGATCGGATTATTATCCGATATTTATGAAAATTTCCGGCGGATATGTATGAAGACATACAACTTGGATCCGACCTTCTACTATACTGCACCCGGGTTCAGCTTCGATTGTATGCTCAAATTCACGGGAGTTAAATTATAACTTTTAACCGACTACAATATGGTGCTTATGTTTGAGAAAGGTAAATTATTGATACTACTAATTTATATAATATTACATTAACTATAAAAATTATATTTAGGTATACGTGGTGGACTTGTGCAGGTGAGCATGCGATATGCGAAGGCCAATAATTTTAAAACACCTGATTACCAGTGGCGTGTCTAGGAATTTAAAACGGTGGGTCAGAGACATTTTGTAGAGGCCATCCTTTTTTAGAGGTCACGCAACTTTTTTAAAAGCAAGTTATATTTATTTAAACAAAAATGTCCTCATACCTCTTTAACTCGACTCATGACTTAGTGCTTTAAATAAAAAATATGTTATACCTACTCATACATGTTTTTTGTGAAAAACAATATAAATAAATGATACAAAAGGTTATCAATTTTAAAATGTAAATAATTCTACGTCTTCTATAATTCTAACTACCTTAAAATGGTAATTATTTAAAGACCTTCATAATAAATTATGAAATTTTTAAAACCATTAATAATATATTCAAGCATTAACTACTGGTAACACTTTTTTTTAAAAGAAATAACAGTTGAACAAATAAATCGGTACCTTTATTTTCTTCTATAGAATACGTTTTTTACAAATTTTAATTCAGAGCATCTAAAAAGTTTTTCTTCTTTTCTTCATTTTGGCAAATGTTTCAATAACATTGTTGTAATCCATATCTTCAGCAACATTTCTTTCTATGCTTAAAACCGCCAAGTTAGACAACCTATCCTCAGCAATTGTAGAACGGAGGTATGTTTTTATAAGCTTCAACCTACTAAATGACCTTTCTGCAGTTGCACTACTTATAGGCAGAGTATAATATATTTTATACAATGTTGATAAATTTGGATATGAAGAAATCATATCATTTTCTATCATGAATTTTAACATATTGTTGTCAAATACTTTTTTATTTTTTATTTCTGCAATTAATTGGTTATAAATAGAACAAAACGACTTGTACTCCAAAATAAGATTTTCTTGTTCAACATCTACTTGATAAAATGTAGAAAGTTCTATAAGGGGTTCAACTAAAATTTCATTACTGGGTCTACCTTCAAAAGATTTTTTTGGATCAAGGATTTCAAATTTTCTTACAATACTAGAAAAATCTTCAAAGCGATATTTTAAAACATTGGTAAATGCATCTAAAATGACAAAATAAGTATTTATCCTAAATCGCTCATCAACTGAACTTATTGACTGAACTTCTGTACTTTCACCAAAATTGGTTTTTATTTTTTTACATCTAGGTTCATCAAACTGCTTTCTACCGTCAAATCCATTGCAAAACACTATTGCCTTTTCTTTAACTTCCATGAATACTTCAATTGTTCTCATAGAGTCAATATCAGTAAAACAAGCTTGAATCATGCTATGAGCTGTTAATAGATTAATTGAAGAGTTCTGTAAATAATTTGATAATATGTATACTTTGTCTAAAATTGTTCTCCACATAACTAAAAAAAAACTGAATTTAAAATTTATTATATGTAAAAGTAAACCCTGAGCTTCAGAAACAGTTTTTTGTTTTGTATTAGGAATTTCTCCTTTGCTAATTTTCTTTAATGTTTTAACAATTGCAGGTAAACTAAAATAAACTGCATCTACAGCACGTTTATGACTAGCCCACCTTGTCTCTGAAAGTTTTTTCAATGTCAAAACAATACCTTCTACTTGTTTTTTTTGTTCTTCTTCCAAAATATGCAATCTAGGCAAACTGCTAGTTAAAAAAGTATACAATGATTCTAAAGTACCAAAGAAGGAAACTGCATCGATGGAAGATTTGATAGAATCAATTAAAACTAAATTTAGATTGTGAGCACAGCAATGAATGTACAAAGAAAGGGGTGATAATTCTTTGACTTTTGATTGTAGACCAGAATAACGGCCAGACATTGTACTAGCACCATCCTACGACTAACCTCTACACATAGAAAAATCTAAATCAAATTTTCTTAAACATTTTTTAAGCACATCAAAATAGTTATCTGCAGAAGCCCCTGGTAACTCTTCAAAACACAAAAAATGTTCTCTAATTATTCCACCTTGATCCACAAATCGTATACTTAAGGAAAATTGATCATCTCGACTGATATCAATAGTTGAATCAATTATGATAGAAAAATATTTTGCTATCTTTACTTCTTTCAATATTAACTGTAACGTTTCTTGAGCCATAGCTTCAATTATATCATTTTGAATTAAATTACTTAGGTAAGTTTGGTTTCTTTTTGACTCTAATAAATGTTTACATAATACTGCATCATACTTTGCTATAAGCTTAACAAGTTCTAAAAACAGTCCATTATTTGATTTTCCATCATTCAATTTTTCTTTATGTCCTCTAAATGGGAGACCATTTTTTGCAAGAAATAGGGATACATCAATTAGACGTTTTAAAACATTACGATTATGTTCTTTTTCAGACTTTTCTGCTCGCATTAAGTTATGTATAATTGTATTATCATTTTGTAATCGTGCTTTTAAAACTAAATATTCTTTTACAGTATTTGTATGATCACTAGATGTCTCATGTTTGATAATTTTTTCTAGTCCTTTACGAAAATTATTCACTCCTTGGGCAGAGTCAGACCAATTAGAATTATGTTTTGATAATGTGCGAAATAAAAAACAAGAAAAGCAGTACATTTTGTTACTTTTAGGAGAAAATACTAGCCAATTTCTTTTGAAATGGAAGCCGGATCTTGATTTAATATCATACCAGTCTGGATTAAAACAGTTACCTTTTTCATTTTTTGGAAATTTGAATTTTTTTTCAATTCCTGGCTGACAAGGACCTACTTCAATAAGAACTCTAATTAATGCCTTCGACAACGTAATATTTTTGAATAAATATGGATCTGAAGGGAAATCTTGGCATTTATCAATCAAAAATGAAAAGACTATGTCCAGTGATTTTTTATTGGTATCTGGTTGTACTGAAGTACCTGATAAAGAAATTTTTTTTATATATATTTTTTTTATAGTTATTTTAATAAAACAATTTAATTTACCTTCAAAATCATTATTTGTATATTTATTTAAAATTGGACCATTATTAAGAACATAATCTTTTTCTTCATATGAATTATATTCAACATTTGTGATTGTTGGCTGTGGCAGAACTAAAAAAAAAAAATAATTTAGGTAAATAAAAATTTAAAATACACATTAAAATATTACAATTTTAATGCAGAATATTAAAATTACACTTTTATTATTTTAATAAAACAATTTAGTTTACTTTCAAAATCATTATTTCCATTTTCATCAACATTTGTTGGTATAACAGCTGTACTATTATTCGGGTTAATAAGCAATGGACCATTATTAAGAACATAATCTTTTTCTTCATATGAATTATATTCAACATTTGTGATTGTTGGCTGTGGCAGAACTAAAAAAAAAAAATAATTTAGGTAAATAAAAATTTAAAATACACATTAAAATATTACAATTTTAATGCAGAATATTAAAATTACACTTTTATTATTTTAATAAAACAATTTAGTTTACTTTCAAAATCATTATTTCCATTTTCATCGACATTTGTTGGTATAACAGCTGTACTATTATTCGGGTTAATAAGCAATGGACCATTATTAAGAACATAATCTTTTTCTTCATATGAATTATATACTACGTTTATATGATGGCGTTAAAACGGTTTGAAATTAAACCGTTTTGAAATTAAAACGCTTTAATGTCATGTAAACACTTAAAAACGGTTTAAAAACTGTAAACCGTTTTAAAAGTTAAAACGCTCGCACTATGTAGTTTAAGAATTTAAAACCGTTTTTATGCTTAAATCGGTTTATCAAATGTACATATAAACGCGGGATATGTTTTGCATTAATTGTGTTATCAGTTTGTTATTATGACTTATCATATTTGTTTATAATATTTAATACGGTACGGGAAACGAAAGTTAACTATATACTTAATAATGTAGTTAACTAAAGTAAAAAAAATTCAATACCTACCGTGTAATTAATTCGTTATTTACTAAGTAACTATTAGCTATTAAGTTGATTAATAACAGTGCATGAAAAATGGCATCTCCGACACCGAAAAAACGAAAGAGAATTTCTTAGTCAGACAAAGATGTGAAAGATTTATTAGCAATCTTCAAAGAAAAAAATATAATGTCTGCTTTGGATGGAAAAAGATATAGAAATGGAGAAGTAATAAATATTTGTTATCTTTAAGTCTCAACTTCAGTAGGTATGTTTGTAACTATTGTAAGCGAAAGAGCATCTTGAACAATAGTTGATGGCATGGTAGTAGCAAATATTAACAACATTTTATGTTTTAACAACTTTCTTTTATTATTTATCATTTTAAACACTTTTTTTCTTCGCAATTCAGCTGTCAATATTCTGCGTTTTAGTTCAGCAACAATTGAAACAATTAATTTTAATTTTGTCATTATTTATATTATTGTAAATTTCAAATTTGTATTTTGTAACACAAAATGAAATATGAATCAATCATATTATCTAATATGAAAATTTGAATCAAATCAATTATCAAGTATTCTCTTGGAACAAACGAATAAAGTCATGGACTAAAAATATTAAAATTAAAACGGTTTATAAAATATTTATAAACCGATTTATACATGTTCGTATATAAACACCTAAAAACGGTTTAATCTTAAACCGTTTTAAATTATATTAAAACGGTTGTTTCAAACCGTTTTAATGCCATCATATAAACGTAGTAATATTCAACATTTGTGATTGTTGACTGTGGCAGAACTAAAAAAAAATAATAATTTAGGTAAATAAAAATTTAAAATACACATTAAAATTTACTATTCTAATTTGTATTTTTATTATTTTAATTAAACAATTTGAATGCAGTAATTTTTTTGAAAATTGTAATTTATATACTAATAAAGTTGTAACTAAGTGCAAATAATTATGCATTTGCAATTTTTTTCTTTAAACTTAATATAAAGTATCTGGGTAGCATGAAATAAATTTTTTAACTTTTAAAATATAAAGATAAAAATATGTACCTATACTCTATAGGTATGTCAAATGTGGCATAAATTTGCATACTCTGAATTATTTTCCTTTCAAAGCATATTTACTTCTATTTACTACATATTATTTACATGATATTTAACATTGAACCATTTTTTTTTTCACAATAGGTAGCTATAGTATTTTAGAAAATTGTATTAATTAAGTTTATAGAAACAAAAATTGTTTATGATAAGAAAAGGTTACAATAAGGGCTATAATAATTTTTTGCAATTAAGGTATAATTATTAATTTTTAATAAATACTCCTACTTAAGTTTAAATTATTTTATAAATTATTATTTCAATATTTTAGAACAGAAATGTCTTATACTTATTTTGTTTTTAATAGTTTAAATTTGGTTATAAAAATTGAAGCAAAATAAAGTAAACATTTTTAATGCATTAAAATCCGCCCTTCAGTAATAAATGTATGCTGATTGCTGTGTATAATAAATTGCGTTTTTTCCAATTGATTTACAAATAAGTTACTCTACATACCTTTTTTAAAAGATAAGTGATTAGTAATATTTATACATTTTATAATGTGAATAATAAATAATTAATATTTATTGGTAGGTACTAAAACCTTAATTCTTACCTTGTAATATAGAAGGTGTATGTGTATTTATAAAAGATAAAATACTAGTATTTCCTTTAACCATCTTTTCTTTTTCTTTTATTATTTTTCGAGCTCCACCAGATAGCCGTTTTTTTTTCATGTCAGATTGAATGGGTTTCATAATAAAAATTTAAAAAAATTGCGAAAAAACACAGACAAAACAACAGAATTAACAACAATATACAACGATTTTATAAAATCAACGCTTATAATATGCTCAATGTAAATACGAAAATTTTATTAGCACCCATAGTTATTATTATTATTTATTATCACACAATATTGAATATTGTTAGTATCTGCTCACTGCTGAAAATCTATAAACGTAGACACTCTAGAGGAGTGTTGATGCACGACATGTAATGTAAATATAGGAATTCCCAATACATTGTGTTCGGTTATTTATTATTAGAGACGTTATCATTTCATAACAAAGCGTCTTATACAAAATACGAATTACCGATTACGGTGTGCCACTGTACCACAGTCCACAATATTACTTAAAATAATATTATAATTTATATTTATACTATTATTATGCACTACATAATATTATTTACGAGTCGTAAAGCATAATATTATGACATTAATCCAGGAGGAATTAGATTACCTACTAGGTTTGGGATTTTTAATTTTGAGAGGCCAGTCGATTACTAATTCAAATGAGCGGAGGGTCAATTGACCTCCCAAACCTCCTACTAAACACGCCACTGCTGATTACAATCCTGAGGAGGCAGATTCTTGGATTATTTACCAAGACTGTGAGTAAAAAATATTTTATTGTTTTCCGCTATATTTAAAATATATTTAATAAATTAATGGTAATAACTTATATGGGTGGGCAATGTCCCAGTTCATTCCCTCTGGCGGGTTTAAGTGAGTGGAGCCGACGATTGACGGGTTAACTGATATGAGTGACACCTCAGAGGTTGACAGGGTGTATGATGTCGACATATCTTATCCCGATAGTTTGCATCATTTACACATCGATCTACCGTTCTTACCCGAGAACAGTATTCCACCCGGCTCTAAAGTAACAAAGTTAATGGCCACACTAGGTCCTCGGAAAAATTACATTATTCATTAAAGGAACGTAAAGCAGGCAATCGCTAATGGATTAAACGTTGATAGGGTAAAATATTTTATATATGCATTAATATTGTACTACTATTTATATATTTTTTTAATTTTATAGGTACATAGAGTATTGGAATTTGAACAATCTGCATGGCTGGCTCGTTATATCAATTTAAATACGGGAATGCGTCAAAAAGCGGCTAACGAGTTTGAAGAAGATTTTTACAAACTCATGAATAACAGCGTGTTCGGTATGTTGCTCTATTAAATATTATAATGTCTATTTTCATTAAAATTTATTTTTCTCTAGGTAAAACAATGGAATCTGTTCGGGAACGGATTGATATAGAGTTGGTCTCGTGTGATAAACAGTTACAAAAATTAATAAATATGTCAACGTTTAAAAACGATACGTATTACAATGAAAATTTAGCTGCGGTTACTCTAGAGAAAAAAGTAATTCAATTCAATAAACCAATTTATATCGGATTCTCTGTATTGGACATTAGTAAAACGTTGATGTACAGTTATCGTTATAAATAACGTTATGAAGAGTCATTACAATAATGACATAACATTAATGTGCACCGATACGGGTATGTGTTATATTATTTGCAATTTATTTGCCTATATTATTTAATTGACATTTTTTTCCCCAGACTCTCTTGTTTATAATATAAACAATCGAGATTTTTACGCTGATCTTATTAATCGTACAGATCTGTTCGGCCAAATGGACACGGCCGATCTACCGAAAGAACATCCATGTTTTACAGATTTGCGGAAAAAAGTACCGGGTTATTTCTCCGATGAGGTTAAAGGAGATACTATATTGGAATTTATTGCTCTCCGGGCTAAATCCTACTCGTATAAATTAGATAGAGTTGAGAAAAATATAAAAATTAAGGCGAAAGGTGTTAGAGAAAATGTGGTCAAGAATCACATGTCTTTTGATGATCACAAGCGTTGTCTCTTAGCAACAAATGAGGAGGGGTGTGGGATTGGGTTTGACCCATATAAAATTAACATCTCTAAACGGTCGTTCAAACATAATTTAAAAACAATCAAAACAAAAAAACTTGTGTACAATCGGGAAGATGATAAACACATAATTTTAGATTGCCAAATACATACATCGGCGTACGGTCGAGTAGGTTAAATTTGTATTTAGCGGCAGACTTGCTGAAATTGTGTTTATAAATAATATGTTAATTTGTATGTATATATTATTCAAAAAAAGTGTAATTTAATGTAAGTTTATATATTTTATACTATTTATATTATGTACCTATGTTTATAAAATGTTTGTAACATTGTATAATACGATTTTTCATTTTAATAAATGGTATAGTACTAATACATCATGTAGTAATTAGGTATTGTTAATATTTCAGCTAATGTGTTAGTCATTATACTCAAAGTACGTTTTCCCAGTACAATTATAAAAGATGTAAATACAGAACACAGTATAAAACAATGTGTGCATAGGTATATCACACTAATATCCAATGATAGCTTTCGCCGGTCGGTCCCGTGATAACACAATAATTATGGACAATCAATGAGTTGGCGATTAAGGCGTAGAGTGGAGCATCAGATATTAGAGCAGAGAAGGAGGGGATAAAACATCTCGTCAGCATCAGCTTAGACTATTAACGTTAAACTAGTGTGGACTTCGTAACAATTTCGAGAAAATATTTGGTGTGGCTAAATATCTTTTTTAATGTTTAGATTCTAACTACTGTCGTATACGCCGATCACTCTCGACGCATAGACACAAAACCTAAAATTGAAATAAAGTAACACTTGGAAAATTACGGTAAGTTATCTATAACGGTCGAGTCACACGACCGTCACAGAGTACCCTTTTAATCTCCTTTTCTTTTACTTTTTATATCATTTGTCTTAACCTAATTACACATACTATTATTGCTTACGTACTACTTGACAATTGTTGTCTTATATTCTAAATGTTATACTAATTTGTTTTCTATTGCAAAATGTTTATACAGTTTTTGTTTTGTGTTATTTTTCCTATGTGCTAGATATTGTTTATGATATTTCTTAATATTACTTTGTACAATATTGCCTAATACTACAGTCCCCGTTCTAAAAAAAAAATATGTCCTCATATTTTATACCATGTTACATATATAGTGCTTATTTTACAATTTGTGTTAGTTGGTTATAATTTAAAAAAAAAATTTTGCTGATGTAGAAGATTTTGTTTGAGAGTTTGTGTTATAGTTATTATTTTTTTCCTTTTCTTTTTCATTTCTTGTGATGGCGCCGAGCAAGCCTGTCGCTTACGTCCGGGGTCGGATTGCTCGACCTTTTCATGTTCGTACTAGTGAAATTCGGTTGATGACTGTATATGAATTATATGATCTCAAAGATATAATCCAACGGTCTATTTATGCCTTAAACTATCATGGTGAATCCGATTTGAGTGACTTGTATTTGTCATACGTCCGTGGTTTATGTGACGTGGACATATGTTTGATCCGGTTTAATCGGATTCATCGCGGAATCTATGACTTCGTCTAATGATTGGTAAAAATTTTGTTTTCTTTTTCTTTTTGACATGTAGGTAAGGTGGGTGGAGTCAAATGATGAATCTGGCTGATGACTCTACTGAATTTTGTTATTTGTTAGTAAAAGGTTCACAATTTTTTTATTTGTTAATTTTCTTATAATCATAATCTTAATTATACGTTACAACATTTACAATTGAAAAATATAATGTACATTTTTTTTTTTTTTTTTATTAAGGTATTGTCCTTATTTACATTTCCTTATAAAATATTGTATTTTGCTTTTATTATTACTTTTTATATAAAGTTTAACATAAAAGATATAATTTGAAATTACAATAATGGTTATAACATTTTTTTTTTTTTATAATTAAACTTGTATTGTCGTTATGCTACATTTGTGATCTTTGTTGGACTATTTTGGACATCTGTTGGCTTAAACAAAAAAACAGGTCTAGTATTTTATTATATTTGTTATATATTTTTTTCCTAACGTCTTTTTTTATTTTGTAGGATTTGTTCATGTGGAGCGTGTCTTTGCAGTGTTATCCGGTTCTTTTACAGCTTTGGGAAATGTTTAATTTTAGTTAATTAATAGTTAATAATGATTTTTATTTAATTTAATTTTTATTTGTTAAAACTATTCATTAAGAGTTAGGTATATTCTTTAGGAGGAATAGGGGGTGGTAATTGATGGGCCGTCATTAGTAATTGTACCATTATGACGACCGGGTATATTTTATAGCACATAAAATCTATTACTATCGTTAGTAATGATAGCCATGTAATATTGATGTGCTATGTGATATTGTAATAATTAATGGCTCCATTGATCCTCATGCTCCCATGACGCTTAAGAGTATTGCTAAAAACTGAAACATTTTCTAAAACATAGTATAATTATTAGCTTTTGTTAAATTATAATTGTTTGTTAGTATTTTGGTATGTTATTTTTATAATTTCATATCTTATGTATATATATATTTTTTTATCTATCGGTGAATGGTTTTAACCTTTGAACATGTATAATATCTGTAGTTTGCTTTCCATTTAATATTAATTCTATTTTGTAATTAACATCCGATATTTTTTCTATTACTTTGAACGGTCCCCTGTATTTATTAGCTAGTTTTTTTGTTTTATTTGGTTCCTGAAAATGAAATTTTACTAATACCTTTTGTCCTGGTTTATATGTAATTGTTTTATGTGTTTTGTCATAATCGAATTTTTGTTTTTCCTGTTCTTTTTTTATTATTTCTGGTATTTCTTTACGGATTTCATTTAGCTTTTTTAGTGAATTGTTTATTTGAAAATTATCATTGGTTGGTATGATTTGATTGTCTATTGGTAAATTGGCTTCCATACCGTGTAATAAATAGAATGGACTTACTTTGAGTCTAGAACTTGGACATGTGTTATAAGCGAATACGACCATTTTGTAATAGAGTACCCAATCTTTTTGATTTTTATTGACATAATGTGTTAGACTATTACATATTAATTTATTCATTAGTTCTGTCATACCATTAGTTTGCGGATGATATGCACTTGAAAATATTTGTGTGATGCCTAAAAGTTTACATGTTTCTTCTAATTCTTTATTTTTAAAATGAGTGCCTCTATCGCTACAAAAATATTTCGGGACTCCATATGAAGTTATTAATTCCATTAAAAATTTTATCGTTTCTGCCCCTGTTGCATTTGCTACAGCTTTTGCAAAAGCCATTTTAGTTGCATTGCATGTTGCAACAATTAAATATCTTTTGCCATGAGATGGAGGAAGTGGTCCTAGATAGTCGAAAGTCAATCTTTGTAGTGGCTTGCCCGATTCTATAGGTATTGGTTGCAATAAACCTGGAGTTTTTCCCATTGGTGTTTTTACTAGTCGACACGAAACGCAAGAATTGATAAATTTTGTTGTGTCATTGATCATTGTATTCCAATGATATTTTAATTTTAATTTTGCGAGAGTTTTAGTTATACCAAAATGTCCACCGAACATTGATTCGTGATATGATTTTAAAATAATATTAATTAAATTTTTAGGGATTACCACAAGATTTATTAATTCATTTTTATTCCATTGTTTATAGTATAGAATATTATCTTCGTGACTTCTTTTTATATTTGTTACTTCCTGTATTTTTAAGAGCTTTTAAGATATTTGAACAGAATTCGTCTTTTGATTGTTCGGTTTGTAATGTGTCTATACTAATTTCTTTTTCATTATTATCTTTTTTTTCTATTTCTGTTAGGTGTATAGGAAATCTCGATAAACTGTCTGCTGCCGAGTTGGCTGAGCCTGGTTTATGTTTAATTACAAAATCATATTCAATTAGTTTAAAAATATTTTTAGTTATTCTAGAAGAAGGATTTTTCATGGTTTTAAAATATTGTAAGCTAGAATGGTCACTAAACACTGTGAAAGTTCTGCCTAATAAGTATTCTCTAAAATAATTTATTACAAATACTACAGCTGCCATTTCTAATTCTGTAGTTGAAAAATTTTTTTCCCCTCCTTTTAATTTTCTTGATGTGTATCCTATAGGGTGTTTTTGTTTGTTTTCGTCTTCCTGTTCTAAAATGCCTCCTAGTCCTTCCAAGGATGCGTCGGTAGTTATAAAAATTTCTCTTCCGTCTTTAAAATGTGCTAATACCGGTGCCGAAGTTATTGCTTGTTTTAGATATTCAAAAGCTTGTTCCTGTTCTTTTTCCCATTTGAATCCTATGTCTTTTTTTGTAATTTCTATAAGTGGGTTTGCTATTTTTGAAAAATTTTTAATGTATTTCCTATAATATGAACATAGTCCTATAAATGCTCTAACGTCTTTGACTTTTATTGGTTTTGGAAATAGTTGTACTGCTTCTATATTTCTTTTTAATGGTTTGAAACCCTCTTTTGAAATTTTCTGTCCTAATAATTCTATTTCTGATTGGAAAAAATGGCATTTATTTGTTTTTAATTTTAATCCTGTTTCGTCTATTCTAGTAAACATTTGTTCTAAATGGTATAGTGCTTTTTCGAATTCGTCGGCGAAACAGCATATATCGTCTAAGTATGCTACTATAGACCTGTATAAATATTCACTAAAAGTCTGATTAATTATTCTTTGAAAGATAGGCGCTGAATTTTTCCAGCCCTGTGGAATACGTTTAAATTGAAATAATCCAAAATCTGTAGTAAATGCTAATTTTGACCGGTCTTCCCGTTTTACTGGAATTTGGAAATAACCTTGTGCCATATCTATTGTAGAAAAATATTTTGCTCCCTCTAATGCTCTAAAAATATCTTGAGCGCGTGGAATTGGGTGTTTATCACTTATTGTTTGTTCATTGAGTTTCCTAAAGTCTACTAGAAAGCGATATTCTCCTTTTTGTTTTTTAGGTATTAGAAAAACTGGCGCTGCGTAATTACTTTTACTGGGCTCAATTATGTCAGCGTTAATCATTTCGTCAATCAAAAATCTACGTTTTTCTCTTTGTGAGGGTGAAACTCTATAAGGTGCTTGAAAAATTGGATCTCCCGAATTTAATTTTACTTCACATTCTTCTACCTTTGCGCAGCCTAAATCTAGTTGTTCAGAAGTAAACAAATGTTTGTATTTATTTATTAAAACTTGTGCTTTTTCCCTTTGTTCTTTTGTTAAATCGTCTGATATATGTATTATTGTCCCTTGTTTGTCTGTAATTTCATTTTGTATTTTATTTATTGTGATTGTATCATTATTTTCTTCGATATTGCCTATTACCGTACCTTCATAAATTTTTGTATATAAATTTGAAAAATTGTAAATTGGAATAGTTGTTTCGTTTTTCTTTAATATATTTGTTTCTAATTTTAGGAAATGTTTTTGACTTAAACGACTTACTGGATTTATAATTTTTTGTTCATTATTTATTTTTATATCTGTTTTAATTTGTATTTTAGTTATTATTTTTGGTGGTATTAATATATCTTTAGTTACTATAATTTTGCCTATTAATCTTTCTTTTTCTTTATATTTTTCTGTTTTAGATATTCCATTATGTTCTATCCAGGTTTTATCCATCTCTATAAAATCCCCTATTTTAAAACTTATTATTTTATTATCAAAGTCTATAATTAGATTATATTTTAAAAGGAAATTATTACCTAATAGAAATTCGCATGTTAGACCCTTAATTACATAGGCATCGATTTCATACTCAGTTCCCAGTATATTGATTTTTAGTTGTGTCGTACCCATATTTTCTAATACAGAGTTATCTGCTCCTGTAATCGTGGTTTGGTTTTCTGGAGTTATTAATTTTTTATTTTTTATAAGAGTGTACTCAACACAAGAAATGTTTGAACCTGTATCTATTATTGCTTTTTCTTTATTATTTTGAAATTTTATTTCTATAGATAAGACTTGATTTTTCTTTTCAATTTTATCTAACCTTTCTTGTAATTTATTTCTATCACCATCGTAATTATTTATTAATTCTTTTTTATATCGTTCAATTTTCTCTATTTTACTTAATTCTTTATTTTTATACCATTTTTTTACAAAACGTATATGTTGTTCTTTTTCTATATTTATAATATCCGTAATTCTTTTATCTTTTATTTCTTCCCGAGCTTGTATTCCGAATCCTGTCTCAAACTCGGTCTGTTTTAGTTTTTTGAATTTTTACATTGGGTAGCGTAATGTCCTCTTTTTTCACATTTGTAACATGTTATCGTGTCCATATGGCCTCTCATTTCTCCTTTTCTCTCTTCGCTTCTATATCTTTCTGGTGTTCTTGATCTATTTCGCCTGTCTCGACTGTCTCGTCTTTTATAATTATCTCTTTTTTCTTCTCTATTATAGCTACTATTTCGTGAATGTGACCCTTCTCTTGAATATGATCTATCTCTCATTCTCCTTCTTGAATCTCTGCTTGAGTCACGTGGTCTTCCTGGATATGGACTTTTATATCTATACTCTGTCTCTCTACTATAATCTCTTTTCCTATCATAATTACGCCCTCTTGAGTCTGTGTCGTGATATCTTTTGTAATTATAGTCATCGTATCTTTTTTCGTAAAAATCTACTGCTTTGGTTTGGTTTTTCCCTAATACGTTCATACGTCTAATCTCTTCCGTTAGTTGATCTATTTTTAACATCAAGTTCTCATTTAACTTCTCCTCTTTTTTTATTGTATTATTTATTTCTTTATTTTTATGGTAGTCTTGTAATTTTGCTACTTGTAAATTTAATATGTCAGTATATTCATTATTAATTGGACCTCTGTTATTTATTCTATGTTGCATAAGCTCATATTTTTTTAAATTTTCTTTTAATTTTTTTAGAGTTGTGTTATCTTGCATTGAAATGGTATGTAATATGTTTTCTTTAAGCCCTTTTAAAATATATATACAAATGTCTTCCTCTTTCATATTAATATCTATTTGTCTGCATAAACACTCTATCTCTGTCATAAAACTTGTTGAGGACTCGGATTCCCCCTGTCTTCTGTTTTCTAGATTGGTTTTTAAAAAGGTAGTGTACCCAATTGGTAAGTATTGATCTATAAAAGCATCTTCTATTTCTGCCCATGTCCAATTGTTTTTTAAATTATTTAAATTATCTAAGAAATTGCTAGCTATTCCCTTTACAAACATAGGTAAAAATTTAAGTTTGTCTTTTTCATCCCAATTGTTAAAATCCGTTACCATCGAATATTGTTTTAAAAATTTTTTAACGTCTTCATTTCCTGTGAAATAGTCAGGTGTCACTTGTAAATTTCTTTTTTTGTCAGTCATGTCGGTTTTTATATTATTTATAGTATATATGTTATTTAAATTGTTTTTTATTTGGTTTTCGTCTGTCTGTTTTGAACTATCGTTACTATTGTTGTTTAGTTTAATATTATCCCTATTAATTGGCTCTATTGATTCGTATATGTTTTCTGTGTCATTCGGTTCATCAAGAATATTTATAATTTTTTCGATTTTATTGGTTATATCCTTTGCCTTATTGTCTATATTTTCATATAGAATTTTACTTTTTTTTATTTCTTGTCCTGTTATTTCGTTATAATATAAATGGTCTTCTTCTAAGTCTACATTATCAATATCGATTTTACTTTTTATTGAAAAATGAATTAAATTTTGTTTTTCTGTTTCGTTTAATGTTTCGTCTATATCTATTAACTCTAATTTACCTTTGTAATATTTAGATAACCTAGCTCTCAATTCACTAACTGATCCTGTTGTCTTTAATTTTTGAGATGAACAAATTTCTATGAGCTCAGGTTTCTTTATTTTATATATATCGGCTAATTTTGATATCGAGAATTTTATAAGTTTTTCTTCACTCATGTCCCATATATATATATATTTTTTTTATTTGAATAAAAGTTTTTATTATTATTATTTTTTTTTATTTTAATAGTGAGTATAGTACGATTTTTATAATCACACGCCCAATTTAAATTTCCCTTGTTAAGAGAAAGAGAAAATTATTGAAACAACACAATAGTGTTTCGGAAGAGAAAATGTTATAAATAAAATGTACTAACCTTTTCTTTTGATTGTCTTGGAATCACTGCTCCAAGTCGTCGTAAAATCTTGTCTTGTTGTCGTTATTTTTCGTGTGTACAGTCCTTCGTACACACAAAAAAAAATGTATGGAAATACACACACACAAAAAAAATAAAATTTTCGTGTGTACAGTCCTTCGTACACACAAAAAAAAATGTATGGAAACACACACACACACAAAAAATAAAATTTTCGTGTGTACAGTCCTTCGTACACACAAAAAAAAACGTATAAAACACGCGCACAAACAAATCGTAGGTTGACGAGCCACTAGTTGGGCGCCACTTTGTTGTATACGCCGATCACTCTCGACGCATAGACACAAAACCTAAAATTGAAATAAAGTAACACTTGGAAAATTACGGTAAGTTATCTATAACGGCCGAGTCACACGACCGTCACAGAGTACCCTTTTAATCTCCTTTTCTTTTACTTTTTATATCATTTGTCTTAACCTAATTACACATACTATTATTGCTTACGTACTACTTGACAATTGTTGTCTTATATTCTAAATGTTATACTAATTTGTTTTCTATTGCAAAATGTTTATACAGTTTTTGTTTTGTGTTATTTTTCCTATGTGCTAGATATTGTTTATGATATTTCTTAATATTACTTTGTACAATATTGCCTAATACTACACTACCTTAAATTACTCTGGAGGCTAGGGTTCTGAGGCGGTGATCTGCAATTGATCATATCGCAACGTTGACAATTAGCGCGAGGGCTAATTGTTATATAACTTTCTAATCGTATAAGAATAGTTATCACGTGTTAATCGCTTTATTGTTATGATGTAATCACATTCAAATCCGACAATGGTATAGCTAAAGATGATACGCGGCGGCGCGTGACCGGTGTTCAATACGAATGAGTCATAGTGTCGGTCGTCGTTAGCCCATTAGACACTCGGACAGGGCAGGGAGGTATAAGACTCGGAGAAGACGGGAGGAGTCATGATGATATGAGACCATACGGTACGAGTTCATACCGGAGGGGATTAGATACACATAACATTACCTTATAGTAAGCCGGAAGCTGGGGGTTCTGAGATGGTGATCTTATATATATATAGCAACGTAAACAACTAGGATAATGAGGTAGACAAGTCGGGTGGGGCGGGGTCAGGTAACGGCGGTCCTATAAAAAACACATATTATACAGCTTGTGGAGGAGGGGAGGTATACCTCGCTTCCCCAACGTTAACGATTAAGGCTGGTCCAGGTGAGTTAGATTCTAATAATGTTACCTTATAGTGCTCCTGAAGCTGGGGTTCTGAGGCGGTGATCTGCTATTGATCGTATAGCAATGTTGATGATTAGGATAATAAGGAAACCAAGTCAGGCGGGGTGGGGATATGTAACGGTGCTCCTATAAAAAACACATATTATACAGCTTGTGGAGAAGGGGAGGTATACCTCACTTCCCCAACGTTAACGATTAAGGCTAGTCCAGGGGAGTTAGATTCTAATAATGTTACCTTATAGTTCTCCTGAAGCTGGGGTTCTGAGGCGGTGATCTGCTATTGATCGTATAGCAATGTTGATGATTAGGATAATAAGGAAACCAAGTCAGGCGGGGTGGGGATATGTAACGGTGCTCCTATAAAAAACACATATTATACAGCTTGTGGAGAAGGGGAGGTATACCTCACTTCCCCAACGTTAACGATTAAGGCTGGTCCAGGGGAGTTAGATTCTAATAATGTTACCTTATAGTTCTCCTGAAGCTGGGGTTCTGAGGCGGTGATCTGCTATTGATCGTATAGCAATGCTGATGATTAGGATAATAAGGAAACCAAGTCAGGCGGGGTGGGGTTATATTATGGTACTCCTATAAAAAACACATATTAAACAGCTTGTGGAGGAGGGGGGTATACCTCGCTCCCCCAACGTTAACGATTAAGGCTGGTTTAGGTGAAGACGGTATGGCTGGTTAAGTCACGAGGTGGGGTTAGGGGTGGGGAGATGGTATCACACACACACACACACACACACACACACACACACACACACACACACACACACACACACACACACACACACACATACGGGCGTGCGGTAGTCTGTGAGATCCGCTTGTAAAAGGTGACGTTGTGAGATCCATGATTTTAAATGTTTTTTTAAACGGGACCAAAACATAAAGTTTTAAAAATATTAGTATGTCCAATTTATTAATTATATACACCAACATACTCGTGTTATAAATTTTATTGTAGTAGACGTTATGAGGTCTAATGTGTGTTCAGTTTAATACGTATATAATGCACTTAACGAGATCCTTTTGTGTATATTATTTTAAAGTATCAACTATACGAGATCCATGTGACGTTGCGGTCCTCCCAGTACATTGTAGATATCGCACTCCCAGAAGAAGAACGACACAACTCAAAATTTGAACAATTTGAGTTGAGGGCATATTCTAAAAATTCGTATTTTACTGATTGAATTGCTAAAACGACTGAAGTCAAATTCGTATTAGTATTTGTTTGAGACGTAGTTACGACGTTTTACATTTTTAAAAGCAATAAATTATTTTTAGTGAAGACCGGCTTAACTAAGATAAGCCGTTTTATCTGCTTGCACTTTAAAACCAATTCAGATAGTTGGGTCGTTCTACGACATCGAATAATATTGTAGATTGTTACAATAAGTTTAATACACTCCCAAGATAATAATAATATTATTATTAGATTTAATGTTGAACTTTGTTAGGAAGGTAGGTACGGAAAATACTGTATTATTCTCAGTGATCGTCGTTCTGTCAAACTATCCAATCATTATTACGCGTGTTATACGTCTCGTTTTACGTATCTATTATGTTTATATTATAGAAGTGTGATTTTTTTTTTAATGTAATGGAAAGTGCATGTTCTGATGATTTTTTTGAAGATAGTGGCAGTGATTGGACCCCGTTAAATGAGATTGATTATGATTCAATATTAGCTTTTGATACCGATGAAGAAAATGTATCACCAATTGAAAATAATCAAGAATCGGATATTAATATTGTTCCGGCAACTTCATCTTCAGATTCGGAAGAAGTTAACACACCAACTAGAAAACGTAAGCGTTTGACCAAAAAATGGATTAAAAATGTCATGCGCAAAAAGAAAAATTCAGGATTACAGTACGAAAATTCGAAAAAGCAACTTATTGATGCTAAATCTATGCGAGGTCCATGTAGTACAAAATGCAGAATTCAATGCACGAGTAAAATAACTGAAGAGGAAAGAAAATGTATTTTCGAAGATTTTTGGAATCTGGCAGACTTATCAAAACAGCGTGACTTTTTAAGTAGGCATATCGACGAAATTAATCCAAAACATCGATATGCGGTAGCAGGTAGTTCAAGATCATTGAACTATGGTTATTTTTTTAATATTAATTCTATACGAGTGAAAATATGTAAAACTTTTTTTTTGAATACGTTAAGTATTTCAGATAGAATGATACGAACTGTTAAAGAAAAAACGAAAAATGGTTTTCTTGACGAAGATTTTAGAGGTAAACATAAGAAACAAAAAAAACTTGATTCAAATATTAAAGAATCGATACAAAAACACATTGAACTTTTTCCGACAATTGAGTCACATTATCTTAGAAAGCAGACAACAAGAACGTATATTTCTGGAAATTTAAATGTAGCAAAAATGTACAGAATGTACGTAGAATATTGTAAAGAACAAGGTATGCAAAAATGGTCTAATCTCGCAATGTATCAACAGATTTTTAATTATAATTACAATATTGGTTTTTTTGTACCAAAGAAAGATCTATGTAATACTTGTGAATCGTACAAACACACAGAAAATAAAACCGACGAAATAGAATTATTACAAAATCAACATCTTTCTGAAAAAAATGCTGTTCGTTTGGAAAAAGAAGATGATAAACAAAAAGCAATCGATGGTTTTCAGTTTACCGCTTGTTTTGATTTACAAGCTATTTTGATTGCACCTGACGGTGAAGTATCAAGTTTTTATTACAAAAGACGATAAACTTTACAATTTATAATATGAAGAACGGAGAAGGAACGTGTTACGTCTGGAATGAAACAATAGCAAACCGGGGTGCAAATGAAATTGGTACATGTTTATTAGATTTTATACGTAATGAATTGAATGGAACTGAAAATAATTTAACAGAGATAATATTTTATTCTGACAACTGTTCAGGACAAAATAAAAATAAATTTATTGCAAGTTTATATTTATACGCATCATTAGTATTAAATATCAATACAATTCGTCACAAGTTTCTAATTGTGGGCCACACACAAAACGAAGGAGACTCTATGCATTCAGTAATAGAACGTCAGAAAAAATTAGTACTGCGAAGTGGCCCGATCTATGTACCATCTCAATGGGTATCAGTTATTAAGTCGGCAAAACAAAAAGGAAAACCATACACCGTAAAAGAAATGTCTACTGAAGATTTTCTCAATTTAAAGGATTTAAGCAAAACTATTGGTACAAATTTCAACATTGATGTAAATGGTAAAAAAGTTCTGTGGAATGATATTAAAGAAATTCGTGTCGACAAAGCAAATCCATACACATTGAAACTAAGAACATCATTTAACAATACGGATTACCAAATAGTAAAGGTGATTATAATTTAAAATTTAAAATTGATTAAAAATATAATAAAATCCGAAGAACTAATTATTTTTTATAAATTTCATTGTTTATTAGGTGAGAAGGGAAACACGCAACGGCAATTTCAACAGTGTGGAACTTAAAAAAGCTTACGACTGTCCACCTAAAATAAGTGAAGCGAAAAAATCTGATTTGCTAGAATTGTGTAAGCTAAACTTAATACCCCAATTATATCATAATTATTTTAACAGTATTTAAACATTACATTTTTATGACTGGTATTGTAAAATAGTATATACGTGCCGCAACAGACACATTTTTTTTATTATTATTATTCAATTATTTTATCCTTATGAATTATCGGACAATTAATATATTTTTAAGCTTATGAAAAATAAAAATAAAATATGTAACGCAAGAATTATAATACGTGTCCTCTTAGTTATTACAAATAGACCCAACTCAAAATGTGTGACAAAAAATAAAAAGTAAAATAGATATAACTAATTTTAATATTAGACTTAAGAACTTTTCAAAATTTGTAGGATACATGTTTGATAAGAGTATATAAATCTGAATCTATTAGTGTAAATACCAAGAATGTCCAATGATAACTTTTATTTTAATTTTAATTTTTGTTTTTTGCCATTATGACTTTTGCCTGTACTGTATAATTGTTATATTTGAGTTGTGTCGTTCTTCTTCTGGGAGTGCGATATATGAACACAAACGTAACAAACGAACTGCAATTCATTGTTTTGACGTTTCCCCGTTACCGTTTCGACATCAATAATATTTAGCGATTTGGAATTTTAGTTTACTCTTTGATTACGATAATACGATGTTTATGATTGTCGCCAAAAATTACAGCCATGTTACTATCTAGGTAATTGTAGTAATACAACATAGTATAATATGTCAATATAAATCTATTTTGACCTTTTATGATTTTTATAGTAGGTAGTTTAAATTTGATTATAGTTTTTAACAAATATTAATTCTGTTTTTTATTAAAGAAAAATTTAAACAAATGTTAGTTTATTGAAAGTTAACCATTATTATATAATTCATTATTAGTTCTACTGTGAGATAAGTTGTGAAAGTTGTAAAAGCATATTATATTTTTGATTACATCATTTATTTTATGAAAATCTGTTTCAATTCCCATTGGGCAAAAATTTATCAGCCCTATTTTAGATTCTGAGTGAAGCGAAGGATCTTATGGTTTACCATGATGTTTATTTTTTTAGATTCTTAGTGAAGCGAAGGATCTTATGGTTTTACAATGATGTTTATTTTTTTTTATTTTTTTTATTTTTTTTTCTGTAAACACTTTTTCGTATAGAAATCCTGGTCCAAAAGTTTCGTCCAGCAACTTTTTAGATTCGAAATTGGACTGAGATGGTACTTTAGAGAGGTCATTTTTCGAAATTCTCCATAGTTTTTCCAGGAATGAGGGAAAACAGTCAAAAAACTGAGTAAAAACGGCAAAATCGGTAAAAATCCACCGTAAACGAGATTTTCACTTTAAAGATTTGGTTATTTCGTCATAACATAGAAATTATTAGGGTTAGAAACTTGAAAATTTTACTCAATATCAAAAACATACTTTTTTATATTGGACAACATTTTCAAAACAATTAGAGTACTTTTGGCTTAAATATAGAATTTTTTATTTACCAAGTTGTTTGAAAGATTTTATCTAATATAATTTTAAATATTTGACAAAAAGTTCTGAAAATGTAATATGACCTTACTCATATACTTACCTAACTATCCTAACAAAAATTCAAAAATCGTGACTCAGGATTTTTTTTTATACCCGTTTTTATAAATTCCTATAATTTCGTATACGAAAATCGACTGTTTTTACGTTAATTTTCAACTTAAAATGTTTATAAAACTTTTTCAGTGTATCCGATCACTATGAAACTTGGAATATAGATGTAAAAACATATTTTGAATCTTTTGGTAACATAAAATTTCCACCGAGTGCAAAATTGAAGGACAAACTTATATCACCATCATCTCACTTGCCAGCTTTTTTATTTTCAATGTCATAGAAAAAAACAACAGAATTGTATAATGATGTGCGTACTAAAAGGTTAAATAAAGTTAGTTAATAAAACAAATCAAAATCAAAAATTTAAACTTATTTACAAGACGTTGTTTTATCAGCTATTTATAAATAAATACATAAACCTTAGGTGTTTAGGTTTGTGTAGCTAAGACATCACATACTATACCAGGGCATAGTGGTGGTTTTGGGGTCTAGCCCCCCCCCCCGCCCCGTGGATTGAATAGCACTTAAATGTATGATGTTGAAATCCTTTGATTGTTAAAATATTAATAAATAAAGTTTGTTAAAAAAATGTTATTTTACCAATTATACAGTTTATGGATCAAATTAATTATTGTTTTTAGTAGCAAACGGACCCTTCTTTGGAAATGTCCGGGCGCCCCTCTCATATAAATACTATTAGGTATAAAAATACAATTTTACTCAATTTTATTAATCACTTTAATGAATGATAATTATATTTTACAGTAAAAAACATAGAAAAATGATAACCTTAGTTAGTTGCTCTTATATAAATTGTAAATAAATGTTTTATTCTTTCGCCAACTTTTTCCTGTAAACAATAAACAAATTATTTTTAGGTATTTTATATTAAATTAAGGTTAAATTTGTATATTTGTAACAATAATTTACCTGTCATAGCTGTTTTGTTATTCTTAATGAAATCTTCACATTCTGCTTTCTTTGGAGGTTTCTTCAAAAGTATATGTTTTTGAAAATATGTAACTGTAATTTTTCTCTGTTCATCTGTCCATGGAATGCGGACAAATTTTTTTTTCGGTTTAGAATTATTTTTTACTTTTTACTTCAGTTGTATTTTTATTTTTTTGTTTACACTGTTTTGTAGAAATACGTCTTGGTGGTGTGGAGCTTATTGGTCCACAATGTGTTTGTTTTTTTAGCTCTTGTTCTTTTATTATTTCATCACCCAATTCTGGCTCGCTTAAATCAGAATTATTGTTCTCGCTTTCTTCAGAGACAAGTCCATCAATATTTATATTGATATCATCTAAGTTCTTGACTCTATATTCGTTTGCGTCCCCTTTTTCCATCATAAGCAAAAATTTGCTCACCTTAGCCACTTGATACACATTTTCAGGTAGACGGTAAAATGTTTTGTGGATCTCCTTTGAATGGCCCATAAAATTTGCAAGTTGCTTGACATCCCCTTCATTAAAGCTCAGCAACTGTGCAACAGTTGCAATTTGTTTTCGTAATTTGGTTGAAGTTAATGAAGCTGGATTTTTCGCTCCACTTTCAACAGCCATTCTTCGCAAAACATCTGATGCTCTTACACAACTATTAGGTGTATTAGGAACAGCGAACAAATATTCATTTTCTTTAACACAAAATTTTTCTCTAAGTGATATAAGTATTGACAGTGACTTTTGAAGTTTCGGAGTAAATAAAATTGGAACGCCTCTTCCTCTTTTACCTCTGATAACAAGTCTTTTAAATTTGTTAGATAGCTCTCGTTCTACTTCAGATAAAGACAATAGTATTTCTTCCTGGGGTGCTTCTGATGAACTATTTAAATATGTTTCAAGAAAAATCCGCTGTACTTCACCAGCCCGTTTGCGATTCAATAAAATTAATTGTGCAAGCACAGACTCTTGGAGTGCTTTGAATGAAGCTGTATTTGTTGGATCTGCTTTTAACGAGCTTAATGATTTTTGTTGTACTAATAATAAATAGTCACGAAAAATTTTTATGTCAGAAGTTAAAGGCAAGAATGCAGGTTTATTCCATTTTCTTTGGTATATTTCTTTTGAAGCATTTGTAGATAGTTCAAAAGACCATTGTTTTTTATCAATTTTTCGGTGGTTTTAACTTTTAAAATGGATTTTACAATATCTTCATTAATCATAAGTAGTGGTGATTTCTTTAAGATCATATATTCGGCAATGTTACAACATCGTTTTAAAGACGTACCAATTTTTAAAACCAAAGATGGTGCTTCAAATTTGTCAGTTGAAGCATTATAGCCTGCGACAATTTTTGTACTATTGATAATTTCATCAAAATGTTCTGGAACTAAACAGTCTAGTAATGTTTGACATTTTTTTCTGGACTTCTGCATAGCCATTAAAAATCTACCGAGTTCGCGCATTTTATTTGAGACTACTGTTATAAGATGTTTTTCCTTGTGACACTTAAGATACCTTGATCCGAATGCTCGGATCAATGGATCAGCCTTCACGACCATGGATATTTCATCTGGAACTATTCTTGAAAAAACATCATCAACCAACTTTGTATAATCATCAGTGAAGGTTAAAAGTAAAGTTTGCGCATCAGCTTGAATATTATTGCGTGTATTAGACAGTTCCTCTTTCTTAAGGGTACATATTTTTAGGTGGCAACGCAAGTAGTTTTTTTTGAATAAACCAAAACAAAATTTGCATGGCAAATAATCTATGGCTTTAGGTTGTTCGGCAAATTGATTTGGCCTTCTGACTGGTTTTAACTTTGTTGCGCCACTTATATTGTTGTAAAAGTTGCCTTTCTTACGAAGTTGATCGATATGATGTTTCTTTTCTTTTGAACCATTCTTAAAATATAACAATTTTGCAACTTCTGTTTCTTCGCTATGCTTCCTTTTTAAATGACGAACAAAGTTAGTTACTGATTCTTCACAGAAAATACAAACATCTTTTTTATCCCAAACGCGTTTATTTGATAGTGCGGTTTTCTTTGAAGTATCAATAACTGCTGAAAGATTATAGGTTTTTTCTTTTTGATGACTTTGAGTGACTTGAGAAGTTATTGGATTTTGATTTTCATAAATATTATTAGATTTAACAGGTTGATCTTCCTGAAAATCATCACACAGAAATTCTTCATTTGAAGAAAATGATTCATCAACATGTTTTCTGTAAGGGTTATAAGATGTGTCTGAATCATATTTCGATGAGATTGAATCATCTGAACAAAAAGATTTGGGGTTTCCAGAAACATTTGTTCTTCTTAAACCAGGGTTAGGTTATCTTGTATTTCCATCATAAGGTGATGATTTTTTCTCTGATAAAAAAAAAATCAAATTGTTTAAATCATATTATTATAGTACCTACATTAAACAATCAAATCAATTTAACTTGCATTTTAAAAGAAAATATCATTTTATAAAATATAAACCTTGATTTTATAAAATAATCTTCATATTATTTCATAATATTTAAAATAAAAATATCCTACTTCCAAAAATGAAAATAATCACAAAATTGAATTAGCTATTTATTTTAATATTATAACTACCATTTGTGAATGTTTCAATCCTAGCTTCTTTTACACCATTCAATGGATAATTTAATAGAACAAATTTAATAGTTAATACAAAAAATAAATTTACTAAGCATCAAAATATACATACCATCATTAGTTGAGTCAGTTACATTCTCCAAAGCAAAATTGACTAAATCATCAGCAATAGTTGTACTAAATTGACAATCAATAAAATCATCATTCAAAATAGCATTAGCTGAGTTGGGTACGTTCTTCAACACATAATCGATTAAATCGTCAGCAATATCTGTATTCATTTTTTCGGTTTCTAAGTAGAGTAAAGAACTGTCCTTATATACATCAATAGCTATACCATGTTCGACATCTAAAAAAACCCATTAAAAAACAGTATTTCAATATGACAAAATTGAACTGCAAATAATGTAACATATGAAACTGTTTTCAAAAAATTAAATTAAATTTTATTTACAAATTATAAATACCATTTGTTAATGCATCAGTACTAGTTTTGATTTTGGTTTCATTTTTAGATGGGAAATTTACAGTATTCTCAACAATATCAGTAACAGTTTCATTATCTATTATAGAACACATTAAATATTACATAAAAATATTAAAAAATTGAAATTCATCTGAGTAAGGCACTGAAAATATTAAATATTTCTTGTTTTATTTTTCTTCCCCAACCAAATGAAATTAAAAAAAAATTCTTTTTTTGTAACTTTTATAAATTGTGAATTACCTATGCTGCCCTCCTAAAGAGAAAGGCAGTATCTTCAAAAACCAAAATATTGGGAAAATTAGTTTTTAGATTTCTTCATTTTTTTCCCTTAAATAATCAGATTTAATTAATTTTTTTTTCACTTTATACCTGCAATCAGCATACTGTGTATTATTGTTATTATTTTTTAACTTAATTGATTATTTTGACCTTTAAATTGACTTTTTAAGAGATACTGCATTCAGGGCCGTATTCAGAGCAGGGCAAGAGGGCATGGGCCAGGGGCGCGATTCTAAGAGTTCTAAGAGGGGCGCAAATTTCAATACTACTTATGTAATATTTTTCATGTAATATTTGAAAAATATTTATTTATTTTAATGACTTACTATAGGAGAGCCTCGATCTATTTTTATTATATGAAAAATGTTTATGTTAAGGCGCGTGTTTCGACCGGTTTTCGTCCGCCGCCCGATGCATTCTTAGGCTGGATAGAGTATTATATTTTATACGTATGATTATATATCGATATGCGAATCATATTCGCATAAAATAGATTGGGTATGTATGTATTTATAGCAAAACTATTAACTGCGTATTATTGTACGGTCTTTACGTACCCAAAATGTACGTTTCCTGTTATTCAGATATTGGACAAAATGTTATTTGAACTTCTATTAAACGGTGAACTACGTTTTTTAAGTAAAATAAATACATTATTATAAATTATTATAGATTATTAGTTATTACTTGATATATTTTATATATTTTTACATGTTTTATATATTTCAAATGATTATTTTAAACTACCGCAAATTTTTTATTTGGGGGGGGGGGCGCAAATGCAGTGATTCGCCAGGGGCGCCATCAAACCGCAATACGGCCCTGAGTCTGCATTTTACTTTAGTATGACAATACATAAATAAAAAGCGAATTTTTACAAATGTAGTATCTCCATTACATTTAATTTTGATGCAAGTTGTACATTGAATGTTTTTAACTACATTAATATATTTAGTATAAAATAGTATTATTATTTAATCATTACATTTATTTTTCAATTGGTGATGATTAATACTTATGATATGAAGAAAAAAAATTACTGAATTATATTACTTTTTAAATATGTTTATAATTCATAGACTACCATAGAATTTAATAATTTATAATAGCTATTAAAATTATATTGCATTAGACAACAGCCATATTGATATGTTAATTAAAACAAAGCGGTGAGGCAGAAATGGTTAAGCAACTTAATAAAGTAAACATCATAAAAAAATCATATTATTAAAACTTAAAATTTAGAATTAATATCAAGAACTATTATCAGGTATATTATAATATTATAAACGGATGGTGTATAATATGTTTTTAAAGACATTCAACACACTGCAACTTGCAAGTCATTTTAGCTATGATACTAGGTAAATATGTAGTATGTGTTAAGGGAAATCATAATACTAAGAACAAACACAGTATAACCATGGTGTTTACTGCATTTTTATCTAGTATATGTTACATACTGCAGTTTTTCTTAGTTTTGGACAATATTTTCAAATAAATTGGGAGATACTATATTTTGAATCACTTTTGAGGCCATTTAAAATATTTTTTATGTATTTTGTCTTAATAAAAAAGATGCATAATTTGCTATTTAATAGGAATATCAAATAATCTCATTTTTTTAAATTTGGTGTTTTTTACTGCCTTTCTCTTTAGGAAGGCAGTATGGATATTATGTATTGAATAAAAATACATAAAAGTACTACATTTTTTATGAATTTTTTTTTTTTTGTAGAATACCTAATAAACCTTTTTTTTTAAATATTAAAATATAAATAATTACTTTTAGCAAATTCATTATTTGTAGATTGAATATTTGGTTCATTATTTAGAAGCCAATTGACAACTGCTTGATTATCTATAGAATCAAATTGAAAATTATCATTAATTGAGATAAAATTACAATTAAATTAAAATGTAACAACTAACCAAGGTGGAGCAAATTATAACAAACATATTTACAGTAAACTGAGGCAACTCATTAAGTTAAAGTAGAAAAATGAGAGTTAGATTAAAAAAAAAAAACAGGTAAGTTTTTGTGCTATATATATATATATATATATATATATATATATATATATATATATAGCAGGTTTGAGTGTGGCGTGACTTATAAGATAACTAATGATAATATTATTGATACGTTAAATTTTAATTCGATAAAAAATCATTATTTTGAATGGAAACGGTGTGTCAGAAATTGTTTAGGTATTTCATCATTAGAATTTAGTTTAACCAAATATCTAGAAAATCACTGTCTACTTTTAAAAAATCCTTATATATGTATGTAATATATTGATTTTGTATTAAAAATAATAATATGTGTACTGACAAAAAGTTTCTAGTTGTACGATTAGGTAAAAATTTAAATTTTTTGAATTACAATAATTAAATTGGAACTTTAATTGGTTATAAAAATTCAATTTGACTTGAAGTTTTTTTCTTAGTTATAGGTACTAATAACAAATTATTATAATTATATCTTGTAATACATATTATGGAGCTCACAACAAAAGCGGAGTACTCAAATCAAAAAGTAACTTGACTATTTTTATTTTTATATAAATATTCTGTTACTTTTATTTTTGTCATTACCAAGAATACATAAATTTTAAACCTATATTTCTACAAATAATAAAATTTCAATAATTATTTTTTCTGACGTCCGTTTAGAGGTCTGATTTGCGACAATAAAGTACACAAGGACCTTAGCGAGATCCAAACTATAGGCAATAGAGATCTCGTAACGTACATATTGTGTATTCCCATTACCTACTTCTGATTAATTATAGGTTATGCGATTCCATATTTTTATTGCACGATATATTTAATAAGAAATTAGTATGAAATGTTAACTTTTAACTAATTAATTTCCAAACTCTAAGGTTAAGAATTAGGATTTACAAAGGTACGGCAAATATACAGTGTAGAATACAAAATATATGGGATACCTATCATAAACTAAAATCGATTTGCGGAAGTAATGGAAATACAGCGTAGTTACGTTACGAGATCCCCATTGTTTGGTACTCACTAAGTAAAAGATGTATTTATAATTTGGATCTCTTAACGGACATCAAATAAAATAGGTAGGTATACCGAATAATATACAAATATGGGATCTCATACAGTCACTAAAATAATAAAAGATTTGTGAAAGTAGTGATAATACACACGGTACGTTATGAGATCCCCATTACTTGGAACTTGTAAAGTAGGTATAGTGATGTTTACGCAATTCATAGATATCTAAACGTACATTAAATAAAATCAAAATTTAAATATCGAATAAAAATATGATACCTATACCATATAATGAACTAAAAAGATTTATCAAAGGTATGAGATGTTTAAAAAACTTACCTGTTTTACTGTTGGAAACTTTGGCCTTTTTTCTCAGTTGTTTCAGTTGTTTGGTACGTGATATTTCAACTGAAAAATAAAAAAAAAAGAATATTAAAGACTTGAATGGCCTTAATATCAGCCAGTTTTATTATAAATATTGTACTTACCATCTATTTTCTTTCCAGATCTTAATACACACATTTTCGGGTTATGTGCTTTAGCTAGAGCTAATAATTTTCTAATTCTTGATGTCATATTTAAAACTTGATATGGTACAATTAAACATACATTTATCGATAAAATTAAAAAAAAAGAATGCACATGCGATAGACGATACGTAATTTAAACAAATTTCCTCTAGATCTCTTACCGTCTTCAACGTGTACACGATACGTTATTAGACCGTTAGATCGAGGCTATTTAAATAAAATTATGGTTCGTAATACTTTTTATAAGTAAAATACGAAAATAACCGTGGTCTTTTCCCTTCTGGTTTCCAATTTAGTACTATTATTTGGTTACTGAATCAATATTCCGCCTCATGACATGTCCTAGCCACTGAATCCTTTGACTCTTTATGAACCCATTAATTGATACTATTTTTGATTCTTCCATCAGTTTTTGGTTGAACTTCCTACGCCACTCCTAATCCGTCCTTGTGTCCCTTACCGGGCCGCATATCTTTCTCCGTATTTTATTTTCAAAAGTCTTTAATCGTCGTTCTGTTAGGCGCGGTGTCCACTAGCGCGATGCGATAGGCGATACGATAAGCAATGCGATACGCAATTCGACACCGTATCGCCTACTACGTATATTTCTTCGTAAACAACTAAAACAATTGCACACTGGCGCGATTACAAAGCGACACCGATAATTATCGGTGTCGTATCGATACGGGCGACACAGCTTGTCGGTCGCTCGGCGACAGTATCGCGCGATTTGTCACGATGTCGACTCAGCAAGAAGACTGCAGCGCTGCTATTTCTTTTGTTAAATTAATAGAACAAAATCCATGTTTATGGAACTATTCTTTGAAAACATATTCAAGGACTGATATAACAGGCTTGGCATGGCGTGATATAGCGAAGAAGCTTAATGACACAGGTAAAAAAAAAACTTATTTACATTTTTATTTATACCACTTACCAAACGTAATATTATGTTAAAATAATTTAAAAATATTTCGTGGTCTAGTTGTAATAATACACATTATTAAACGCGTGATCATGCACGTGCGTATACATCTAAACTGCTTTCTTATGCAAGCCTTTGGACGCCCAAATGCGTCATGGAAATAGTAATTATAAATTTATAACGCTGTTAATTATAGGAAAACAACGTTAGCACATTTTATATAAGGGCCCTACTCACGTTCAGTTTTTGTTTAAAACTTGACTGAACCGGTATGGCTGTTCAGGCAAGTCCTATCGTATGTATGCAAAAACTGAAGGCTCGTTCAGTCCTGGACGTGGCATGAACGGAACAGGTCGCGCTTGATTTTTCGGATTGGAGCGAACGACCGCACGTACGTTGTACGTAGTAGCGGTCTATACACTCGGTCTTCAGTTCAAACTTCACTGGGTAGTGTGTAGTCGATTTCATGCTCCGACTTACCTGTATACATACACTTTCGTTTTAGTTTGAACTGAAGACTGAACGTGTGCAGGGGCCTATACGGAATATCCCGATCAACAAATTACGTTGGAGACTAGTCACGCGTCTAGTACTCTAGCGCGTTACAATATCTTTTTCAAAAATGATTTCTTAGCGCCTATTGTCTCCTTATAATAGATAAGTAGCCAAATATCTGAAATAATGTTTAATTTGTTTTTCTTTTAACGTTTTAATTTCTAATTTTTATAAAATTAGTTTATTTATGAAATGTTATGGAACTTTAATTTTAGATTCTGAACGAAGTGAATTTTCCGTTTTCAACGTAGTATTATTATGAAGTGACGTATAGTTTGTGCGACGACTGCAAACTGCACAGCTACAAATTTAATCTAATTTTTTATAAGTCTAAAGTTCAAATTTTTAGGAAATATGTAAAAATCGCGAAAATTTAAAGTTATTTTTTTCTGAAATGTGGATAAAAAAAATTTGGCTGGCCAAAAAATCTTGAAAATATAATACAAGGTTCCTCATAAGTAGTACTAATCGCTATTCAAAAAAATCAAAAATAGTTATTCATAATTTTTTTTTTTTTTTTTTTTAATAATGTTTAATATAAAATAATAATAAAATTTGAATAAAAAAAAAAAATGTTTGATTTTTAGAACAAAACTGTCGTGATCGATGGAAAAATATCCGTACTGCTTTTGGTAGGTCAAGGAGACCACCTAAATCTGGATCAGGAGGACGATCGAAGAAACCCTACTACTTGGCGTCTTATCTTGGTTTTCTTTGTCCTTACATGAAGGGAGCCTCGACGTCTGGTAACGTTCCTCCAGAAGAAGAAAGTGACAATGACACACATCCTAGACACGGAAGCCACAGATACCCAAGCAGTGGACACGCAGGCCACGGACACACAAGATGAGGAAGACAATCCACAGGATATTCTAGGTGTTACACCAGATAATGATCCTTTTCTTGAATCGGAAACTGAGATTTATCATAATCCCACCCCTCGTAAAAAAAAAAAAATAATTCCAATGCAAAGTGACTCAGATAAATCATTTATCGAATGGCTCGAGTTGAAAAAAAAAAAAGAAATGAAAACTATTCAAGAGGATCAACAAGATGGCGACTGGCTTTTTTTTCGTTCCTTGTTACAAGATTTTAAGAAGCTTAACGACAAGCGTAAAAGAAATCTCAAACTTAAATTTACAACTATTCTAAATGAAGAATTGGACCGAGCCGAAGCTGGGGTGGAAGACTCAAGTTCTACCTCTTATTCATGGGGTTCATCTACTATCCCATTTCAACCGGCTCCGTCGACAGTGGTTCAAAGTGATGCAAAATCGACAGATTTATTTTTTTTAAACTAATTTTATAATATTGTAAATGGTAATTAAATAATAACTGATGATAAATAAATTAAAAATAAAATAAAGTTACTTATATTTATCTCTTGCAATCTGTTATTGTAAAATATGACTTACCTTAAGGTAATAAGTAATTTTTCAGCTGGTGGTATTGCAAATCCGAAATTTGTATTTTTTTTTTCAAGTTTTTTTGACACTAGTCGCAATAATACCCGGTAACTTTCTAAGGTCATTCTGTAAAACTCTTTGAATTTTTGTTCGTGTTGAGAGAGTTCGCGGGACACCACTGCCGAACTATGTATAATATTATGCAGGTAATATGGATGTATCCAATATTTTCTTTTTTTTAATTTCCGCTGACGTAAGTACCGGTAGGCAAGAATGACATCCTCCTCTGAAGAGCTCATGATCACGACTGAAATGTGTATCGTATCGCTTGTCGGTTTGCTTCGATGGACACCCGAGTGTTGCGCCGATAAAAATCGTATCGGACGATATTAGTTGTATCGCCTATCGCATCGCGCTAGTGGACACCGCGCCTTATACTCGTAGTAGTCCGTAAGTAGTATGTTATTGTATGTTCTGGCTCCATTTGAGAAGCCAAATTTTTTCGGTTTGGCGGGCGATTTCTACCTATTTTTTGCTTGAAATTATTTTTTTCAAAAAAACGCATGTATGTTCTGGCTCCATTCGAGAAGCCAAATTTTTCCGGTTTGGCGGGCGATTTCCACCTATTTTTTAGTGTACGATTTTTTTGCTCAAAAAAAAAAGTATATATTTTTTAGCTTCATTTGGCTTCTCAAATTTTTACCAGTTTAGCGGTTAAATTCCACTTTATTTCACCGTGTAAAAAATAAAACAACATTTTTTTAAAAAAAATTTACACACTATTTTTTTAGTGTATGATTTTTTATTTTTACAAAAACGCATGTATGTTCTGGCTCCATTTGAGAAGCCAAATTTTTACCAGTTTAGCGGTTAAATTCCACCTTATTTCACCGTGTAACAAATAAAACAACATTTTTTTTTAAAATTTACACACTATTTTTATTTCACACAAAACATTCACATACTTAAAAAAAAAATTACACACAATTATACTTCACACACAAATAACATTTTTTTTTAAATTTACACACTATTTTTTTAGTGTATGATTTTTATTTTACAAAAACTTACATGCATGTTCTGAGTCCATTTGAGAAGCCAAATTTTTACCAGTTTAGCGGTTAAATTCCACCATATTTTACCGTGTAACAAATAAACAACATTTTTTTAAAAATTTACACACTATTTTTATTTCACACAAAACATTCACATACTTAAAAAAAAATACACACAATTATACTTCACACACAAATAACATTTTTTTTTTTAAATTTACACACTATTTTTTTAGTGTATGATTTTTATTTTACAAAAACTTACATGCATGTTCTGAGTCCATTTGAGAAGCCAAATTTTTACCAGTTTAGCGGTTAAATTCCACCATATTTTACCGTGTAACAAATAAACAACATTTTTTTAAAAATTTACACACTATTTTTATTTCACACAAAACATTCACATACTTAAAAAAAAATACACACAATTATACTTCACACACAAATAACATTTTTTTTTTAAATTTACACACTATTTTTTTAGTGTATGATTTTTATTTTACAAAAACTTACATGCGTGTTCTGAGTCCATTAAGTAAAGGTAGTAAATTTGTTAATGATGTTAATTATAATAATTTTAAGTATAATGATTTAAATTCATGTTATGCATAATGATATAATTGACCGATAAAATGGTGTAATAAAATGAGTATAAATAAAATAATGTTTTATTCTTTCACTAGTTATATTTCATTATATAAAGGTAGAAATTGTTTATATCATACTTTATCAATCTGAATAGCTAGTAATTAATTGTTTTAAATCCATTTCAATAATAAACTGCTTAAATGCTTATAATATAGTTATAAATTATTGTATAAATTCATACCAAAATTATAGTACTAAACATTGCAACTATTAAATATGTTCTTCATGAAGCTTAAATTAAGAAAATTATAAATCTTAATTTCAAATTAATTATAAAGTTAGGATTTAAAAAATAAATATGTATTCAGTAAAATTTTAAGTCATTAGAGTCTACAGAACATTTCATAGTTTTAAAATTCATAGATTTTTTTTCTCTAAAGAAAACACCGATATGTTATTCCACGACATGATAGCCACCAATTGCTTGGATTCGAATCGTTAGAATGCGTTACAAACCATAATAGTAGCACACGTTTTAACGTGGAACTCAAAGAGTCACTGGAACTTTGCCATCTGCGTACTAGGTCGGTGTACAAACTAACAATTATTACTTCTATCGAACGTGTTCACGTATAGTAAATTTTTACGAAAATATCGGTGTATATTTTTATTTTTAATATAATCAGATATATTTTTTTAAATTATATTTTAATTATATTTTTTATCGATTTTCCATTTTCAATTTTTTCATACAGTTTATAATAATATTGATAGTTATATCATTAAATAATCATTTTGTAGTAATCAGTATTTTTTTCTTTTCTCATTAAAAATAATATGATACATATTTTATTTTTAATATAATCAGATATATTTTTAAAAATTATATTTTATTTATATATTTTCATCAATTTTCATTTTTTCATATAGTTTATCATAATATTAATATTTATAACGTTAGATAGTCATTTTGTAGTATACCATACTACAATAATACTATCTAATATTAAATACATACATATTTTATTTTTAATATAATCAGGTATATTTTTTAAAATTATATTTTAAGTATATTTTTTATCGATTTTTAAATATGTTGTAATTTTTTTTTTTCATACAGTTTATAATAGTATTGATAGTTATATCATTAAATAATCATTTTGTAGTAATTAGTATTTTTTTCTTTTCTCATTAAAAAAAAATATGATACACCGATATGTTATTCCACGACATGATAGCCACCAATTGCTTGGATTCGAATCGTTAGAATGCGTTACAAACCATAATAGTAGCACACGTTTTAACGTGGAACTCAAAGAGTCACTGGAACTTTGCCATCTGCGTACTAGGTCGGTGTACAAACTAACAATTATTACTTCTATCGAACGTGTTCACGTATAGTAAATTTTTACGAAAATATCGGTGTATATTTTATTTTTTAATATAATCAGATATATTTTAAAAATTATATTCATTTTTTATATTTTCAATGATTTTCAATTTTTAATTTTCTCATAATTTTTATTAATTGTCATTTTATGTTGTGGATCAGCCATGAAACGATCAAGAATGTTCTCCACAACTGAATTTAGCTTATGGTTGATATCCTTATCCTTATTTTTCTGTTTAGACGTTGTTATTTTTATTGAACATTCAGCATGTTTCCATCTAAAATTGAAAAAATGTTAATACTCAATTATTTAAGATCTCGTGTTTAACATTACCTTTCCTGAGGTGAAACGTTGGCTATTTCTTCTGTTTTATAATGCTGGATGACCCAATAGTCATCCCCATCTATAGTAGGACATTTTAACGTACACGTTTTCTCTCCTTGTTTAATTGAAATAGTATCACTTGTATGAGAGTTTGAATTACTGCATTTCCCTGAACTTATAAGTGAATTCAATTTTGTTTTGTAGGATGCAATCTGATTAATAAAACAAAATGTAATTAAAGGTTAAACAATTAATTTATGTTATAAAATTTTAAAAAATTACTTTTTCAGTTTTCATTTTTTTTAAATGTTTTAATCCTGTATTGTTCGTTTTCCTCTTAATATTGATTTTTGCAGTTTTTTGTTTTTTTAATGGATTATCTAAGACCTTTCCTGTATTTCCATTCGATTTCACACTTAAATCGGACTATATTAAATAAATATAATAACATATTAGAGTACAAAGAAAAAACAATTTTAATATAAGGTTTTTTGTTTAAATAAATTCGCTAGATTTTATATATTTTTATTAAAAGTTTGAAGTTAAATGAGAATTTACGTTTTTTGGTTTATGTAAATGTAAATTTACGTTAATTTAGGTCTAGATGAATTTGAAATATTTAATCCACTTGCATATTATAATAATTATCAAAGATATTGTATGTAATATTTTAACTACTATTATACTAATATATTACAGTTATTTAAGTTGATTAATTTTATCTAGTTTCACTTCTAATATTTTTATATAGTTTAAGTATATGAATTTCTGACTTTAAAAAGTACTTTTGAAAATAAGAAATATAGAAAAAATTATTAAAATATACTTTTCTGTAATGCAAATACATTATTTTTAAAACACATGACAAATCCAAACTTTAAATTATAAAAACAAAAAATATATCTTCAAAATAATATTTTAGCTGATATTAATTGTAATTTTACTTACATCACTAACGTCGTCTGATGAGTTCTCGGTCAGAGCAGAATATTCAAATTGTGACATTGTAGGTAGGTATATTGTCAATACTCGAAAACAAATATAATATTCACTTTAAACGTTCCACTGTTCACTGGTGATATCATACAAATGTTAACGTTATTTATAATAGGAACCACTACCACTAATTTACATACGAACCTTGAATGGTGAATATATTACATTATACGGCGAACTCATAATACTTTAACAATTAGTATTCCTTTCTCGAAAAATACAATCTCGTTGAAATTTAGTTATCCTTAATAAAAACTACTATATCCCCCTTTTTTTTTTTCTCATCCGGCTTCTCGATTATTAATAGCGGTTAATTAAGTAACATACATTAAGTGTATACAGTATTGTATTACGTATCAGTAACATACGAACCTTGAATGGTGAATATATTACATTATACGGTGAACTCATAATACTTTAACAATTAGTTTTTTTCCTCATCCGACTTCTCGATTAAATGTATAAGAATAATAAATGTATAATAATGTATAAGAAATTGTAAAGTAGAGTTCAATGATTTGTATAAATACCGACACTGCATTAAACATTACACATGTTCATTTCTCAGTGGTAGGAGTTTTACTCTTTCTGTTGAATTTAAAACAACTCTTAATAGTGTAACAGCAACTACTTCTAACTGTTTGTCTTATTCAAAGACTATCAAACTATATTTTACAACGTATGAAAAGATTTTTTTGTTGAAGAATAAAAATCGATACGTATATCATCGTCAATAATGTGAGTATTAATATAAAAATAAATTATATTATACATATAAATTATTTTTTTTTTATTTTTTATTTATTTATTTTTTAAAGTGTTACCTAGGTTTACTATTCATTTTTCTAATCATCGTTTCATTTTTTTTTCCTGTTTAATCAATTAGATCGAACGAGTAATTATTTATTCAACATTATTTATTATAAAACGGTTTCATAGTTGGGAAATACTCTACGTTTTCTCAATTGTTTGCTGTTAGAAAATATTGAAATTTTTCTCACCAATAATAAATGTAAGTCTTCATATAAATACATTATTATTACATTATTGTTATTTTACTGTACATTTTTTTTCTAATTATAGTTTCATTTTTTCTGATTTTGTTAATTAAAACGAAAAATTAATTCATAGAAATACATTATATTGTTATATAATAAGTAAAATTTACTGTAAGACATCAACATAAAAATAGTCATCATAAAAAAAAATATCTGATAATTATAACACAACGTATAAATATATTTATTTTTTTTGTGAAAATGAAACGACAAACGATTTCAAAAAGTATCCGTATGAGCACAATTGGAGATGGTCTTGTAGAAATAGAACGTTTTAAAAAATCTTCAAAAACATTTTTTATAAAAAATACATCTAAATTTATACATTATCCATTATTTTTCAATTCTATTTCTGATAAAATAATTTCCAAATTAAAACATTCATGTATGCAGACATCAATTAAATTTAATCTTCATGTTGATAGTGTATATGAACGAGTACTATCAAATGAAACACAGAATGTGGCTTTTAAAACTAAAAATATACTTGCTTGTAATTCATCTAATTTTATGAGTTTATTAGATAACATGTTTAGCAAAATATTAGAAGAAGAATCTGAATATATTGCTAAAGGTTCTGGATGGTCACTTGTATCAATAGATGGATTACAATTAAGAATAAATTATGTAAATCCTCTTAGAGGGTCTACATATATAGATTTACCTACATATATTAAAAATAAAAAAGCTGTGATAAATGTTAAAAATAATGATAATAAATGTTTTATGTATGCGATATTAACTAAATTCGATAACAGATTAGATAAAAGCAAATTTAGTAAAAAAAATTTTGAAAATTTAGAAAAAAAAAGCGGTTTAAATTTTAAATGCATTAATTTTCCGACACCGATCAATCAAATAAAAAAATTCGAAAGGATTAATAATGTGTCAATTAATGTATATAGCTTAAATGATAAAAATATAATTTTTCTTTTGTATATAAGTAATGTGGTATGTAAAAATCATTTTGACCTATTTTTTTTTAATAGAGATGGGAAATCTCATTATTGTTACATAAAAGATTTTTCAAGATTTGTTAGAAGTCAAAAAACTAAAAATTGTTCAAAATTAATTATTTGCAAGAGGTGCTTTACAACTTTTGGGAAAAAACCATCTAAAAAACTTTGGGGTACTGAAGGGTTAAAGATACATACACGACTTTGTAGAAAAAATAAAATAGGAAGACCAATCATGTTTGAAGACGGTGATGATGAGTTTACATATTTTAAAAGTTTAAAAAAAACACAAAGAATTCCAATCGTTATTTATGCCGACTTTGAATGTATTTTAAAACGTGAAAAAGCTGAAAAACAAAAAAACAAAAAAAAAATATTGAAAATTCCTAAAACGTATTCCACACACTTACATACAATTATGAGTTACGGGTTTTATGTTAAAATAGATTACAACATTATACCAAAAAAAATAATAAAAATTTTTAAAATTCCAAGTAAAATCGTAATTTATAGAGGGAAAAATGCTGCAAAAAAATTTATGAGGAAAATGATCGATATCGGGAATAAAATCTATAATATTTATCAAATAAATATACCAATGACAAAATTAACTGAAAAAGAAGAAAACGAATTTAAAACAAAGGAGGCGTGTGCGAGTTGTTCAAAATCTTTTAAAGACTTTAATCTAATTAAAGTTAGAGATCACTGTCATTTTACAGGTCGTTATAGACAATGTCTTTGTCTTTCATGTAATTTTGAAATGAGTAATGTATCATTTGTTCCAATTTTCTTTCATAATTTATCATATGATAGTCATTTTATAATTCGAGAACTTGGTTGTAATGATAAAGATATTCATGTAATACCGAATTCTTCAGAAAAATATATATCATTTAGCAAAGAAATCGTATCGAGATTTTCTATAAAATTTGTTGATACATTTAGATTTATGGCAAGCTCGTTAAGTTCACTTGCAGATAATTTGTCTGAAGATAAAACCCGGTTTAGAGAAACACTTAAAATGTTTCCTAAAGATAAATTAGATTTAGTTATACGAAAAGGGGTGTTCCCATATGAGTATATAGATAACTGGAACAAATTAAATAAAACATGTTTACCTTCAAAGTCTAAATTTTATAATTCTCTAAAAGATGAAAAAATTAGTGATCGTGATTATTTGCATGCAAAAAATGTATGGAAACTATTTAATATTAAAACTTTAGGTGAGTATAGCGATCTCTATTTAAAAACTGATATTTCTATTCTTTCTGACGTATTTGAAAATTTTAGAGATTTATGTATTTCAACTCTTCAATTAGATCCAGCTCATTACATGACTGCCCCAGGATTTGCTTTTGATTGTATGCTTAAATATACTAAAGTTAAATTAGAACGTTTAAAAGATTATGATTTTTACCTTTTTTTTGAACAATCAATAAGAGGTGGTATTTGTCAATCATCTAAAAGATATTCTAAAGCAAACATTCCTGATATAAAAGGGTTAAGTTACAATTCTGATGAACCAAATAAATGGATTATGTATTTTGATTGTGTTAATTTATACGGGAAATCTATGTTAACAGAATTACCATATAAAGATTTTCAATGGTTTAACGATCTTAATTTAGATGTAACAACAATTCCTGACGATTCTAAAGTTGGATTTATATTAGAAGTAGATATCGAATACCCTAAATATTTACATGAATTACATAACGATTTCCCATTTTTACCATATAATGAATGTCCACCAAATTCAAAAGTAAAAAAATTACTCACCACATTACTACCAAAAAAAAATTATATAGTTCACTATAAAAATTTAAAACAAGCGATTTTTAACGGGATTAAAGTAACCAAAATTCATCGGATTATAAGCTTTTCTCAGAGTTGTTGGATGGCACCGTATATTGAGTTATGTACTAATATGAGAGTAAATTCTAAAAACGAGTTTGAGAAAGATTTTTGGAAATTATTGATTAACAGTGTGTTTGGTAAAACAATGGAAAACGTACGTTCTAGAACATCTATACGTCTTGTTTCATCAGATAAAAAAGCAAATAAATTATTATCGAAAACAAATTTTAAAGATAGAACTATATACTCAAAAAATCTTATGGCTGTTCATCAGTATAAAGATACTATCAAATTTGATAAACCAATTTATGTGGGGTCTGCAATTTTAGACGTATCGAAAACATTTATGTATTCATTTCACTATGATATAATGAAACAAATATATGGTAATAAAATAAATATTTTGTATTCAGATACTGATTCTTTAGTATATGAAATTATAACTAAAAATTTTTTCGCTGATTTAAAAAATGATTTACTATCATATTTCGATACGTCAAATTATCCTAAGGATCATTATTGTTTCAGTAATAACCATAAAAATCAACCAGGTTATTTCAAAGATGAATTGAAAGGTGTTATAGTAAAAGAGTTTGTTTCTTTAAGACCGAAGTTATATGCTTATAAGACCGTAGACGATGAGGAAATAAAAAAAGCGAAAGGTGTAAAAAAATATGTAATCAAGAAGTATATTAGATTTGATAATTATATACATATATTAAATTCTTATATAAATCATCAAACTGTGTCTAAAGAACAAGCTTATCGAAACATGAACTTTATTCAATCTAATAAACATGTTGTTCGCTCTAAAACGTTAAATAAGCTTGTTTTTAATGCTTCTGATGATAAAAGATTTATTAGAGCTGATGGTATTAACACTTTAGCTTACGGTCATTATAAACTAAAAAAAAAATAAACTAACATAATATAAAAAGAGTAAATACATATACATTTTTTTTTTTTTTAATAGATATAACAAACAAATTTTACATCATAAAATTAAAGTTATTGAAAATTTAAATTTAAATATAAAAGAAATTTATTTAAAAAAAAAAAAAAAAAATGTATAACAAGGTGACATGGAATTTCTTATTGTCTAGAAGCCTCATATTCATCCTACTATTTTATAATAATTTATAAAATTACTTTTGAATACCGTTTGATGAAATCTATGAATTATGGCTGGAATCAAATCCTAACCATTTCACTAAAATTTTATTTTTATCTCTTTTTATAATACGTTCAATAAGAAATGTGTTTGGAAAATCAGTTTTTAAAAGTTCTTGATTATAAAATCGACCTAAAACTATATTATTCTGACTATCTTTTATGTTGTATGTTACTGGATCTGATTGAAAAACTTTTGAAATTGTAAATAGTTTATAACCTTTACTAAATGTATATTTGTTTTTTTTTTGAAATTCTTACTATGTTATTAACTTTAAATTTAGGTTTTATATTTTGTTTTATTTGTTTGAATAACTGTACCTTTATAGTTTTTGTTCAAGCTTCATGTGGTGTACATTTAATTGCTGTATGTTTAGTATTATTGTAATTATGTATAAGTTTAGATATTGAATTGTACCAATTATATGAACCAGTTGCTGTAAAATGTTTGTACATTATATTTTTAATTGTACGTATAACACGTTCGGTCATTGCTGCTTTTATGCCACTGTATGTAGAATAATGTTTAATATTATATTTCTTCATAAGTTCTTGAAATTGTTTGTTATAAAACTCTGTACCGCTATCTGTTTGTAAAAATTTCAGACGATTTATTTTTAATATATTTAACATGCCTAGTGTAACTTGTTTTGCAGATTTATTTTTTAAGGCATGCATCCATACATACTTAGTATATGTGTCTATAACTATTAAAATAAATTTAAAACCTTTATTATTTTTTGAATACGATTGAATATCGATGAGGTCTGCCTGCCAGAGATCATTCTTGAATAGAGAAATTATTTTATGTCTAGGAAAAGTTTTTCTAGCTGGTTTATGTAGCTCCTCTGCTATTTTTTCTAATGTTGTCATTTTCAATGAATATAATATGAACGTTTTAAAAATTATAAATAAATAAACAATATACAATTTAAATTATCTGTATTATTATTGACAAGATTTTTTTTTTTTTACACTATAAGTTTCCTCTCACGTAATTCTTCTAGAATAGATATAATTTCATTATTAACACCTATATTGTCAGCATTTTGAGAAGATATTAATGCTAATGTATTGTTCAAGAAAAAATACTGATTATTACAAAATGACTATCTAATGATATAACTATTAATATTATGATAAACTGTTTGAAAAAAAAATTACAACATATTTAAAAATCGATAAAAAATATAATTAAAATACAATTTTAAAAAATATACCTGATTATATTAAAAAATAAAATATGTATGTATTTAATATTAGATAGTATTATTGTAGTATGGTATACTACGAAATGACTATCTAACGATATAAATATTAATATTATGATAAACTGTATGAAAAAATGAAAATCGATGAAAATATATAAATAAAATATAATTTTTAAAATATATCTGATTATATTAAAAAATAATATATGTATCATATTATTTTTAATGAGAAAAGAAAAAAATACTGATTACTACAAAATGATTATTTAATGATATAACTATCAATATTATTATAAACTGTATGAAAAAATTGAAAATGGAAAATCGATAAAAAATATAATTAAAATATAATTTTAAAAAATATATCTGATTATATTAAAAATAAAAATATACACCGATATTTTCGTAAAAATTTACTATACGTGAACACGTTCGATAGAAGTAATAATTGTTAGTTTGTACACCGACCTAGTACGCAGATGGCAAAGTTCCAGTGACTCTTTGAGTTCCACGTTAAAACGTGTGCTACTATTATGGTTTGTAACGCATTCTAACGATTCGAATCCAAGCAATTGGTGGCTATCATGTCGTGGAATAACATATCGGTGTTTTCTTTAGAGAAAAAAATCTATGAATTTTAAAACTATGAAATGTTCTGTAGACTCTAATGACTTAAAATTTTACTGAATACATATTTATTTTTTAAATCCTAACTTTATAATTAATTTGAAATTAAGATTTATAATTTTCTTAATTTAAGCTTCATGAAGAACATATTTAATAGTTGCAATGTTTAGTACTATAATTTTGGTATGAATTTATACAATAATTTATAACTATATTATAAGCATTTAAGCAGTTTATTATTGAAATGGATTTAAAACAATTAATTACTAGCTATTCAGATTGATAAAGTATGATATAAACAATTTCTACCTTTATATAATGAAATATAACTAGTGAAAGAATAAAACATTATTTTATTTATACTCATTTTATTACACCATTTTATCGGTCAATTATATCATTATGCATAACATGAATTTAAATCATTATACTTAAAATTATTATAATTAACATCATTAACAAATTTACTACCTTTACTTAATGGACTCAGAACACGCATGTAAGTTTTTGTAAAATAAAAATCATACACTAAAAAAATAGTGTGTAAATTTAAAAAAAAAATGTTATTTGTGTGTGAAGTATAATTGTGTGTATTTTTTTTTAAGTATGTGAATGTTTTGTGTGAAATAAAAATAGTGTGTAAATTTTTAAAAAAATGTTGTTTATTTGTTACACGGTAAAATATGGTGGAATTTAACCGCTAAACTGGTAAAAATTTGGCTTCTCAAATGGACTCAGAACATGCATGTAAGTTTTTGTAAAAATAAAAAATCATACACTAAAAAAATAGTGTGTAAATTTTTTTTAAAAAAATGTTGTTTTATTTTTTACACGGTGAAATAAAGTGGAATTTAACCGCTAAACTGGTAAAAATTTGAGAAGCCAAATGAAGCTAAAAAATATATACTTTTTTTTTTGAGCAAAAAAATCGTACACTAAAAAATAGGTGGAAATCGCCCGCCAAACCGGAAAAATTTGGCTTCTCGAATGGAGCCAGAACATACATGCGTTTTTTTGAAAAAAATAATTTCAAGCAAAAAATAGGTAGAAATCGCCCGCCAAACCGAAAAAATTTGGCTTCTCAAATGGAGCCAGAACATACAATAACATACTACTACTTCCGTACTTCACAATCATATATGTTAGGTGATGATTATGATTGATGTATAAAGTCTAATTTTTGTTCGTTTTGAAATTTAAAATTTAAATTATGGTTCGTAATACTATTCGTATTATATTGTTATCGACAGTATCACTATTGGCCATTAGTTATAATTTTGGGAAATTCCCAAATTCTACAACGAACATCGATGATAAAAGAAAAAATAGTTATTTTTATTCACATTTCCTATCTTGTTGCTTTGCTTATTAAATATAATAATGTCTACAAGACGTCAACACTATCACATATTGCAGTTCTGTGTTATCCTTAGGAGTTCCATGATCTTTTAGCTTTTTCATAGTAATATTGTTAAATTGTTGGTCACTGTGAACTTATATGAGTTAATAATAAAATATATATTCGTCGGATCTCTTAACGTTTACGACTTTTATACAAAAAACATAGTCTGTAAATAATTTTTAATTTTTATAATATCATTATGCTAATGCATTAATAAAAAGATGATCTTACATTCTAGTTATAGTCTAAAGTACTACCTAAACACACTTATAAGTTATAGTAATTTATTTATTTTTTATCGTACACTACTCTTACATTATTATACGCTACAATGCTGTCGCAGTGTATAACACCACTGTTTAATACTGCAGCATGTTTATAATAATATTAATAAATCCATTTCAATTATTATACTCTGTGTCGGCAGAAGGGCAAGGCAAAAGGGGAAGCTGCCCAGGGCCCCCACGAATTTTAGGGGCACCACGCTTTTCATGGCATTTGACAATTTTTGAGCCTATTATTTTGTTTTTGGAATTGAAAATACAAGTCCCGTCTGCAGTGGCGATTTGTGGGTTTTTAATATAATAATTGGAATACCTATAAATTATAATAAACGAGTGAGAGTAAAAATAAATTATTATGTCGGCGAGCGACGGTGACGTCCAAAACAATTTTGATGATAAAATCTTGAATTTTTTTTTACATTTTTATGTAACACTTGTATTTACTGAAGGTACTTAATGTACCTAAACATTTAATTTGTACATATTTTATTGTAATAAATATTTAAAAAATTCTTCTACCTAAGTACTAGGACGTGCCAGTAATTTTTTTTTGCTTTACGAAAAATAGCTTCTTGGTCCTATGAAAAAAATCTGCCCCGGGCCCCGCAAAACCAACCGCCGGTGCTAAATTATTTATCCTAAATACTTAGACTTTAGAGTAATAGTTAACCATTGAGTATAATAACGATAACGATACTAATATAACGTGTTTAAAAATCATATTTAACCAAAAAAACATTAACTACAGTACTACAGGGTCGTGTTCATGGGGTGATTAAGGGACCAACCCTCCACCACTTTTACCATAAACTGATGGGTAAAATTCACGATTTCATATAATTTTCTAGACAAATGATTAATGATGTACCTACGTTTATACAAACAGTGCTCGAATTGAGAGAGGACGTGTGGGTCCTTAAAAAAAATATTTTAGCGTACCCTTTCTAATAAAATCATAATCAATGAGTTAAGGTATATATTATTAAGTAGTAGAGTATTTTAGGGAAGGAACTGATTTTTTTTCCAATTCAAGCACTGTATATATACAAATAATATGAATATTATAAACCCCGGGGCCCGGACACGTCCTGCTCACATAACTAGTAAAAATTTTAATTAACTTTTATAACGCTAAAACGCTTGTTTCATAGTTGAGAACAATTTATTTCGCTATGAGATCCATAGTCTGCAATCGATAGTATCGGTTAATATAAAAATTAAATAATTACAAATATTATAAAACTGTCGGATCTCTTAAAATGCAGATATAAATCCATAACACACATAATGCGACGTTGCCGCTGATAATGGGTTTCTCGGATCTCACAAAAGGCTGACCAAAATGGCGAATAACATACACCAACTAACATTTTAGCCGCTAGCAGATACAACTAAACACACAAATTACGTATGTTATAACAATACTAAACGGAGGAGGGAAGATTGGTATCACTGTAATCTAAAGGATGATTGTTGAAAGAGTCGTTGGGAAGAAACGGTGAGCGAGGTGAGAGTAGTGTGTGCGCAACGATTATTCGGTGTCGATGTCAGACATTCTTATTGATTCTGGTTCTTTTATTACTATTATGCATCTTTGTTATATATGTCATTTTTATAGTAGTTCGTTTTGTTTTATATTAAAAGTATATTGCGTCATTATATATTTTCTTTTATTCACAGTCCGTTTAAATAAATTTATAACACGTATATAATGATCGTTACGAGATCCGGCTAATTTCGGGTTGGCTATCATCATAGTGACCATAAACTCAATTTCCAGTGGAAAACGTTGAGAGCTCCACACTTTTGGAGCTCACAACGAAAACGGATCTCATAACGCTGCTTGTTTCCATATGTTGGATCTCATAACCTACTATGTGTACGACCACACACACACACACACACACACACACACACACACACACACACACACACATACATACGAAACGTATATTATGGGATCCATAAGAAAATGCCCACGATATGGGATCCAGCATATAACTTCATATTTAGCCACTTGGATGAAATACGAAAATCAAAATGGTTATTTTTACACCTCTTATGATAATGATTGGTATTATATACTCGCAAAAAAACGTGTGTGTCTCATATCCTTCCGAGATCCAATGTGTATATTAAAAATATTCGTATTGTATGAGATCCAAAAGTTTGTTTTATTTCATTTACCTCACTCTGTTAGATCCGAGAGTATATTGTATTTATAAATCTGTTATTTTATGGGATCCTTCCAACGTTGCCAAATTTAAATTCAATAAATGGGGTTGTATTATTGTCATACATCATCAATTATTTTGGTTTTAACTATATAATTCTGTAATGGTAAATTATAAATTTAATTAAAATTGCTAATTTATCAATAACTTTGTTGATAGATGTTATCTATTAATATTGGTATTTTCTTGAAAAAAAAACAAAAAATATATATAAGTATTATAAAGTATTCCTTACTAAAAAACAAATCTTATATTAACTTAGATTATTTAATAACTATTTATTTTAGTTTTTGTATTTTTTAATTATGTTTTAAAGGTATTTTAAATAATAAGTGAATCAAAGAAGTGCCAACAATGGTTCTAAAATGTTTATTTTTTTTTTTTACTCTTGTATACTGTGTACCTACACTTTATCAGATAGAATTACTCATCTAAACATTTGAAACCCAACCAATCTTTAGTTCAGACATCAACTCAGTTTAATACATTAAAGTAATGTCATTTTTAAAAACTCTCAATAATTTTTCAAAAATTTGGTAAAAACTACATACGATTGGACTAAAAACAGTAAATATGCCAAAACATGTTATTGATTATAGTTATTTAATTGAAACTTCAAAAATAATGGTGCTAGACTTTCGCAACAATTTTTTGATAAGACATTACATTGTCTTCTCGTTTTGTACATTATGTAGTTTTTACATACACTTGGTAAAATAGGTACATAAAAATCAGAAACTCGGACACCAAAAAAATCAAAACATATAATAAACGATGTCAAAACACCACATAACATGAAAAAACACGGTTAACAATCGGAGCAACAAAAGTAATAAACTAATAACGGTATAGAGTGACCTGCCAGCATTGAAGGTACATTATACAATGGTCAATGATGTCTTAACTCTAAATTACTGTAATATAAATAGTCGTCAATAATGTGAAGAACAACATTTTTACTGATAACAATTTTGCTTGTCTGACTATTACGTATTTCCCAAAACGACAATATACAATGTAATATTGGTTTCCGGTTTAAAATATATGTATAATATATCGTCCACAGTTTTACTATAGGATCTCTTAACGTCAATGTGGATATTATTATTTAAAATACACATACACATAATATTATACTCATTTTCGTATATATTTTTTGGAAATAGATTGATAAATGTATCGTAAATATTAATAGATAACCAATTCTCAAATAAAAGTTGCTTTCAAAATTATAAATACGAAACAAGAAAACCAAAACCGTACGGTTGTATTGTAATAATAAATAATAATCATGATTCTCTGTTTCCTCGTTTTGTTTTCGGGAAATCCAAAAATTTAATATTATCGAAGATGTACATGTACATTGTACATGTTTATCGACTATTTTTTTTTTTATAGCACAACTTATTGAAGTATGGGTTATCTGTAGAATTCAGCTAAAATTCCAACGAAAAATTAAAAATAGTTTACCGAACATCATCTATATTTAAAGAGATATTGGAACTCTTGGTGATACTTCATTTATATACTACATAATAAGTACTGGATCCCATAACATGCTATTATAGTAGCTACATAGGTTTGTATTTTGTTTTTATAGTACCTACTGGATCCCGTAACGTAGGTACTATATTATAAGCAATACTGGATTCCATAACGTGTATAACTGTCGTATATAGTAGACAGTCATCAAAATATTACTTAGGTACTAAAAACTGTTAAATAATACATATAAATACAATATATTAGGTAACATCGTATTAGTTATATCTTATAAGTTATAACTTATAACTAATGTCCAAATATTATATTCATACATAATATATTGAATCTCAAAGTATAATTGTATTATAAATTGTGATATATAATAATTATATTATATTATGTTGTATATTCAAATAAAGATCAAATTATAAAAATATTTAAAACGGACCAATTTTTCTCAGATGTTTACTAACCATTTATAATGTATACGATATGTAACCTATATATACCTAATCCAATCTAACCTAGGCGTATGCATTTTTAGTATTTGGTAAAAGTTTAAAGTTTCTAGCTATATTTTTGATGGAGTTATATCTAAAAAACTAAAATCGATTTAACGAAAATCGATAGTATGACATTTCCCCGTTTTTTGGTCAGTTTTTCGGTAGTTCTCGCCCACGCTTAGAAAAACTATTGAGAAATTCGAAAAATTACCTCTCAAAAGTACCATTTTTGGATTTTTCCTATCTAGAGAGTTGCTGGATAAAACTTTTGGTATACCTGTATATTTACCCGAAAAAGTGTTTACATACATAAAAAAAAACACAGAATTGTAAAACCAATACATTCTTCCACTCAGAATCTAAAATGTTAACGCTCAAATTTATTTTTTCCAAAATATTTACCACATGTTCTTCTTGGCCCTACCAATTATTTTTAATTAACGATTTAAGTCAAAAATGTATGACATTTAAAAATAATATAAAAAGCTCAAAAATTGTTTTTTTTTTTTTTAATGTTTCTACGTTTGAATAAAGGTACGTTTTCCTTGCAGCGTCTGGTCGCGGCGTCCGGACGCCGCGTCTCTGGTCTAATGCGTTTCTATGTGTCCGTTTTCCTATGTGGGTTAGACGCGGCGTATGAGCGCGTTTGACGCGGCGGTTGGCGTCAACACCGGTCAAGACCAGTGCATCGCGTCAACCGCCAGCGTCAAGATGTCAAAAAAGTTTATATTTTCCTCTGAGGAGGACGAAATTTTGATAGATTTTGTTCAAAAAAACAAAGTTTTATACGATTGTTCTCATCCCAAGAATAAGGATATATTTTTCAAAGATACACTATTATATCATCAGGAATTTCATTTTAAATATATATATAATATATAAAACTCACGTTAGAGTGTAAAATCTTCAAATAAAATTTCAAGTTTAAAATATTTCTTTATCATATAAAATTATATTTTTTCGTAAACCTTCGCAAGTATAAAAATGCTGCGTTATTTGAAAATTTGTTAAGCCTAAGGTATAAAATATCTGTATATAAAATATTTTTTTATTCAAAACTCTGATGTAGGGAATATGATTTTAAACGATTGACAGGAAAACCTAAATCCTTCAATATTGGTTCTATCTTAGTGAATCCTTCAAGGATCGATGCATATTATGTGGCTTTAGATTAAGGGTTGCCAACCTTTTCTAATAAGTGAGCTATATTCTTAATTTTAAAACTGATGATCGACATATATTTATTAATTTGCATTTTTTTATACTATACAACATGAAGTTTATACAAGATAATGTATCGTGCATCTAAACTACATTTTTATTGCGATCAATCTATATTCCTATAAAGGTCGACTGATTGATGACGCTTTCTTAATTCCTGATTTCGATTTGTAATTTAGAAAAAAATTGGCGAGAAATTTGGTTTTGGTCATTTTTTGATTGAGTATTTGTAAAAAAAATGAAGTGGTCGCGGCGTTTAGACGCTGTTTGGAAAACAGTCTTGACGCGGCGTCCAAACGCGGCGTCTAGCGTCGACTAGCCGCCGCGACTAGACGCCGCGTCCAGACGCTGCAAGGAAAACGTACCTTAAGACTTTTGTTAGTAAGTGATAAACATTTCAAGTCTCTACCTCCATTATTTTTGGAGTTCTGACTAAATAACTAAATTGGTTTCATTGTTACATAACAAATTGCCGTATTTTGCCGTCCTCTCGGTAGTTTTCCTCCGTTTTTTGAAAAACTGTATAGAATAGACAATTCCAAAAAGTGAGTTCCCTTAAGGACCATCTGGAAGAGTATACGAATCTAATAAGTTGCTGGATAAAACTTTTCGATCAGTACTTCTAACCGAAAAAGTGCTCACAGAAAAATGAAAAATAAAAATAAATAAACATCATTATAAAATCATAAGTTCCTTCGCTACACAGTACACTCAGAATCTGAAATATAAAATTAAAACTAAAATATATATTACTTCTAATATTGTTTCATTGTCGAAAACCATTATAGATAATATTGTATTTAGGTATTGTGATTGTTTAACTCCGACAAGAGAAAAAATATGTATATTTAGGCAAACGATTGAATTAAATAATATCTATTGAATAATACTATTATTATAATAGTCATCATAATTCATAATGCTTGTCGTATCCAACGTCGTGATTCGCAATCGCATAGTGCGACGTTGCCGTGAGTCGGATCTCATATAATGCTGCAATAATCATACGAGTTTGTAAATAATTGTAATTTGCGTACATACACCGTCGACGGTGGCGCGCTCTGCATAACATACCGTGTATGTAGAACATACACAAATTCCTACCAACCATACTTTATGAGATCTGGCTAATTTTTCGTAGACACGCCTTAATATGACTTCTACTGCTGAAATTCGATGAAAACGTTTTTAGATCCAGCATTTTGATCCCACAACGAAAAAGGATCCCATTACGCTGCTCAAATACCATACGACGGATCCCATAATATACGTCTCGTAAACCCACACACACACACACACACACACACACACACACACACACACACACACACACACACACACACACACACACACACACACACACACAGGTTGAGTGGAAGAGGAGGGCCATAAATCGTCTCCTCAACGTTGACGATCATGACTTAGAGGGGAGCATCAAAGATTAGAGCAGCGGGGGAGGGGATAAAACATCTCAGCAACGTTAACGATTTAGGTATTCGGCGGCGGATCATCAGGAGGGGGGGTTCAAATAGCTCGTCAACGTTGGCAATTAACGTATTCAGCGGTCTATTAGCGGCGGCGGCAGGCGGTGGTCGGGGAGCGGGGCGCGGGGGTCCAGAACTCTATTTTTCATACTACGAGCCGATATCGTCCGTAGCGTGTACGCCATCGTTTTGTTTGTTCGCTTAAATTTTAAATCGCGATAACACACCGATTTCGAATTAGTCGAATCGTGGTGTTCTAAACTAGTAATCCCGTAGTGCGATAAATTCGGGATTCGTTTTCATTTTGTTTTGTCTTGAATATTGTGGTGCGCGGTTCGTTACGACCGTTACAACCAACGGCGTGGTTGTATATCGTTACGTTCTAACCTCAAAAGAAAATTTAATAATTCGATCTCGTTGAATCGTGACCATTTGACGTTTTGTGACTATTTGTCGTTTATACATATATTATCTGTCGCAAACCGATATTGTTCCTATCTTCAATCAGTGAACGACAATCACAATTCTGCGGGTGATAACGGATAATTATTATCATAAATTGTTTTCGACGATAATATAATATTTAAACGATGGATAACGGTAATGAATCAAAGGCGACGGACAACGCCACCGAACACTCTGACCTAAAGCAACTTGTGTGTGCAATGCTTGAACAAAGCCGACTTCGTGAACTACAAATGAGTGCGATCGTCAATCGATTGATAGACAACAAACGCGACGATTCAGCTGCTCCGACAATGGTACCGAACCATACACAAATCATCCCGGTGTTTACGGGAGAGTCCGGTGATACCGATGCAGCATCAGAATGGATGAATGCACTCAAGACAGTAGCGCTCCTAAATAGATGGCCCGATATTTGCACATTAGAGGCAGGCCGTTCCCATCTTGAGGGTGCAGCAAGACACTGGTTCCTGAGTCATATGGCAGAACTTGACACTCTAGAAAAATTTACTACATCGTTTGAGCGAATGTTTACCAGCCAGGAAAGTATAACTGAGACCTGGAAGAAGATGAGCGAACGAGCACAACAACGCGGTGAAACAGTATTCGCGTATTTTCATGATAAAGTCCGTATGTGTCGCCGATTGGGATTACCTGCTAAGGAGACAAAAAAAAATGATTTGTATAGGGTTACTTTCGCGTGACATGTGTGCCGCGTTATTGAGTAACAGTCATACGAGCGAAGAGGAGTTATTATCAGATATACGTATGTATACCGAAGTAAACCTAAGTCGCGGTGAGCGTCTTCGTCCGGGAATTTTTGAACGACGACCAGCAACAACTATACACGACAAACCTGTCGACAAAAGTTTGAAATTCGGGAACAACGATAAATCATTAAATAATCATATGAAAAAAGGAAATGTTACTAATAAAACTACTGTCTCAGGGCCTCGATGTTATAACTGCCAACAAAACGGACACATTTCGCGGGACTGTACGCTTCCGCGCAAACCGATGAAATGCGTTAAGTGTCAGGCGGAGGGGCATACATCGAAGTATTGTCGAGTTACGGAACCAGACGTTAACTGTATAAGTTCCCAAATGAAGAAAAATATTATGCACTACGTGAAGGAGGTACGAATAATTGATCACGAACAACCTATCAGGGGATTAATCGACACTGGTAGTGCGTATTCAATTATCCGACGTTCAGTTGCAGAACATTGCGGGTTGGAGGTGCGTCCTAACTCCATAACAATGGGGGTTTACGGAAATTCACAGACTGTGGACAGCAGTGGAGAAACAACCGCAATGATACATAAGTAGTATGTTATTGTATGTTCTGGCTCCATTTGAGAAGCCAAATTTTTTCGGTTTGGCGGGCGATTTCTACCTATTTTTTGCTTGAAATTATTTTTTTCAAAAAAACGCATGTATGTTCTGGCTCCATTCGAGAAGCCAAATTTTTCCGGTTTGGCGGGCGATTTCCACCTATTTTTTAGTGTACGATTTTTTTGCTCAAAAAAAAAAGTATATATTTTTTAGCTTCATTTGGCTTCTCAAATTTTTACCAGTTTAGCGGTTAAATTCCACTTTATTTCACCGTGTAAAAAATAAAACAACATTTTTTTAAAAAAAATTTACACACTATTTTTTTAGTGTATGATTTTTTATTTTTACAAAAACGCATGTATGTTCTGGCTCCATTCGAGAAGCCAAATTTTTACCAGTTTAGCGGTTAAATTCCACCTTATTTCACCGTGTAACAAATAAAACAACATTTTTTTTTTAAATTTACACACTATTTTTATTTCACACAAAACATTCACATACTTAAAAAAAAAATATACACAATTATACTTCACACACAAATAACATTTTTTTTTTTAAATTTACACACTATTTTTTTAGTGTATGTGAATGTTTTGTGTGAAATAAAAATAGTGTGTAAATTTTTTAAAAAATGTTGTTTATTTGTTACACGGTAAAATATGGTGGAATTTAACCGCTAAACTGGTAAAAATTTGGCTTCTCAAATGGACTCAGAACATGCATGTAAGTTTTTGTAAAATAAAAATCATACACTAAAAAAATAGTGTGTAAATTTAAAAAAAAAAATGTTATTTGTGTGTGAAGTATAATTGTGTGTATTTTTTTTTAAGTATGTGAATGTTTTGTGTGAAATAAAAATAGTGTGTAAATTTTTTAAAAAATGTTGTTTATTTGTTACACGGTAAAATATGGTGGAATTTAACCGCTAAACTGGTAAAAATTTGGCTTCTCAAATGGAGCCAGAACATACATGCGTTTTTGTAAAAATAAAAAATCATACACTAAAAAAATAGTGTGTAAATTTTTTTTAAAAAAATGTTGTTTTATTTTTTACACGGTGAAATAAAGTGGAATTTAACCGCTAAACTGGTAAAAATTTGAGAAGCCAAATGAAGCTAAAAAATATATACTTTTTTTTTGAGCAAAAAAATCGTACACTAAAAAATAGGTGGAAATCGCCCGCCAAACCGGAAAAATTTGGCTTCTCGAATGGAGCCAGAACATACATGCGTTTTTTTGAAAAAAATAATTTCAAGCAAAAAATAGGTAGAAATCGCCCGCCAAACCGAAAAAATTTGGCTTCTCAAATGGAGCCAGAACATACAATAACATACTACTTACATATCGATGAAGTAAGTGAGCGCATTACATTGATAGTAGTCGACGATCATGTTCAGGGTTACGACATCATAGTGGGGCGGTCTTTCACTGACTGCGACAACGTCACGTTTATTAAAACTAACGAACAATTACTATTCGCTTACGGAATGGAATTTCCATTTCGCGAGACCGAAGTGCCGTGCCAAGTGATGGGTCGACATAAAGCTGAAGTCATACATAACGAGGAGCATTTACCAGCAAACAGCGCGAAAATGGTGGAGGTGTCTGTAGACGGTGGGTGTATGGACGTCATGGTTATCAACGACAGCGAGGAAGAGACCTGCCTACGTAAAGGGGACTGTGTTGGCGTGATTGGAAATTCTCGAAGGATTATTCAACCACCTGCGCGAACCGTGAGTTCAATCAGCGTGCAAATGATTCAATGTGGTTCGTCGGTCACGGAACACGAGAAAGGTGAATTGGTCGAATTACTGAATCTGTACAGAATGTGTTTCGCGTTTAGTTTAAACGAATTAGGATGTACAAATACGATCGAAATGGACATCGTAGACGACGGAAATCCGGTGGTATGTAAACCATACCGAACCAGCCTATCTGAACGGGAAACCATCAGTAGAATCGTTCAAGAATGGAAAGACGCGGGCATAGTAACTGAGACCCGGTCAGCATATGCGTCACCTGTCTTATTGGTACCTAAGAAAGATGGTGAGCCTAGGTTAGTGATTGACTACCGGAAACTCAACTCTCAGACGGTGAGGAAGGTATTCTCTACCCCTAATTTGGATGAGCATCTGGAGACACTACATGGCGCTAAGATGTTCTCTACCCTGGATCTGGCTTCAGGTTACTTACAGGTGCCACTTATTGAGTCTGCCAAGGAAAAGACGGCGTTCATCACTCCTAATGAATCTGGTCAGTTCAACCGTATGGTATTCGGTCTTATAAATGCGCCATATGAGTTTTCACGACTTATGCACCGAATCCTACACCCATTGAAAAATAAAGTTGCTATGTGGTATTTGGACGACATTCTGGTACCATCTACCTCTTTCGAGGACATGATTGGGCGTCTGTGGCAAGTGTTTGAGGCACTCAAGACAGCCAAATTAACATTGAAGTTGAGTAAATGTTATTTTGGTTATACCGAGGTCACATATCTGGGTTACAAGTTGTCTGCGGAGGGAGTGCGGCCAGGGGACCAAAAGGCCATGGCGATACACCAATTCCCAGAACCACAAAATAAACACGAAGTAAGACGATTCCTGGGACTGTGCGGGTTTTTCAGACGTTTCATACCTCACTATGCGGAGATAGCACAACCCATCAGTGAATTACTTAAAGAGGATGTTCCATTCGAGTGGACCGTACTTCAAAGAAAATCGTTTCAAGTACTGAAAGAAAAACTTGTCAGTAAGCCCGTCTTACAATTGTTCAATCCGAAAGCACACACTGAACTTCATTGCGATGCGAGCAGTATGGGACTTAGCGGGATGCTACTTCAACGAGGTGAGGATAACCGTTTGCATCTGATCCATGCTGTGTCAAAGAAAACAACAGCTGCCGAAAAACATTATCACTCCAGTAAACAGGAATTGATGGCGATGGTGTGGAGTATGAACAGATTGCGTCCATATCTAATTGGCATACGGTTCCTGGTTGTAACAGATTGTCAGGCCATTGTCCACCTTAATACCCAAAAGACGACTCAGCCCCAAGTAGCTAGATGGGCTACACTACTAAGTGAGTTTGACTTTGACATTAAACATCGTCCGGGTGTCAAAATGAGTCATATCGATGCGCTCAGTAGAGCACCGACTGGGTGTCCTAGAGACACAGAAGTAGAGGTACTAGATGAACGGTTGGAAGTTCTCGTTACCATGTCAGAGGAAGACCAGGTAATTTGGATGCAGCGGACTGACACCAAGCTCAACAATATAATAGACATTTTGAGCCGTGAAGAGTCGGGACGTTCGAAACTCGAGGCAGAAATGGTAAAAGATCATAGCTTAGTAAATGGTATCTTATACAAAGAAGTGATGGTTGATGGGGTGAAGAACAAACTCTGGGTAGTTCCAAGTGCCACGCGTAAAAGTCTGGTGGTGCGGTTCCATGACTTAGCTGGGCATTTTGCGGTGGATCGGACAGTAAGGAAAATCATGGAGCAGTACTACTTTCCGGGTATGCGTCGGTATGTACGGGTGCATATCCAATGTTGTCCAGAGTGTGTGTTAACCAAGATTCCACGAGGTAGGCAGCCCGGTGCGCTCCATCCAATAGAACCAGGACGACGTCCATTTGAGGTGATCAATATGGATCATGTTGGTCTATTTGTCAAGTCAACAAAAGGAAACAGGTACGTGTTAGTCATGATCGACAACCTTACTAAATATGTCAAATTGTACCCTGTTCGAAGTTGCTGTACTGAAGGAGTAACACATAGTCTGAAGCAATTTATCCAAATGTTCGGTGTCCCAAGACGAGTGATCAGTGATCGCGGAACGACCTTCACATCCAAATCTTTTGAGGAGTTCTGTTTACTACACGGCGTGCGGCACACTTTAAATTCAGTACGACACCCCAATCAAATGGGCAGGTTGAACGGGTAAATAGCACTCTAGTTCCGGTTATGCAGGCAAACATGAAAACTGATCGAACATGGGATAAACATATAATTGAGGTTGAGCGACAGTTGAATAATGCCTACAATAAGACACTGGGAGATACACCCTTTCACATCTTGTATGGTTACCGACCCAGCTTCCACGATGGTGCTTTAAGAGCTGCTACAACGACGGAGACCTGGAACGAAGTTGACAAGTTGCAAATGCAAGCACGTGAAAGCATCATGAAAGAACATTTAATGTGGAAAAGTAGGTATGATTCTAAACTATAGGCGATATTGTGTTCATACGGAGACCACCGGAAGCAACTGGTGATTCGACAAAGCTCCAAGGGAAATATCGTGGTCCTTTGGTGGTGACATGTGTGCTACCAAATGATGTCTATAAAGTGTCGGCTCTGCGTACTGAAGAAGGCAGGCGCTATGCAACCACAGTCCATACATCACATATCAAAGGATATCATCTTCCACAAGATGAGGGCGACGATCAACAGTCTAGTGTTGATGAGGACCGAGAAGTAGAATTACCTGATGAATGTGAAGCAAAACAGGCTGTGCATATGGATCAAGGAAATGAGGAGAAGATTCGGACAAATACCAAAAGAACGAAACGCCCACCTGTGTGGCATGATACATACCATATGTAATCAATTGTTCCTATTTTCAATACCATATATATATATTATAAGAATGTTATTTTAGGTTTAAATAAGGATGTTATAGGTACCTATCTAATTATTATTTTTTTTGTTATGATGTTAATTCTATTTTGTTGTTCATTTATATAATTTTTTTTTCATATATATACTGTTTTATACATTTGTAATTCAATAAGTGAGGACACTTATGAGCCAGGATGCCCGAATGTTATAACAATACTAAACGGAGGAGGGAAGATTGGTATCACTGTAATCTAAAGGATGATTGTTGAAAGAGTCGTTGGGAAGAAACGGTGAGCGAGGTGAGAGTAGTGTGTGCGCAACGATTATTCGGTGTCGATGTCAGACATTCTTATTGATTCTGGTTCTTTTATTACTATTATGCATCTTTGTTATATATGTCATTTTTATAGTAGTTCGTTTTGTTTTATATTAAAAGTATATTGCGTCATTATATATTTTCTTTTATTCACAGTCCGTTTAAATAAATTTATAACACGTATATAATGATCGTTACGAGATCCGGCTAATTTCGGGTTGGCTATCATCATAGTGACCATAAACTCAATTTCCAGTGGAAAACGTTGAGAGCTCCACACTTTTGGAGCTCACAACGAAAACGGATCTCATAACGCTGCTTGTTTCCATATGTTGGATCTCATAACCTACTATGTGTACGACCACACACACACACACACACACACACACACACACACACACACACACACACACACACACACACACACACACACACACACACAGGTTGAGTGGAAGAGGAGGGCCATAAATCGTCTCCTCAACGTTGACGATCATGACTTAGAGGGGAGCATCAAAGATTAGAGCAGCGGGGGAGGGGATAAAACATCTCAGCAACGTTAACGATTTAGGTATTCGGCGGCGGATCATCAAGAGGGGGGGTTCAAATAGCTCGTCAACGTTGGCAATTAACGTATTCAGCGGTCTATTAGCGGCGGCGGCAGGCGGTGGTCGGGGAGCGGGGCGCGGGGGTCCAGAACTCTATTTTTCATTCTACTCCTGCCTCATTGCTAAATTTCTCTACTAGTTCTAGAAGGTTGGCCATTCCATTTCTGATTTTGCTAAAAGCACCGTATCATCAGCGTCTCTTGAATCGGAAATTTTCTTGCCACCAATGGACACTCCTCCATTCCATTCTTGTGTAGCGTGTCTCATAATCCATTCTCCATATACAGGGTGCGGCAAAAAGAACTCCCTGATTAAGGAAACTAATAAAAACCACACCAAGTCAAATATCAAAAAAAAAAATTATTTATAAATTATACATAAAATGCCATTTTATATTCATTTTTTAAAAAATATTATATCACTTAAGTGGCGTCCCTCATTCTCGATACACTAATTGAGTCTTTCACGATAATTTTCTATGACTCTACGGGTCATTTCGGGCGGGATAGCAGCAATTTCCTGGATTATTATCTCCTTCAGAGCTTCCAAAGTTTGTGGACGATGTTGGTACACTTGGGCTTTAAGATATCCCCAGAGAAAAAAGTCGCATGGGTTCAAATCTGGTGAACGTGGCGGCCACCCAATGTCATCTCGCAAGGACACAATATGCCCAGGAAACATTTCTCGCAGAATGCCGAGTGTTTGACGAGCTGTGTGTGCTGTTTTGAAAGCACACATTTTGTTGTCCATACTCATGAAAAAAATCGTTCAATTTTGGCCGAAGAAAATGTTCAAGCATCTCACAATAGCGGTTAGAGGTCACTGTTACAGTGGTACCGTCTTCTTCAAAAAAGTACGGACCTCACACACCAAACTCGAAAATGGCACACCAGACTGTAACCTTTGGACTGTGGAGTGGTCGTTGGTGAAGTTCATGAGGATTGTGTTCAGACTAGTATCGAAAGTTTGGTTTGTTTACCGTACCTAAAACATGAAAATGTGCCTCGTCCGTAAAAAGCAAAACATCTGTACGGGGAACATTCCGAAGGAGGTCCCGACACGATGTTGTACGGGTTTCCAAATCTCTTAGAAAAAGTTCTGGAGTAAACAACATTTTGTAGGGGTGCATTTTAAGTTCTTGGTGCAAAATCCTCCGAACACTGCGATCGGATAAGTGTAAAGCAGCCGCGTGTTTCCGTGCAGAACGCCGCTGAGATTGCTCGATTGAAGTTCTCACAGCAGCCACATTTTCCAGTCCTGTTGCAGTCCGAGGTCGGCCCGTCGACTTTCTTTTTAGTGCAGAACTTGTTTGCCTAAAATTTGATACCCAATTATGTATGGTTTTGCTATCGGGAACGGGATCACGTCGATTGAGCGCGAACCGAATACGAAACGCACGCTGGGTCGTTATCGGTGAACCGCCATTATTAATAAATTCCTCAACAACAAACGCACGATGCTCTCCCGACCATGCCATGATGAATACTAAAAATGGCATCGATAAGGCTTTCTATCGATGTAATTACCACTAATGTACCTCCACCCAAACCCAAACTATAACCTTATCTAACTAGGGAGTTCTTTCTGCCGCACCCTGTATGTTAAAGAGCAGCGGTGACAATACGCAACCTTGCCTTACGCCTTATCCCACCTGAAAGCTCTCGGAAAGGTCGGACTCCACACGGACATATGCTTTGCCATTGGCATATATCATTTTTATTATTGCTATAAGGTGCTCTGGCACTCCAATTTCCTTTAAAATGCGCCATAGAAGATTCCATTTAACGGTGTCAAAAGCTTTAGTATAATCTAAGAAACAGCAAATAGCTTGTTATTTACCATACAGACCTATAAAGTAATTATTGTATATCGATGGATTAATTCAAAAATGTTGTATGTGCAAAATAATGATTTTTACAGTACAGCTAATTCAAATTTTTCAAATTTGTATGTATGAAAGGAGAGATTGAGAAATAATGAATTTAAATTAAATTGTTTCAATGCATTGTTTATTTACCCTTCTACTAAAATATTAGGAAAACTAACTAATTTATGAAATTTAAAAGTTGAATTTTTGACTATTTAAAGTTAAAAGTGCACTTAACACCTTTAAAAATTTATAAATGTACTTATCACATTTTGGGACAATTTTATAGGTTATTAATTATAATATGTAAAGATGTTGAATGATGAACTAAAATGGTCAGGAAACAAAAATGCATAATTCAGGCACTGAGGCACGTCAACAAGGTGGGGGGTCACTCCCCCCCAATAATTTTTTTTTTATGGATATGCCTTTACAAAATAAAATCAGGTTCTTAAATCAAAGAATAACGAAATTCAATAAAATTATTACTCAGCCTTAACCATGACTTTTGGTTTAATATTTAAATAAAATGTAACAAATGATATCAAAAAATAACTTAAGTAACACTCAATAAAATTATTTTTCAGCTTTAACCATAACACTTAGGTTGAATATTTAAATAAAAAGTAACATTAAATTAAAAAATAACAGTAGTTAATCAGATTAAAACTAATATTCTGACTTAACCATGACTTTTGGTTCAATATATAAATGTAACAAATTAAGTCAACAAATATACTTACTACGGCTTATTATACTAGTAAAATCTATTTGTATTTGTTTTTCTTTATTTATATTAATTTCCATACCTATAATGGTAACATACAATTAACCATCAAATATTTCTTTTATGGTATTTCATAAAAAAAAAGAACAAGATTATTCCAATGATTTTATTTTATTAAAAAGAAGAAAAAAAAGATATCAACAACAGACATACTACAATTGAAGGGCTCTGTGCAAGAACTAGACAGCTCCACTTTTTAAAAATTTTCAGGAAACTGAAGATTTGATAAAGATGATAGATCAAAAAAATATCATACAAATTACTTTAAAACTGGTTTAAATATTTTGGAAACAAAATAAGTTTGTTTAATGGTTTCCATTCCTAACTTCCTAATTGTTTATAAAACCTTTTAAAACTCAAACTAAAACATTAATTTAGGAAAATAAAAATGAAACCTGAGTGAACTTTCAAATATTTTATTAAGTATCAATAAATATTAAAACAAAACAAATTAGAATTAAAAACAAAAATTTATTATAAAAAACACAGATTTATAGACATAATTTTTCTGTACTAGAATCTAAAATAAAAACAGTTTTCAACAAATATGGAGCTGTCTGGTTCTTGCACAGAGCCCTTCAATTATTTGTTAATTTTTGGACGTCATTGAATACTTGACTGTTATTAATGTTTGATTATGAGAGTATGAACACTTTATAACAAATTTAAAAATAAAGGCTACTTCCGAAGGAACGTCGTTTTTGTAAAAAATATTGCTCAACAGACAAAATTACTGCCTTTTGAAAAATATAGAACTCCGAACATTATAACTTCAATCTTCGACAAATGCATAGACAAAAAATAAATGCTGGTTGTACGTTCTCTTTAAATTAATTTAAACAACTTTATTAATGAATCATCACAATATAAAATCTAAATTATACAATGAATTTCACAAAGTAGAAATTATTATTTAATGTATCTTAATTTAATAATTGATTAGAGTGATATCACAGAATAAATGAAATCAGAAGCGTCACCTTTGATAACGTTACATTGCTCTTATGGGAAAATGAAAAAACGGTCCGACATATTGGATATTGAATCAGTGTGACCATGAAAAAAAAATCTTAAATATCTTTATGTTATTTACGTTTCCGAACATATTTACAAGCTGAAATGTGATATCACTCTAATCAATTATTAAATTAAGATACATTAAAATATAATAAATAATAATTTCTACTTTGTGAAATTCATTGTATAATTTAGATTTTATATTGTGATGATTCATTAATAAAGTTGTTTAAATTAATTTAAAGAAAACGTACAACCAGCATTTATTTTTTGTCCATGCATTTATCGAAGATTGAAGTTATAATGTTCGGAGTTCTAGATTTTTCAAAAGGCAGTAATTTTGTCTGTTGAGCAATATTTTTTACAAAAACGACGTTCCTTCGGAAGTAGCCTTTATTTTTAAATTTGTTATAAAGTGTTCATACTCTCATAATCAAACATTAATAACAGTCAAGTATTCAATGACATGCAAAAATTAACAAATAATTGAAGGGTTCTGTGCAATAACCAGACAGCTCCATATTTGTTGAAAACTATTTTTATTTTAGATTCTAGTACAGAAAAATAATGTCTATAAATCTGTGTTTTTTATTATAAATATTTGTTTTTAATTCTAATTTGTTTTGTTTTAATATTTATTGATATTTAATAAAATATTTGAAAGTTCACTCAGGTTTCATTTTTATTTTCCTAAATTAATGTTTTAGTTTGAGTTTTAAAAGGTTTTATAAACAATTAGGAAGTTAGGAATGGAAACCATTAAACAAACTTATTTTGTTTCCGAAATATTTAAACCAGTTTTCCATTATATTTTATTTGAACATATAGGGTAAGTGCTAATGAGTACAATATAATGTGTATTACCCTACCTACTTTATTATATTTTTGATTTTTCAAGTTATTGTGACAAGTTTTCATAATATATTATTATAATATGATATGTGGTGCTAATTAATAGTTTTCTGGAACAATTTAAATAAAAATAAAAATGTTAATTACCTATAAATTTATGTGCATAAATCAAGACAGCTAATGACCCTAACTTTCTCATATTTTTCAAGTTGTTTATGATATATTCTTTGAAAATACTTAAAATAATGGCATTTAGTGTTATTTTAAATAGTTTTTTTTTTTTTTTAAAGTAATTATAACTTAAATATTGAGAACAAAATTTAAATTTAAATAAAAAATGAACTATGAAATTATGCACATATACCAGGACAGCTCCATAATTTTTGTAGTTGTTTATTGAAATTTGATATGAATAAAAAAAGTTAAGGCTTTTGTATTACAACAAAATCTGAGGCTAATTGTATAGATTTTAAAAAAATTTGTATGATATTTTTTTGTTCTATCATCTTTATCAAATCTTCAGCTTCCTGAAAATTTTTAAAAAGTTGAGCTGTCTAGTTCTTGCACAGAGCCCTTCAATTGTAGTATGTCTGTTGTTGATATCTTTTTAATAAAATAAAATCATTGGAATAATCTTGTTCTTTTTTTTTATGAAATACCATAAAAGAAATATTTTATGGTTAATTGTATGTTACCATTATAGGTATTAATATAAATAAAGAAAAACAAATACAAATAGATTTTACTAGTATAATAAATTCATTTATTAAAATAATTAATAATTATAAATATACATTAAGAAGAATAAAAAATACAAATAGATGTTACTAGTATAATAAATTCATTTATTAAAATAATTAATAATTATAAATATACATTAATAAATAAAATAAAAGGAAAATGCATGCATACATACTAAACTTTAAGTACATGTAATACAAATAAATTTTATTATACAATTAACATTAAATAAACATGAAGATTAATTATCTATAGAATATGAAATAGTCGATTAGCAATGTGAACAATTTAAATTTGTAAAGAGAGGTTATTTTTAAAATGTACCCAACTCCCTAATTCTTAATTTATTAATTTTTTTTTAAAAAAATTAGATGTAGACTTGGATAAAATAATATACATTACATACTCAGAAAAGCAAACAAATGTGAAAAACTACATTATTATAATCAGTCTATGTTCTAATGAATGATGGTACACGACCACTAGAATACTAGTAGTGATTTAGATTTATAGTAAGTAGGATACACATAAGTATACTTTGTCATAAATATATTATGTTTTACAAGTGGGTAAGAATGGCTAATTTTCTATTTTTTAACTTTTTTTCTGAAATTAAAGATCTATTTAAAAATTTTATTGCTGAATAAATTCTAAATCTGATAAATAAATTAATTAAATAAGTTTTATTGAAAGATTTGCAAGGATGATTAAAAGGAACATTACTAATATCTATCTTCAATTTGGCGCCAACACCGTCATCGTAAGAAATGGAAGGGAAGTTATGGATGAAAATATTTTCTAATTCATATATGAAATTATAAAAGGTGTCATGGGGCATCATTAAATTACCAAAAGTTAAATTTTGACGAGTAGGGTAAGCTTTAAAGTAACATAAAAGATTTGAATGGTCTAACTGCTTTTGATGGTAATTGGATATATCAAAATTAATAATTTCTTTAGGCTGGGGTAACTGTGAAGCTAAAATTTGATCTAAATCTTCAATGCAATTTGCACCTGAGGAATGCTTGAAATAATTTACAGTTAGTTATATAACATTTTGAATATTGTTTAGGACGTTTATGAATATAAAACTCTTACATGACGCAAACAAAAAAACAAAATAATAAGAGAAATGAAATGGTTCACGTTCACGGCGTCTCGTAAATAAAACAAATATTGAAGACAAAAAAAAAAATATATATATATATATATTATATTATTTAATAACAAACTATATAGATATATACATAAATAATTAATGCAAAATAAAAATGTGGTAGGTAAGTATAAATTCAAAAAATGTACGAATAGCATAAAATCCACGTCCAACTCGTACAAGCGTCGAAAGCAGAGAACCTTTGTGTTCTATGATTTCTATGGTCTCGCCGAGAAAAAACCGTTACGAACAGTGTTTTTAAACGCAACATAAATATGAAAAACATTAATATTCGATGTGTGGTCACACTGATTCAATATCCAATATGTCGGACGATTTTTCGGGCGGCCAAGGTGACGCTTCTGATTTCATTTATTCTGTGCTATAAGCAGTGTTGAATCTTATCTTATCTTAGATTTACCGCGTCGCGGTGACGGTGAAAATAGGTCCGGCCGCGATATTTGATTTCACCGCGCTGCGATATTCTTACCGCCACCGCGGCAGTGTGCGCGGACCTTTAAAAAGAAAATTTTTTATGAATTTCTAACTCAAAATAATTTGCAAATTTTATTGATTTTAATGTATTTTGTCAAAACTTTAAATTCAATCACTCATAACAAAATTACCTATTATGAATTTACAATTCAATTTTTTATTTAATTTCCACTAACAACTTACGAGAAACCTTGTATTATATTTTCAATATTTTTGAAAGAATGAACATTTTTATATTGACATTAATCAGAAAAAACTAACAAATACCGAAAATTTAATTTGCCTATAAATAGTTCAACACGAGTTAAAATATTTTGTACATTTTACGGTATAATGAAAATGCCAATATAAACATTCAGTGAAATGTCATGTATATATGATCATTATTTTTAGAGTTACACCTAAAACAAAACTCGATTTTGTCAAAAAATGAATTTGCGTAAAATTTTCCATTTTTTCTTAATATTTTTTTGTTGTTTTTATCGGCGCTTTTGAAAACTACTGGGGATTAAAAATTTTGATCTCCTCAACGCACCAACTAGATTCACTTTACCACCGGAAAAGATGCTGTTGAAGAATATTGAAGTATTATTTCGACTACTGACTACTTATCGTGTACACACACGTGTATACATACAAAAAAAAAAACCACATAATTGTAAAATCAATACATTCATGGCTCCCCTCAGAATCTAAAATTAAGGAAGAATGGGAATTATTATTTTTGTAGTTGTTACTCAAAACGAATAACCGTTGACACTTAAACTATGTTCTACGAGAGAACGCACGGAATCCACGCATGTAGACTGACGACCGAGTGCTCACGAGGCTACGTTTCCCTTTCCAAAAATCCTAATCGCTGCGACGTTAACACTGAACATCGGTGGTGGCGCCGCCGCCAAACATCTGCATCGGCGCCTTGTTGACTGTTGTTTCGTATGTCTAGCCGAATGCACGTTTGTTTTGTTTACACATCGTTTTTTGACTACGCAACAATTTTTTTTTACATTTTTCAAGCTCTTTTTATTATATTTAAAACTGGAAGCTGTATCACCTGTGAAGAAGAACCCCAGAGGAAAGGTATGTTTGTTTATAATACATATTTTAACGGTATTAACCGGTATTTCAAATTATTTAAGAATATCTATACTCTGTTCAAAATAAGAAACCTAGACGGCGGCCAGCTACTGCGCAGGGGCGTGGTTTGACTAATAGCACGGACATAAATCAATGCCACCTTACCGCTTCGGCGGGAGCGACTCATTAGTCTATCTTTGATAAGTGACATGAACACATAACTTAAAATGCATTGTATACCTTGTTCACGCCGCGCCGTGCGGCGAGCTGTGTGTGCGTACTTTTCAACGGAAAGGCGCGTACATGCGAATACCTGCTACCAGCTGCGTCACACGTATAAGGCCGAGCTGGTGAGCAAGTGGTTGATTTGGTGAGGAGAAGAATGGGCGTAGTCTGACCGCCGGCTACGAAAACTGGTCGCCACCGTCTAGGTTTCTTATTTTGAACAGAGTATAAACGTACTTATTACACATAATTTATACACCATGATGTATTATACATTTATATACATGTGAAAATCGTATAAATTGTATATACCAAGTATATAAATAATAATTTTTTTAGTTTTACGGTAATTTGATTAACTATTATATTATATTTAGATTTTAATAACAAATTTTGTATTGTTTATGAAATTAATAATTACTATTTAATATTTATTACTTATTAGTTGTTACTGTATTAGTAAATAGTATTAGAAAATATTGATATTGAATACTATTAAATAGTATAATTTATCATTATTAAATCTTGCTTAATAATTTTACAATTTATCTTTTCAATAATGAATATTGAATAGAGAACATAATATATATTAGATTGTCATTTCGATATAACAATATAAATTATGAATAAAAGTTAACATTGTTAATATAATTATAATAAAACAAAATTAACATTTTAACTAACAACACAATTATATACAAGAATAATACAGAATTATCAATTATTTATATTTATAAGAGTATACTACGATAATGTATAAAATATAGATGTATTCATGGGCACCGACTATCGGGGTGCTGCGGTGCTCAAGCACCCCATGAATCATTCTATGGGGTGCTCTGCATCCCATGAAATAAAAATATAGAGCAATACGTAATTTAATACGTTTATAATTTTTTCGTTGTATAATATTTATGGCAACAATATATTTTGGATGTTTTGATAACTCTTTCCTAACATACGTATATGAAATGAAAATAATTTTATGTATAATAATTAATAAGTACTTAAAAGTTTTAATATATAAAAATATATAAAAAAAAAAATAAAAATGAATTTTTATGAAAAAAATGTATTAAATAAGGTAAAAATTTATGTTGAAAAAAAATTATTATTTATTTAAATTTACATTTATTAATATCTAAGGATTTTAGGCACCCCGTGAAATTTGGGAAACCCGGCGCCCATAGATGTATTATACGTATAATGCATAGTATAATATGCAAATTATAAAAAAAACGAGATTTATATCAATCCTGTAATAAGTACAAATATTTTTTTATGAAGATGAATCATTAGTGTAATTTAATTTGGTTAATGTTTTATTCTTGTTATTTTCAGTTTGTTTCATCGTCTCAAAAGAAAATGATTATTAATGCCTACAAAAGTAAAATTGCAGAGCAACCGGAACTTAAAAAGGAAGAGCTACGAAAAATATTGTCCAAAGAACTTAGAATCGGTCAAAGAACAATATCTACAACGATATACGAGTATTTATTTATTTATTTGAATTAAACGGACAATGTCCTTATACAATATTGTTTACAATAACAGTAATATACACTAAAATAAAATTAATATGGTTTACTGATTAAAATATATAACAGTAATTATAGAGCATATTTGATAAAATACGAATAAACTAAATCAATACAATATAAAGGTATAACAAAATTAAGGCAACTAAAACAAAACTAAATATAGTCAAAAGTATAAGTATTACCTGCAATCATTAGAAGGTTAGCTGGAGAGTTAAGCATCTAATTTTTATCGTAATAATTAGGATAAAAAGATATAGGATTTCTAGAATTAAAGGAATTAATTTTAAAATTGATTGAACAAAGTAGATCGGGACAATCATACTCGCCAGAGATTAATTTTTGTAAGAAATTAGAGAGCAACTGTAAACGTCTATCTTTAAGGGGAATAAGATTTAAATAGATTAGAATATTATCATATGAACCATTCTTAGGCCTCAGTATATTACATTTGAAAGACATAAATCTTAAAAAGTTATTTTGTATAGACTCAATATTTTCATTTTGTTTCTGTGTGTTATTAATCCAAATTAGTGGGTAGTATTCTAGGTTTGAACGAACTAGAGAACAATATACAATTTTAAACGCAAAAGGATCACGGAAATCTTTACATGATCGTTTAATAAAACCAAGCATACGCATTGCTTTATTTTTAATTAATTCTGTATGGTTTGAAAAATTTGATTTAGAATCGAAGATAATCCCGAGATCATTAAAATTAGAGACCAGTTCAAGGTAAGAATTTGATAAGGAATAATTAAATATTATTGGATTTTTGATTAAATTAAAGCGTAAAATCTTACATTTTTCATTATTTAGGAGAAGATTATTTTCAATACACCAATTTTGCAAATTTTTAAAATCAGTTTGTAAATCTAAAGCATCTTGATACGTTATGATACGTAGTATGAGAACTTTAAGTCCGTTTCTTCTCCAAATCTTAAAAAAAATAGAGACACTATTTTTACGAAGATTGACGAGTTTAACAAAAATGGAATTAGAAGAGCAATCCATAGTTTTTGGTTTGAAAACCCAATTCCAACATTGGACAAAATTTTAAGCAAAATAAATGCAACGGAAGGACTACCTGATTTCAGTAGAACTACTTTATATTCCTTGCTACGTCAAATGGGCTTTAAATATCAAAAACGCAGTCGTAACAGCGCCATGATTGAAAGTAACGACATTATTGTTTGGCGAAGAAATTATTTGGAAAATGTAAAGAAGTTCAGAGAAGAAGGTCGTCCTATATATTATATGGACGATACATGGGTAAACGCCGGAGAATGTACAAGCAGAACATGGGTCGACACAACCGTTGTATCACGGACAGATGCATTTTAGAAAAGACCTTACTACGGGTTCAACTAATCCCAGTGGAAAAGGCAAAAGGTTGATCGTCGTGTATATTGGAAATGAAGACGGTTTCGTGCCAGGTGATCTTTTGTGTTTTGAATCGAAAAAAAACACAAAAGACTAACATGAAGAAATAGACGGGGACATATTTTTCGAGTGGGTAGAAAGTGTGTTGCCACGTTTAAAGGACAACGCTGTAATTGTTATGGACAATACTCCATACCATTCAGTGAAACTCGACAAAGTCCCAACCAGTGCGACCAAAAAAGCGGATATCATCAAGTGGCTCGAGGACAAGGGAGAAGTCATCGACAAACCTATGGTCATAGCTCAACTAATGGCTATAGTTAAACGACTTATGAATGAGTCAAACAATTTAATAAACAAATTTTGCGTCTTCCTCCTTATCACTGTGAATTAAATCCCATAGAAATGGCATGGTCATCAGTGAAAAATTACGTCAAAATGATTAACACCACATTTAAACTTCCTGATGTCCGACGTTTATTAGAAGAAGGAGTAAACCACGTGAATGCCGATATGTGGAAGAATTGTATTAAACACGTTGAAGAACACATTGAAGAAGAAAAGAAATTCTGGGACATGGACTTCACAATTGACATGTTAGAAGAACGCGAATCATTGATTGTCACTTACACAGGTGATACTACTGATGATCCCGATGAATTTCATTCTTCAGATGATGAGTTTTTTTTTTTTTTTATTATTTTGAAATTAAATATTGTTTACATGTGATTAAAATTAATTGTATGTATTTATGCGTATATATTTATTTATATATCTGTAATAAAATTGATTTTTTTTTTTATTAAATTGGTGTTTTTAGATTCTGAGCAAAGCAAAGGAATTCTTTGTGAGCGTGATAAGTAGAGCGCGGATTTCTATGCATTAACCAAATATCCATAAAAAAAGAACGCATACAAATCCGCGCTCTAGTGATAAATAACGTGTTGACAAATGTGAAACACAACTGGCGACGACTAACGCGGCACCGGCACGCATATAAGCATTCTGGGGTCCATTTCGGCACCTGCATACAACTGAGCTCTCCAATTGGTCGATTTTAAATTCCCGCCAAAAGTATTATCACCTATAATATATACATGTAATGGTATCATATCCAGCGCGACGGTAGTAGCGCGAAGCTAAGTAAAAAAAAAAGCGAAGCGGTCACTACCGTAGTACATTACACGAGCCAGAGTTTGTCCATTGAATGTGTGTAAATTTGCTCGTTTTCTTTAGCCAGGGCTACAGACCTAATGAATGAACGGATTCGTCTGTTTGTAGTATCAATAGATCGGGCATGATTTGTAGATTATACCTTTGTCAATTTTGAAAAAATTAGTTGAATAACGCCGAATATATTAGCAAAAAAGTCAAGTATTTTTGAAGCAAAAAGATATTGTGCTCTACCGTTTTTAGTTACAACGTTTCACGCAGCAGCGTACGACACCGTATTACCCCCTCTATTCCGTATATGCCGGTTCCCGCCGTTGCCTATCTTCGCTTATCAGTTATCGTATTCGTTATTACTTATTAATTATTTCTGTTACGACGGTCGATCCGTGTACAGTCTATTCCAAATAAGACCAGGCTACGGCGGCGACCAGATCTCGTCGGGCGGCGGTCAGGCTCCACCTATTTTACTGATAACGTGTACTGACGTACGTATGTGATTATGTGGTGCGCGACTGCGCGAGTGACGGTACGGAAAAATACATCGCGACGTACCGCTCCGCACTCAATCTGTTTCAGAGTATACAATGCAATCTAAATTATTTGATCAGGTCGCTGGTTTACGATAGACTAATTACGTCGCAGCGGTCGATCTAGCTGTCGGGACGAGGCGGCAAAGTTCGAGGTCCGTGCTCGTTGTGAAGCCACGCCCATGCGCACAACTTGGCCGCCGTAGCCTGGTCTTATTTGGAATAGAGTATAGATGTGTATATTCGCCGTCGCGTAGAAAACCACGTTTTATTTGTTGTCTCGTTTGTTATAGTTGTAGTAGGCCGTACTATATTATTTATTTATATTATATTTGTGATTCTGTATTTCTAAGATGGTTTCTAAAACATACAAACAGAAGTTACGAAAAAGGAGAAATTATTTTTAAAAAAAAAAACACAAATACAGTGTGTATGGATGAATCTTTAATAAAGAATTCGATCACCATAACCACAAAAAAAATGTGTAAAAAATTAAAAAAACTATTTCCATTTTATGGAAGCGTAGAAAAATGGACTAATAAACTTATGCGTAAATTAAATATGCCACTGTATAAGTCTAGAATTATTATAGATAGGATTTTGAAATGGGTTTTTAAATACAGAAAGCAAAACGTTGTTATTTATCAAAAGACCTTTTGAAAACTAAAAAAAGTAATAAATATGAACATTAACTATACAGCTAGTGTAAAAAAAATATGTTTAAAAAAAAAATAGAATATATCGAATAAAAAAACATAATAATAAAATAAATGAATAAAAACATAAAACATTACATATAAGATGCCAGTACATAAAAATGTGTTATAAAAAAACTACTGATATCCCAACAAAAACACTTCGTCGAACTCCGTGTAAAAAATTGCTAAGTAAAAAAAAACTAGTCATCTATAAGACTTCAGCATTATAAGGATGTGATATCATTAATAAATGCTAAGTTAACTTAAATTTAAAAAGAACTAGTAATTTATAAGACTTAAACATTGTAAAGTTGTGATATGAAGAATAAATGCTAAGTAAATTAAATTTTAAATTAATTGATTCTATCTCAATCATTTATTTACTTTGCTAGAATTTATATATTTCGACAAATAAACATATCTGTTCATAACTGGACTATTTAACAAATTTCCATGACAAATGTTACTAAATTTGTTTCATAAAAAAGTCATAATTATTAATTTATAAAGAAAATAAATTCTAGCAAAGTAAATAAATGATTGAGATAGAATCAATTAATTTAAAATTTAATTTACTTAGCATTTATTCTTTATATCACAACTTTACAATGTTTAAGTCTTATAAATTACTAGTTTTTTTTAAATTTAAGTTAACTTAGCATTTATTAATGATATCACATCCTTATAATGCTGAAGTCTTATAGATGACTAGTTTTTTTTTACTTAGCAATTTTTTACACGGAGTTCGAATAAGTGTTTTTGTTGGGATATTCATAAACAGCTAAATGCTAATGCACTATGCAGTAATCTCTTTATAGGCTAATACTTTAAATAATTACAACTATATTAGGTCATACCTATTATAATAGTCATATTATTATTATATTTATATGTAAGCTGAATGTAATAACTGTAATAATGTAAATATACTAAACCATTTTTAGTTAAATAATATCAAACTTAACTAGTTTGTTTTATAAACCACCAATATTGTATTTTTTGTTAATAGTACCTATTAAACTATCTAATTTCTATGTATTTCATTCAACTATAAATTTAATTATTCAACACAAGATTCACAATTAAAATAATTTCTAGGTATTTCACTTTATTTTAAATGTGCTAAAAATATAAAAATGTGCATTTATATATATATATATATATATATATATATATATATATATATATATATATATATATATATATATATATCTTGGTAATTTCTTCATATTGGATAAAAAAAAAAGTTGTGATGTATAATCAGTTGTGAATTATAACACAAAATAAAACATAATTTAAAATACCTACCTAGTATCTAATACCTTGAATAATCATTACAACTTACTCGATCATAATATTGTACACATGAAATATTGAATCTTATATTTAACCTGATGTATAGGTAATATAAACACAATAGAATTTGAGTCAATTTTTTATAACAAATTATAATATTTTATCGTTAAAAAACCTTAATGTCCTACTCCATGTGATTTAGCATTTGTAATATTTTATTCTACATTTTCTGCTAAATTTCTTCTTCTTTTTTTCTTGAGAGGATCGTTATTTTTTGGTCGTTCTACAGGTAGTCTCTTACTACCTCTCGTAACTCCAGGTTTCCTTCGAGCCAATGTTGTTGGCTGTACACAAATTGCTGCACGAGACCGATGTCGTAGAGATATATTATTTCCAGCAGTCAGAGAACAGCCCGGTCCTATAAAAATGGGATCGGACCAGACCAAATATTTAAGACGATTTGTTTAACCGGACCAGACCAATTTCTAAAATATATTTTTCAACCCAGACCATTTTTTAACCAAGCTCACGATTTTTTTAAAAGCCCGGACCAGCCCAGCTCGGATTTTACATTAAAAAAAAAAACCCAACCCGGACCAAGACCGTTTTTATTTAATAATGAAAACCCGGACCAGGACCATTTTTATTTAATAATGAAAACTCGGATCAGGACCATTTTTATTTGTTAATATGAACTTGACCCATGACAAATTTGGTGATTTAGAAACTAAACACTAAACAGGATAATTTAACATTAACAATAAACATACATATTTTTTTATAATACAATGTAGGTATCAATTATTCAAATTAGATAGACAGTTCATTAATTATTAAGATATTAAAATATTACTAGGTTATAGACTTGGTTTGAAAAATATAAGTTTAAAAGTGAATTCATTGTAAACTTTAATTTATTAATTATTAATGTGAATATGATAAGCACTTCTTGAAAAGTGTATCCCATAACTTATCATTGGCTGAACCAAACTTACACATTTTATAATTTTTAATTTAGGCGATAATATATTTCTGAGTATACTGAAAAAGTAAAAAAAAATTTAGAGTACCTACCTACTACCTAGTACCTACTACTTATTATTGATATGATTAATTTTCCATTTGAAATTTTGACATCTAAAAATATCTAAATGTTTAAATTAACTAAGTTTTTTAAAACATGCTCCAACATTAGGTATTTTTTTATAAAAATTGAATTATTACACACAAAAAATATGTAATAAGAAAAATTTTAAATTATGTCAACGTGATGTAAAATTAAAATTAAATTCTAAATAATTTTTGAATAATATACAATTACCTAATTGTTTTTAATTTCTAACCAATTAAATTTAAAAAGATATAAAATATTAAGATATGTTCACAACCATGCGAATGCAAGTATTTACATTTTACACGTCTGACACTGCTGAAAATTTGTAAATTATATATTTTCAATTTTGTCTAATAATTGTTGAATACAAAGTATAATCTAAGAATATTAATGTATGGTTATCGAACAGAAACAAATAAGATAAACTAAAATTAAGTTATTAATATTTAACTAATACTTATTTCCCATATTATGCATATTGCATACACTTACAATTTATACGAGTACTATTATCGAAGTATGAATTAAATCACCGAAATCGTCAATATTTACGCAATATGTAATAAAAAGCAGACATTGTCCAAAATATGTAAAAATATGTAAAATAAAATATGTCTTTTTTCATTGCAAATCACGTGAAACGAATTTATCATTTACAATAATTAATTTATCATGTTTCAATAAAATTATGTATTTACATACAAATCCTGTAATTGCAATAACATAGCACTTTTCATTATTTTATTACGTTTTTTCGGCATTTCATTTTCAACTAATTTGTTTTCTTGAAACAAACATCTATTTGCATGCCGATAAAGTTTCTTCTTCTTAAAAAATTTAAAGCAATACTGACAAGGCAAATAATCACTGACATTTACTTCTTCTGAACACTTTGGACGTCTACTGACTATTATAGATCCTCCTTTTTTGTCAAGAATATTTCTATTATAAAAAAGATTACCTTTATTTTTAATTAATTCGAGGCATTTCAATCGTTCTTTAGATTTTTTAGGCATTGTAATAAATAATCTAACATCTGCTTCCAGTGCATGCTTGCGCTCTAGATGACGAGGAAAATTAGAAACGAGAAGTTCACAGTAGATACAATATACTTTTTTATCTCTAGATAATTTGTTGTTCAATGGTAGTTTGTTAGCTCGGTAAAAATGTAATGGATTTATATTTGTTTTAATATTAGAAAATGGTATATTTGTTTCAGTATTATTAGGTGAACATGACAATGTATTAACAGCTGTACCATCTGTGTCACTTACTTCAAAATCAGAACCAAATAAAAAACTTGAATTTGGAATGTATCCTGGGCTACTATAATATTCATCCGAAAAATATTCTTCTAATTGATCAATATTAAGATCATCTACAATATTTATTGCATCAACTGAAGTATAAATTTCATTTTTGTAATTTTTTTGTAGACCAGGGAATCTTAAAGATCTGGTTGGACGATTGTTATCAAGATCGAACTCAAGATGTGGTTTTTCTGAAAATAAATACACTTAAAATTAAAAATATTCTAAATATTATCATACTTTTAAATACCAAAATTGTAAAGAAAAATAAGTAACATTTTAATTTAATGAAAATATGATTAAATAAATTGATGATTTTGGTTTTGTAAAATATCAAAAACTAACCTTTTGGAATAGAACGACTTAAAATAGATGTTTCAGCATTTTTGGAAGTATTATTCAGAACTTCAAACTCATTTAAAATTGGCAAACAGGTGCTAGATGTATCAATATTGTCTATATTATTTTCCTTATCAGAAACAACACACTTATCATTTTCCTCAAGTACATTTTTATTTTTACTTTCCAGTAATGCTTCGGTGGTATTTCCTACATGAAACAAAAAAATTGTATTACTTAAGATTTATTCTAATTTCCAACGTATACATGGTTGGTGACTTATTATTTTAATTTTAGTGATTCAATAGATAAATTTAAAAAGTTCAGCTTATTTGAATTAATTTGTAACAATGTAATAAATAATACCTGTTGAAATACGAGGATTAAGGTTCAAAATGCCATCATTTATAGAAGTTTCCTGATTAATTTTAGGCTTGTTTAAAGTTGACAAAATGGAGCTAGATGTATCAGTGACTACTTTATTTTCTTTATCAGAAACAACACACATATCATTAATTTTTGGTACATTTTTCTTTTCACTTTCCAAAAGTGGTTCGATGATAGTTCCTACATAAACATGTAACATATTTGTATTACTTATGATTTATTTTAATTTCCAACGTATATATGGTTGGTGACTTATTACTTTAATCATAGTGATTCAATTGATAAATTGAAAAAATACAACTTATTTGAATTAATTTGAAACACTGTAATAAATAATACCTGTTGAAATACGAGGATTAAGGTTCAAAATGCTATCATTTATAGAAGTTTCCTTATGAATTGTAGGCTTGTTTAAAATTGGCAAAGTGGAGCTAGATGCATCAATGTCTATATTATTTTCTTTAAAAACAACACAGGTATCATCGGGTTTTGATGATTCTGGATTCTTTTTTAGATTTAACAAAAAATTTTCAATTATAGATTTTTCTGAAATATTATAAAGAATAACGGAATACGTTAAAGTTAAAACTCGATCAACTTTTCAAATATTATAACCAATAATGTATATATATAATATTTTTAATGATAATAAGGTTTATTCTAATGAAGATATTAAATTTTCCTTATAACTTACTCCCATTTTTCAGTACTTTTGCTAAATACATGTTTTTATCTATCCATTTAACCAAATAAGTTAGACCAACTTTAGCATTCTTCTTAATTGATTTTTTAGGGCACATATGTAGTACATTGTCTGTTCGCGCAGCATAATAATTTCAAAATGCGCGCCAACGCACTGCCAAACCGCGGTTCATTTGCGCCATGAGCTTTTGGAAGCTTCGAGAAGTTTCGTGGCGCGCCCTCCCCTTCATGCCACGTCTGACGAGCGTCACGCGTTCGAAACACGCCTCCTTCTCTTCTCGCGCGACCGTCATTCGAGCGTTAACGGTCGCGGCGCTGTACGTTTTGCCGTTAATTGTGCCCGTGTCAGTGCGTATTTTTTATAACTTTTGGCGCGCCGGTGAGCTCGCCCGGACACGCGGTACGATCGAAAAGTGGACGTGCGTACGCGAGTGTGTAACCGCATTTTTCACGTGTCGTGCGATTATCGTGGCCGTTGTCTTGTCGTAGCCGGTATTCGCCGGACGTGTGTGCGCTCCGTGATATATTATATTGTGTGCTGTGTTTTGGACATCGTGGCCATATCGAGCCGTATTGTGTGTTTCGACGTATTATTCTACGGAAGTTTTTGCCAAGTGCCATTCCAGTCATGGTGTCAAGATAGTGAGGTCAATTGGCAGTTTCGGCGGTGACATTTATTTAATTAATTGTTTTTATGTTATCATCATTATATTACGTAATTTATTATTATTAATCCTTGTACTAGTGGGCGCCCATCATCATTCTTATTATTATTATTAGTATTGTGCATTGTTACATTGATTGTCTTAATAGTACGGCGGTGCTATTGGCCCGTCATTACAACGTATTCGTGTTTGTTATTTTATTAGTTTGAATTATTCCCGATATCCTATTGCCGAACATTGTCTTTGATATATTGAACAGCTGTCCATTCTATTAAATAAAATAGGAGTTCAATTTTAAACTATATATAATTTAATTATAAATAGTTCAAATTATATAATACAAAATCAAATTAGTATATAATAAATAAAAATTCCAATTTATCTTTAATTAAAGTACACCTTTTAAAAGATTAGCAGGTCAGTTTAATAATAAAATATGTCAAGGTATAAATATCCACAAGAATTTCAATAATAATGACAAGTTATATGGTTTAGCTCTACATTGTATAATGTGATATTTTTAATTTATACTAATATAAATTTACCTAGCATAAAAATACATGTATTATTATTATTATTATTACCTATAATTTAACTATCTTATAAATGTTACTTCAAAAATTTAAATTAATGAAATGAAACAAATTATTGGCACAAATTAAGTTTAGATTTCAAGCACTTTTTGGGAATTTTTTTTCAAAATACCTATGTTTATTCACCTGCTTAATACCTAATACAAAAACTTTTTAGGTGAAATTCTTATTAATGGTTATAGGTAAATACGATATTTATAAATGTTATAGGTAATTCCTTATAATAAATAATTATAATAGATAAATCATTTTAAATTTTACCACAAAATGCTTTATAATATTAATCAGTGAATAAAAAACAAAATTCCAAAAAGTCAATTATAAGTTAGGTACTTTTATAAGCATTGTATGAAATAACTTCATAATCAAGCTTTACTTGGTTTATTAATAACATAATAAACAGTAAGTACGATAGGTGATTACAGATTTCACTAAAATATTGAACACAAAAAACTCACATTAAAAAAAATAATAAAAACGAAAATTGTTAATAATTTGTATTTTAAACTTGATAACAAGTTTTTTTTGGATTATTTGAGTTTATTGAAAGTTTTTGACTATAACTTCCAAACAATGTTTGACCAAATTTTTTGAATGTACCACCAAACTAAACATTCAAAAACACACTTTTTAAGAAAAAAAATTCCCTAAAATCACTTTTGAGCTAAACTGCATTCCTTCCAGTTTATTTAATTGATAAAAATACCTGATTAAATGTATTTTATATCACTGTCAAGGAGATTTATGTTGAGTTGTTTAACAACCCCTGTCATTGGCGTCAAATTGTATTAAGATCAATTTCCTTACGTTTATTAATGATCATTACTAGAGTTAAGACGTTTTTTGTACTAAAAAACGGCTAAATATGCATGAAAAATTTGAAAAATAAAGAAATGTGGGCCAAAAAATAATATAATAACAATAGAGAAAAATTTAATTATTAATAGAATATACACAAGTTATACACAAATCAAATTTATAAAAAAAATGTTTAAAAAAGTTGCATTGAATAACAATAAGTTTCGATTGTGACGATCATATTACATGGTTGACACAATTATCTAGGGTTATCGCAAAAAACTCTATTGAAGTAGGTGTCCTTGACGGAGAGAAGAATGTTCTCAACATCGCATACGTATCTTTACTCCGTATAACCGTTTTGAAATTTAACACGTTCACTGCGGATCATATTAGTATGAACGTTTATATGTGCGGAAGAAAATCGGGCGTTTTTTTTTGTTGACGCCAATAGGCGTCATCCGCACCTCATGCACATTTTTTGGTCAGATGCTGTTTGACGCCAAATGGCGTCACAACTAAAATATTTCATATTTTACAAAAAAATTATTCTCAAACATTAATGTAATTATACTATAATACTACATTATTGCTTTTTTAATATCTCATAAATAGTTTACGCTGTTTTACAGTGAAAAATATACATGCTTCAATACAATACATTTCTTATGTATTTTTACTAGATAAGTAGTTATTTTTATTAAAAAAAAAAATCAATTTACTTCAATGTTAACTAGTTATTATTATAATTAAAAAATGTTAATTATGGCTGCTCTTGATGAAAGTTTTTGAAACAAGGTTCATGACAAAGACTGGGCTGATTGGGACAATTTGGGCAGAAATATGTTGTATCTTTTCTCAAACCTTTTGAATAACATAACTGACACCTTTTGCGAATAGCTCTTTCGTTTTTTCCAATATCATGGGTTTTTGGGAAGTGATAAGTGTTCGTTGATGAAAATGATCTTGGCTTTGGGTGTTTGGGCAAAAGTTCACTGAGAACAGATAGACGATAATCATATAATGATACTTTCGGTCCAACGTGGTATTGATTATATAAATAAAGTGAATTCATCAATAACATTTGTATTATATGAATACCAATTTTTTTATACCAACGAACTGTTTTTCTAGTAAAAGGATAATAGCTATTCATTTGGTCTTGCCGATCTATTCCACTCATAAAACGATTATAATTTGAAATAGGTTCAGGTTTTAATTGCTCTTTACCATTTCGGTTTTTAGAAAGAATCATATTATTTTTAAATTCTGTGGAAAGATATAAAACATATCTTTTATCTCTCCATTTTCCTATCATTACACCCTGAGAGTACCTTGCAACTGTTTCACCTTTTTTTAATTTTGTTGTAACAACATCTTGTGGTGTATTTTTTCTATTTAATCTTAAAGTACCGGTACAAAACGTCTTTTTTTCAATTAATTTGGAGGCTAAATCAGAACTATTGTAAAAATTGTCCATGTATTGCGAATGACCGTTATTTAATTTTTCTGACATTAAATGCAAGACCACATTAGCTGCATGGCCTTTTCCTCCTAATTCATCAAGTACTCCTACATAAACGGCAAATTTTATAATCAAACCTTGAGGTTCCGTAAGCATATACAGTTTAATGCCATATTTATGGCGCTTGTTTTGAAGGTATATACGAAATTGAAGACGGCCTCTCCATAACACCATGGACTCATCAAGCGAGAGCTCTTTTTTAGGATAATTAATGGTATTCATTTTGTTATTGAAGTATGTAATTAAAGGTCTTATTTTATATAAGCGATCATTTGGTTGGTTTTGATCATTAGTTTCGATATTTGGAGCAAAATGAAAACATCACAATAAATTTAAAAATCTATCACGACTCATATAACTCGAAAAACAAGAAAGGTTGAAAAGGTGTTGTTTTTTCCAATAATCATTCAATCTGTTAATTTTTATGGTACCAGTGTGAATTATCAGTGCAATGAATGTTAACATTTCTTCGTTATCTGTTGGTTTCCATTCTGATATACGAGAACGTGGTGCGCCACCAACACGTAAGAACTCGGTTTCGGCATAATTATTAGTTTCATGGACTAATAATTTTATTAAATTGTCATCAAAAAGCATAAAAAAATAATCTATAGGATTTTGTTTGCCTTCCATTGGAACTAACAATTCATTTTTTTTTATAAAAGGAAAATTAGACATCTCGATTTCTTCTTCTTGCCAATTAAAACCTGTCTCACAGTTATTATCTGTTGAAGATTGAAAATTAACACTTTGAGTAGTAGGTACCTATGATTTCATTTGTACTCTCGAAATCATCTGAAAAATCATCTTCGACATTTTCACACTCATACTCGCTACCAGAATCAGAACAATCATAATTTTCATCACTATCTGAATTAAAAAGTATATGCTCAATTTGTTCTTGATAATTACGATTCGTACATATTCGTTTGGGTCGGGATGGACCGTGTTCATTCAATGTAGTATCCATATTTATAGATAAAAATAAAGTAACCTACAATTTACAATTTATCAAACTAATAGCATACAAAAATATTAATAAATGCTAAAAAAACAAAAGTACAAACGTGTATTGTGCATCCAGAATGATCCAAAATGAAAAATTAAACGTTGTAGAGAAAAATTATTATTTTCGTACTATTTTCACACTGAATTTTATAAAAACAATAAAATTACAACACGAACGTCAAAACATGTATCATACACGATAGATGTAGGCAAAATGACCACTAAATTAATCCATTTCAAAGAAATAACAACGTTGTACTTCCCCGAATAGATTGAATAATGTACTTACTAAAAATAGATATATTGAAGTACGACTTGCACGTACGCATTAAATAATATTCAAAGATAACGCTGACAAATTATTAATTGTTCAATTGTAACGCTGAATAAGTTATAGTGCATCGAAAAATAAGGCACGATTGACGCCAATTGGCGTCATCAGCATATGTGAACAATGTTACATGACGCCATTTGGCGTCATCCGCAGTGAACGTGTTAAACAATAAATAAGTCATAATTTGTTTGTATATACTTCACAATAAATATTATAAAAAGCACAGGATAAAGGAGTTGGGTAGAAAACACGAGATGAATTGATAGATTAGGCATTATAGGATAGATTTTGGAATTATATATTATAAAAAAAAAAAACGATTCTGAACAAAGTTGAAGAAGTCAGCCTTAAATTGTAATATATTTTATTTTAATATTCTAGTTAAAGTAATTGTAATGATATACCTATAATAATATACAAAATTCAAATAAAGTAATGTAAGTAGTAAAATTTACAGTTTCAGATCATCGTTAAATTTTTTTAATTGAACCAATCACGATATTTTTTATACTTATTGTCAGCAAAAATTATGAACAATCTTGCATTAAATTTTCTTTTTTTAACTTTAAATACAAACATTTTTATACATTTTCAACTACAAAATAATTTGCAAATAATCGTGATTTCGACTAATAATTGTCGATTTTTGAACTACAACTGCCTATAAAAAAAAATTGTGCCTATGCATTTTAATTATTTTTGAATCACTCTTAGATCAACATATGACAGACCTCCTATTACATTTTCAAGTGTTTTGGCTGAGTCAAAAAAGTGTTATCAACTTTTATAATAAAAAATATAAGAAAAATCAAATATTTTAAATGCCTTTAAATAGTTTTAAAATTAACGATATGTTTTGAAAAGAAAATCATGCAAAGAAAATGCCAATTTAGACATTTGGTAAAAGTTTAAAGTTTCTACGACTTATACTTTTTGAATAGTAAAAAATATTAAAAATCGATGATGCCTAAATTATTATTTTACATGATTATGTGGAAAAATTATAATTTCAAACACTCATACAAATTGTTGGTATTATTCCCGTGGGAATTTTTTTACAGATAATTGAAGAAAAATGTATGGAGAACTTTGTATCAAATTTACAATTCTTAGTTTTGAATACTTACAATTTTATGAATTTTCAACTACAAAATAACTTCAAATTTTCGCGATTTTGTACACATTTCGTAAAAATGTGAATTTTCTGTTTGTAAAAAAAATCGTACATTACGCTTTGGATTTTTTTTTATACCGATAAGTACAACTTATGAGTTGTCTTGTATTAAATTTTCAAGATTTTTTGGCTAGCCAAATTTTTTTTATCCATATTTCAGAAAAAAAAATTAAGAAAAGTTGAAAATTTCAATCATCTATAAAAAGCTCAAAAAAAGTCAAAAGTTTTCAAAAGTTGTACCACGTATAGATAACTCCAATATAAACATTTGGTGAAAATTTCAAGTATCTACAGTTTTTGGTTTTTGAGTAACAGCTAAATAAAATAATCGATTTGGTCAAAAACATGTTTTGCACAAAGTTACCGTTTTTTCCTCATTTTTTTTTTTTTTGTTTTTCCCCCCGCATTTGAAAACGTTTGGGAATTTTCACTTGTCACCTGTTTAAGGTACCTCCGATATTCGTTTTTCTATCGTTTACCACCCATGATGTTCAAAATTGAAGCATTATTTCGAGTAGTTATGGTGTACACAGACACAAAAACAAATAAAAAAACAAAAAAAAAAAAAAACACACACATCATACTAAAATCAATACATTCTTCACTTCGTTCAGAATTTAAAATATAGATGGTCAAATTTTAACTAGAATTTATATTAATAATAAATAGAATTACGGAATTTTTCAGTATTTTGCATAAAAAACTGTTAAAGATGTACTTAAAAACAGAAAAAACACAAATTATTCTATTATAACTAGAAAAATTTAAAAATATGCTAATACATACAAAATAAAATTTTGGGGAGCGCGTATAAACTTGGAATCTTAAAATCTGGACCGTATTTATCTGGACCGTATAATCTGGAATGTACATATCTGGACTGCATTAATCTGGACCTCGTAATAACCTTGACCGTATAAATCTGGACCGTAGAATTTTGGACTGCGTATATCTCTTTTAAGAGGCGTGAGTAGGCAACCCATTCTGCGGGAAATATTTCACAATAGGTTTTCCTTTAATACTTGTAATTTGTAATTTGTTTATGATGTGCAAATGAACACCATTTCACTAATTGTCTTATATACAGTAAAACCTCTCTACAACGGACCCTCTATTAGACGAAATCCTCTTTATAACGGAGAATGTCAATAGTCTTGGTTCAAATAATAAATGAAATTGACCTCTCTATGACGGAAATCTCTTTATAATGGAAAAAATTTTTGGTACCAAGCGTGAGATTTGCTGTTCATAGTATAACAGACACCTCTACATACAACTTAATTTTGCAGAATCATATACACACCTAATATTTTATCCATTTATCCTAATAGTGGACATTTTTAAAAGCATCAAATATCAGGCTTTTTTGAACATAGGTATACATCTAGACCATCTAGGCCAAGGGTTCCCAACCTTTTTATCATCGAGTACCACCAGACACTTTTATAATCAATACGCGTACCACCTCACTTCTAAAACTAAATTAGGAGTCAAATTTTTTTAGCGTATATTTTTATTATTCATTCATATCTTTACATTTTTAGTATTTGATATTTATGAAAGTAAAAAAATCATAATTTTTAGTTAAATCTAAATATTTAAATTTTAAATTACAGTCTTCAAATTAATAATAATAAAAAAAATTATAATATATAAACAATAATAAAATTAAATAAACAAAATTAATGTGATATTTGTTTTTGTTTATTTTGTACAAGGACATCAATATCAGGCTGAATGGAACTAATTTTCACTCTTAAGTCACTTTGAATATCGAGCCTACTTCTGTACTTATTTTTCAAATACAGCAATTCAGAAAATCCACTCTCACATAAATAAGTAGTGACAAATGGTGTTAAACATTGCAATGCTTGCTTGAAAAGAGATGGGTATTCTATTTTTGTTGACATCCAAAATGAAACCAATGTTTTGTCTTTAAATGTGTCTTTCATTGAGCTGTCACTTACCATATCAATGAATGATTCTTTGTCTTCCACGTCTTCTGGAACTTCTTTGTCTGAAGATTCATACAAAAATGGGTTTCTAATCCAATTTTTCTTTGAATAGTCTTCAGAAAAATATTTTGAAAAATTCATCCTCAGTGCTTCCAAATGTTCAAAGATGTCAGCATTTAAATCTTCCTTCAGACAGAGTTCATTTTCATCAATAAATGAGGAAAGATTAGGAAATGAAGAAATGTCTTTTTTTTTTAATTGCGATTGATATAGATCCAATTTTCTTTTGAAAGAATTTATTTTATCATAAACGGTGAATATTGTTATATTTATGCCTTGTAAGCCCATATTTAAAGTGTTGAGCTTATCAAAAATATCAGCCAAGTAGGCTAATCTAGATAACCATTCTTCATTGTTGAACAAATTCTTCATGCCATCGTCTTTTTTCAATCAAAAACAAATTAACTTCAGATCTCAGCTCAAACAATCTATTTAAAATCTTGCCACGAGATAACCATCTCACTTCAGTATGAAATAGCAAAGTGTTAAATTGCCCTCCCATTTCTTCGCATAACAATTTGAACAGTCGAGAATTGAGGGCCCTAGCCTTAATGAAGTTTATGTCCTTTACAGCGCATTTCAAAACAGAGGATAGTTGGTCAGGCATATTTTTGGAAGCCAAAGCTTCTCTATGTATCGCACAATGTGTGCTTTTGCAATATGGCGCAACTTTCTGTACTCTCGATGCTAGGCCTGTCAATTTTCCACACATAGCTTGGGCTCCGTCAGTACAAATGCCAACACATTTTTCCCAAGGTAAACCTATGGTTGAAAAATAATTGTCGATGATTTTAAAAATATTTTCAGCGTTCGTATTTGATTCAAGTGGTTTACAAAATAAATACTCCTCATTTAATACATTGTGAAAATCATACCGAATGAAAACAAGTAGCTGTGCCATATTTGTGATATCTGTACTCTCATCTACTTGAAGAGAAAAATTCAAACACATTTTTAGTTGAGTAACCAGTATTTCTTCAATATTTGAAGCCATAGTATCAATTCTTCTCTTAACAGAATTGTTTGATAGTGGAATTTTATCCAATTCTTTAGCTGCTTTTTCTCCTAAAACCGTTTGCACCATATCTTTAGCTGCAGGTAATATCAGCGTTTCACCAACTGTATGAGGCTTTCCATCTTTAACAATCCTAAGGCTGGCTAAATATGATGCTCTTAAATATTTGCTGTCAGTGTTAGTGAAATGAGTCATACAATTGGATTCCTTTTTGAAAAATTCAGTTTTTCTTTGAAAAAACTCAATTGGTTTATTTTCCGTTTCGGGGTGTTTAGTTTGTTGGTGACGTTTTAATAGCGAAGGTTTCATACTTTGGTTTGAAAGTGTCTCTTTACATATAACGCATAGGGGAATAGGGTTTTCACTATTTTCTGTTTCCGGTTTAATCACAAAGCCAAATTTCAAATAATTTACATCGTACTTACGATTCGGCTGTGTTTTTGATTTTTTACTAGGATTTTCAATGCAAGTAGTATCTTCACCACACTTAAGAAATCTCTTCATAATTAAATTGTACGTACAAATTAAATTTTAAATATAAGTTTTGTAAAATAAAACACCACTAAAATACAGATCATTTCATACAACATACAAGACATATAGCGACACACTAAAATAACTCATTGACATTTCGTTCGTATATTTTCCAATAATCGTTATCGCCAATTGAGTGGCCATAAACATATTATATAAAATATAATAAAAATAACATCAACGTTAAAACTATATGAATAGAAAACTATAGAATGCGCTTTATCGATAAGAACTATAATTTAACTATAGAATTTATCATTATCTAAAATTCTAAATTGTATGATTACAAACCCCATGTTATCGACAATAAATATTATTTTGATATAATAATAATTTTACAAAATTAGCTTATATTAAATAAACTAAACACTAAACTAAAACAAGTATTATTTTATTGAATGCAAATAGTAATAAAAAAATTTCTTCGTGTACCACCTACGAGCCTTCCGCGTACCACTAGTGGTACGCGTACCACGGGTTGGGAACCTCTGATCTAGGCAATAATTATGATAGTATAATGTACCTAAAAATAATTATCTAAATGCATTATTTATCAATACCTATTATTTTCAATATCTAATAAGCATATATTTCCTAACTTTGTAAAATGCTGTATGACATCAACTATTGAAATAAGCAATAAAAATGAAATACCCACGGCACAACTTTATATAAATCAATAAATAATATACTTTTTCTAAATCTTAAGTTTTATTGTCGAAGGTGGACAATAACATATTATGTTGTCAATCTGACTACCAGTATACTTTTAAATAACAAAACATTGTTTACTTGCAGTATACCACATTTTTGTAATTTTTTAAACCAGCCTTTTATTAATCCTACCAAGATCGTTTAATTGCAGTCAAAAATAGTTATAAATGCAAACAACTAAAAAATAATTCATATTAAATAACTAATTATATAAAAGTTTTTAATCTGTATTGACGCTAATGACATAAGTATTAAGTAACTACATCAATGTATATTAAGGACAAACAAAAAAACGATAAGTTTCTATTATTTGAATACAAACCAAATTTTTTTCAAAACAAATTCAAATATTTTATTTTACTTTTTTTTTTTAATAAAGGATTCCAGACTTGGTATACCATAACAGTTACCAAATTCTGATAATAATAATAATGTCCTGAAGGCAAATAGGACACCTTAATAAATTAGTATTATTAATACAATTGTTACATACAATTCTGTGTCCACATGGAACACAGGCATGAGTTAATTCATTATCCATACAAATTAAGCAACTATTTTCATTTCTGGGGATAATATCTTCTATTTGCGGTACTGGAGCATAAGGTCTTAAATTATCTGTAAAAAAATGTTAGCAAAATATATTAAAAAATAGTATCTGAGTTTACTTTATAATTGTTAATTTAGTAAAAACTTTTTTAAACACTTCAAATCCACGTTAAAAAAAGTACAGGATACAGGAGATGGGTGGGATACTTGAGATGAATTGATAGGTTAGGTATTTTGGGATTATTTTATATTATAAAAAAAAAACGATTCTGAACAAAGATCAGTAGAATAATTTTAGCCGTCAAAAAAAAAAAAAACATTATTTTTATGACACGTTATTGTATATCATTTTTATTCTCACTATTAACTTCAACTGCAGCTTCATGATCTTGTTCGTCATCGCTGTTATTAAGAAAATCATCTGAATAATAAATATAACAAAACATAAATTAACTCTCAGTGATTAGGTTACAATAGTAAATTTAATTATTGTATTCTAACCAAAATGTTAAGGTTTCGATGACGATCTTGATGTGGCATAATTGGATTTACAACATTTTCTTCTAAAGCAAAATAAGAGTTAATTAATACAAAATGCTTTAAACCATTTATTATTTGTAAATTCACCATGAGCATGACCCAGTGCTTCTTCGTGAACATCTACATTTGGCTCAGGTACATTTTCATTTACAAAATTTTCTTCTAAAGCAAAATAAGAGTTAATTAATACAAAATGCTTTAAACCATTTATTATTTGTAAATTCACCATGAGCATGACCCAGTGCTTCTTCGTGAACATCTACATTTGGCTCAGGTACATTTTCATTTACAACATTTTCTTCTAAAGAAAAATAAGAGTTAATTAATACAAAATGCTTTAAACCATTTATTATTTGTAAATTCACCATGAGCATGATCCAGTGCTTCTTCGTGAACATCTACATTTGGCTCAGGTACATTTCATTTATTATTTGAGCCAAGACTATTGACATTCTCAGTTATAAAGAGGATTTCGTCTAATAGAGGGTCCGTTATAGAGAGGTTTTACTGTATATAAGACAATTAGTGAAATGGTGTTCATTTGCACATCATAAACAAATTACAAATTACAAGTATTAAAGGAAAACCTATTGTGAAATATTTCCCGCAGAATTGGTTGCCTACTCACGCCCCTTAAAAGAGATATACGCGGTCCAAAATTCTACGGTCCAGATTTATACGGTCAAGGTTATTACGAGGTCCAGATATATACGGTCCAAATATATACGGTCCAGATTAATGCAGTCCAGATATGTACATTCCAGATTATACGGTCCAGATAAATACGGTCCAGATTTTAAGATTCCAAGTTATTACAGTCAATTTATACAAATTTATTTATTTATGTTTATTGTGGAGCACTCAAATTTTCTTACGGTGAGTAAAAATAATGTTCATTACATCAACTGAGCTTTACAAAGAATTTTATTAATTTAGGCACATTCATCATTTTTAAAACACTGTTTTATTTACACTTTCTATTTGAACATTTCTTTGCATTTTATTTTATTATTATCATAAAAATATAAAGTTGATCTTTTTCAACTATAATAATGTTTAAACAAAATTTTTTGTAGGAATTGTGTTCACTAACTTATTGCAGTATTAGTGTCTTAAAGTTTAGTCGTAGAAATTTTCATAACAGTTATCCACCCATGTAGAATATAAACCATTTTTGATAGTGATGAAATACATTGGCTATGATGTGTAAGACCTTTAGGTATTTAGTATTTATAAGTAAGTTTTCAATATTCAATATTAACTTCTAGACATAACCCATATACGTGAAATCGAGGTACATTTCCCCAGCCCCCCCAATTCAACCTATTTTCATTAAAACAACTTAAAACGTTTGTAACTCGTTTGTAAAGATTTGTAAAGATAAAATTTTCGTTTGTAAAAAAACACGTAAAAATCTATTAAAAAATCAAAGTGGGGGGGCTGGGGAAATGGGGGTATTTTGGAAAAAACCAACTTTTTTTAGCTCAATCGTTTGTAACTCGTTTGTAAAGGTTTGTAAAGACAAAATTTTCGTTTGTAAAAAAATACGTAAAAAGCTATTAAAAAATCAAAGTGGGGGGGCTGGGGAAATGGGGGTATTTTGGAAAAAACCAACTTTTTTTAGCTCAATCGTTTGTAACTCGTTTGTAAAGATTTGTAAAGACAAAATTTTCGTTTGTAAAAAAATTAATAAAAAGCTATTAAAAAATCAAAGTGGGGGGCTGGGGAAATGGGGGTATTTTGGAAAAACCCAATTTTTTTTTAGCTCAATCGTTTGTAACTCGTTTGTAAAGGTTTGTAAAGACAAAATTTTCGTTTGTAAAAAAATACGTAAAAAGCTATTAAAAAATCAAAGTGGGGGGGCTGGGGAAATGGGGGTATTTTGGAAAAAACCAATTTTTTTTTAGCTCAATCGTTTGTAACTCGTTTGTAAAGGTTTGTAAAGACAAAATTTTCGTTTGTAAAAAAACACGTAAAAAGCTATTAAAAAATAAAAGTTTGGGGGGCTGGGGAAATGGGGGTATTTTGGAAAAACCCAACTTTTTTTAGCTCAATCGTTTGTAACTCATTTGTAAAGGTTTGCGTTTTTTTTTTTTTTACAGTTTTATCAATTCTTCACTTTTTTTATATATGAGACCTTATTGGTCTAAATTAACTCTTGATATTACCTTTTATTTACATGATTATATAATTAAATAATTGAGCAATATTGGTGATAATAGAAATTTATTTTGTACTTTAAATAGTTATAGCTTTAAACAAAATAAAATAAATAGTTATAGCTTAAAATTTAATAAAAAAATTAAAAAAAATTAGTTATTCTTCGACAAATTTAAAAATATTGTATGCAAAAACTATACAATAACTATACTTTTGGTTTTCATATTGTATATAGTATGTATTCACACTGCACTTGCATATTTGGTTTAACTGGTATTGATTTTATTGTTAAATCATCATAAATTTCCCAATTATTATTTGGTCTTCTACATATTGCTTTGTAATGTCCTACATTGGACATGCATCCACTGAATGAAACAACCCCTCGAAGCTCATAATTGACACTATGAATATGTATAATCTGTGGAATATCCTGAAGCTTAATTTGAAGGGAATTGTTATCAACCATACCTAAATAAATTATTATATAGCTAATTATTTATATTTACAAAACATAATTATTTATATGTGTGTATTAATGTTTACCTTTGTTGTCCTTAATCAGCTCTACAAATATATGATTCTCCGAAATTGTTGGTTTAATTGTTTTGATGCCCTTACACTTTTTTTTATTTTTGGTTAAATTGCATGTGTAGTTTATTTCTTTCATGCGTTCGTTGATGCAGTTTTGTAAATCTTTGAAATGTCCATTATATATGTAGGTTATAGTTTCATACTGGTAAGTAGATATCTTATTGCAATTTGGATTTCCACATCTTGAATTATCTATTATCGTTGGAAAATCTGGAATAACACATCTTAATATATTCGTAAAAGTGGTTTCACATTTTAAAAGAAGCTGGTCGTATTTAATCGGTGTTTGTACTGGTTTTTGTAAGTTTATTATTATTTGTGCCCTTTGTCGATAAGTTCCCACTGTGATTCCATTTGATAATATTTTTTTCACAAACCCAATAAAAGTAGAACTTATTAGTGTATCATTGACTTCCATCAAATATTTATTACTATCACAAATTGCCACCATTATGAGAAAAACTGCAGTGTCGAAAGCACATGTATTTGTTAGGATGATTTTTCCATAGCCCTTTATCTGTATAGCTTTAAGATCTTCTATTCTTGAACCGTTCTTTAATACTGGCAAAGATCTACAGGATTTTTTTGAGCTTAAATCTAAATATTTTAAATGAGGATTAGTTGTTAAATAAGATTTTATTCTTCTTTTACTTTTTCTATTCCAATTTTCAGTGGCCTTATCTTCATCATAAACAGTATCTGGAATAATGTTATTTTTAACAGAAAATGTATTCAATGAGGAGTGGTTAGACATGATCACCTCGTCTTCCTCATTTTCAAGGTCTGGAATGATAATATTTTTTCTTTTGTGATACGGTGTTTCAGAAAATGTATTCAATGAGGAGTGGTCAGACATGATCACCTCGTCTTCCTCATTTTCAAGGTCTGGAATGACAATATTTTTTCTTTTGTGATACGGTGTTTCAGAAAATGTATTCAATGAGGAGTGGTCAGACATGATCACCTCGTCTTCCTCATTTTCAAGGTCTGGAATGACAATATTTTTTCTTTTGTGATACGGTGTTTCAGAAAATGTATTCAATGAGGAGTGGTCAGACATGATAACCTCGTTTTTCTCATTTGCAATGTCCGGATTGACGATATATTTTTTACTTTTAATAGAAGACCCCTCAACTTCATTCATATTATCTATCACCATTTGTACATCATCAGACACAAACTGTAAAGTACAACCTTTCAGAAATGATTGACTAGCGTCAACCGAGGTTTCTCCATTTTCGTTTTTGCTTAACTTTATCCTTTTATTGTGTGTCAAGGTTGGTTTCTGACTTTCGATGACATCTTCGAATACATCGTATGTACCGTTAGTTAGTAACGCACTACCTTTTAGTGAAACTAAACGACGTTCTATAAACGTTTCTAGACTTGTTGGTAATCCAATATCTTTGAAAACTACATTTTTTATTTTGTTGAACATGGACTCAACGGCTGCTGACGATTTCGTTGTATTACCATACCCGAATTTTGGGATCATTACACCACTCCATAATGGTAGAAGCTTCATTTGATTTTTTAATAATGGAATAATGGACGGCAAAAATAAAGGATTTAGATCAACACCATCTTCAATAATACTTTGACTAACATCATGTATAGAATTTGCCCATGAAACAAATGGATTATTTTTTTCTTCTAGTCCATTTTGGATATTTACAGGTGATGACTCAAAAGTGTTATCTAAATTTTCTGAAACTAATAATAATTCTTCGAGTTCAGCATTTGTAAACCCATTTGATACTGCTTCTAGGATTTTTTTTTTGTGTTTTCCACATTGTGTTTCAGACTTAGTTAAGACATTAACTCCATCAGTTTCGTTTGAAGCAACAATGAAGATTGAAAATAGTAATGAATGGATTTCAGCTAGACTTTGGCTTTTTATAATAAGGCATATAGCCCTAAGATAAACTTCTTTTACTCTTTTTGAAACCGTTAAAAACACTGGCCATTTGGTAATATTTTTTACAAAATGAGCTATATCAATTCGAACAAAGCACCTTGGTAACCAAAATTCAGTATCAGTTGTATTTTGCAGCAATATTCGTGAACAAACATTAATATAGTCGTTTAGAGAACTATATTGTGTAAAACTTCGAACTAAAGCAGATAATAAGGCTAGAGACATGTCACTACAAACTTCTCTAGGTAGTGGAAATCCATTTTTCTGCCAAGTTGAAAGCCAATTGTAGATCGCAATATTATCGTGCTTCTCAGATATCATACTAGACACTGTAAAACTGTGGTTTTTTACATTATCGTAAACTACAGCTTCGTAAAGAAAGATCGTTTGTGTTTTTCTTAGTCCTAGTTTGGAAAACCGTTTCACAATACCCCCACTAGCATCTACAATAAGTGATGGATAAGCGCATTGTTGAGAGTATGTTCTATACAGATGAATTTGCTCTGGTGTATAAATATGAAGGAAAAATGGATCAAGGCCGATATCATGTAGACAATTATTATACATGTCTTCTAATTTCATCAGGTAAACTGCAGTTATTGTATCTGAACTTCTTTGTCTAGATTTTAATTCTTTTGATTTAGCTACACGAAGAGCATTACTAGATGGAATAATCGGGGGTTCTGCCTCACCTATAATTAAATATTTAAAAGGATATAAAAAATAATCGTGCTAATACAGCTTTAATACTTTCCAATTTACATTAATGGAACTTAAAAGGAACCTAACATATGCAAGCTTTTTCAATAGGTAAGTCAAAAATTTTCATAGAGAATAATTAAAAAAAAAAAAATTCGAAAAACATCTCAAAAACATTTTTAGACAAACCTCATCTTGAAGATAACTTGGCATACATAAAATCAAATTTTTCTATTTTATCTGTAGCCATTGAGAAATTGCAAGCAAAAAGTCTTTCCTTAACCACATCATTAAATATTATTGAAAATATCGAAGAAACACTGAAAACACTAAATAGTGAACATGGTAAACCTATATATCTCAAATTAAAAAACGTTTTAGAAAAAAATAGTGGTTTGTCTAAATTAAAACAATTTCAAATATCTTGGATGGTGAAGAAAATACAAATATTGGTGAATTACTTGGTGAACTTAAATGTTGCGATATTGTATATTTCAAATACGCACCACAATTGTATCAGTGGACGTCGAAGTTCATTTTCGACGTACAAGACTTTGTTGGCTGACAACCGCCGTAAATTAAAATTCGATAATCTGGCCAAGCATTTAATAATTCAATGTAACACTTAAGGTAAACATTTTAAATCGCTTACTTTTTATTTAAAATTTTTGTAAATAATTAATTGGGTAATTTTTTTTACAGCCCTTCAGGATTCTGACCAAAGTGACTAAACTACGTATACCTAATAATTTCTAATTTGTAAGTGATAATTGATTAATAAATTTCCTTTTTTTTTCATATTTTGTTGTTTGCATATTTTTAGCGCATATTTAGCGACAATTAACTTAAGTAACTACCCATATTAACTTTCAAATTTGTAAGATATTAATTAATAAATTTCCTTTTTTTCATATTTTGTTGTTTTTATTGCATATTTTTAAAGCATATTTAGCGATATTTAATTTCATGTTATAGCGCATATTTATGCAATTTTAAGTGCTATAAAATTCCAACCATTATTACCTTATTACTAATAACTTTATTACACAGGTGAAAGTACGTAACCGCCACTTCTTAAAACAATCTAACTGGTTACTGGTTTTTAAAAATAATTTTGATCCACGGTTAAAATACCTAATACTTGCATTTAATTACTTACCTCTTGACAAATTCTGTATATACAAATTCATACTAATCATAGCGTAATTGAAAAGGTGTAGTAATTGATATCTATGATGGTTGTAATTTTATATAATCATAATACTCTTATACAATGGTTATTAACCAAAATAATTTAGTTCATATAAATTTAATAATTATGCAGTTTTTAAATAAACAAATAAAATAATATAAATAGGATAAAACGATTGCTTTTCGTAACTTGCTTTTCGTAATTATGTCTAGTGTTGTATGTATATTTTAAAAAATTCGTATTGATCTTTAATGATATCATATCAACTAATATGAACAAACTTAAAGTAAATCAAATCAAATAATTTACCTTGTTTTATAAATCTTAATGCTTCTTCTTCCCTAACAAACTCTGACGATTTTCCATTATCCAACATATTTCTTAGGTGTGTTTCTTTAACGGAATTTATCATTCTTCGTTTATGACGTACATCATGAGAAGCGTAAAAATTTCCTATATACTCGCATTCAATTATAACTCTGGAATTATTTTAATTAAAACACATTTATGGAAATTGTTGTTTGATTAGAATAATAAAATATATATTATTAGATTAAATACCTAGAATTTGGCGAAGGTTTATGTTCTATAACTCCTTTAAAGTAGGAGTTGCATGTTTTACATCTCCCGACAATGGTAATATAGTTTTGTCCAGCTTCGTATACTTTAGCTCGTTTAAATATTAAACAGCACTGCAAATGTGTGTGTTCCCAAAAGTGTTCTGCGATGATGTGCGACCAATCTTTTTTGGGTAACGTCAAGTATTTTCTTGCTTGATTATGACGGTGGTAAATTGTCGTAACTGGCTCAATGGTTTTCCACTCATCTGGAGATAGTGTTATAATTATCTTTTTACGTGGAAAAGTATCATTATCATCGTCTGTGGTGTATTCAGTAGAACTTGAGCTAACTAAACATATAGTTATGTATTTATTTTACAATATAAAACTATAGGTACAAACATTCATTAGTGTTGATGTCTTTCAACTGGTCAGCCAACTTTTGTTGTGTTTCCTTCTCTTCAAACAAACCTAAGATATTCAAAATCCCTCCTCGGTTAGATTTAATGAACACATGAAGAGCGGCTGGTGACATCACATACTTAAAATGTTCCGATAAATCGTTCCAAACTTTATCTGACAGTAACGCCACTCCTATGTTAAACATATTGTTACAAATCGTAAAAAGCGGGTAAGTGTATGTCGCTCTGATGCGTACAGTATGTTACAACTTACAAATAGGTCACTTTATGAATGGTATTAAATTTGAATTCAATGATATAATATCATACGAAAAACGGTTCTGAGCGGATAAGGTATGTCAGTCTAGGATATTTTATATTATGTTTGGTTTTTTTTTTAGATTTTTTTGTTACAGAATAAACAAAATAATAATATGTGAAACCTTGTTTTAAATGTTAAATGTTTAGCGTTTTAGTTAAACGTTTTATTGATTTTTGACAAATAAATAATTTAATAAAATTTATGAGAAATCTTGTATTTAATTTAACAAATATTAATTATAAAAAAATTTTTTTTTATGAATTTCTAACTTAAAGTCATTTGCAAATGTTCGCGATTTTTACGGATTTCAGCAAAATTTGAAATTTAAACGCTTATAAAAACTATTATTGATTGACGCTTACTTTTTTATTCAATTTTCACTAAAAACCAATTACGAGGAACTTTGTATTAATTTTTTAATTTTTTACAGAGTGAAAATTTTTATATCGACATTAATCGAAAAAAAAAACTAATAAATACCGAAAATTTCATATGCCCATAAACAGTTGAAAATGAGTCAAAATATTTTAAACATTCTATGGTATATATAAAATTCCAATATAACATTCAGTGAAAGTTTCATATATCTATGTTCATTTGATTTATAATTACACCAAAAACCAATATTTCCGTTTTTCTTCGTTTTTTTCCCCCAGGCGATTTAGAACACTACTTGTGAACTTTAAATTTTGACCTGTCAAAAGTACCAACTAGATTCACTTTCCTACCTACCTGAAAAGATACTGAAGCAGAAAATTGAAAAATTATTACGACTACTTATCGACTACTTCCATCAAACAGACACTAAACTTAAAAAAAGAAATACAAATTTAAAATGTATTGTATACAATATGTTATTTTTAATAATAAAAAAGGGCGGGTAAGTGTATGTCGCTCTGCTGTACAGTAGGTTACAAGTGAGTCACTGTAATGGATTGTGTTAGATTTTAATCCAATGATATAATATCATTGAATAAGAAAAACGATTCTGAGCGAAGACGGTCAGTCAGTCTATAGTATCTTACTAAGTCTAAATGTATTTGATGATATTATATTGTGAATAAAGTAATTAATTTTAGTATTATAGGCATTAGTATTTAAATTAAAATGTCTGTAAAAAATAAATGTGTTCATTGTAAAACCAATACATTCATCGCTCCGCTCAGAATCTAAAATAATATTAAGTTATAACTAATAATATAATGTACAAATTATTTTCAAATGTCAGTCAATGGCCATCGCTGCATAGGCTTATATTTTCTAATAAGAAAAAATTAATATAACTTGTTTCATAGAAAATAACAAAATTTCAGTAAATTAAATAGTCATTAATTTACAAAAGCCATAATTTGAGTTGGTACTTCGTTCACGGAAATCTCTTTAAAAATCCACGGAACAATACAAATCATGGTACAAACTTCAAACTTCAAATAAAATTTGTTAGAAAAAATATTCTAAAATTCTGTTCCAATAATATTTAGTACAACTTCTCGTGATTATTTTGATACCAAAACCATGTTTCTACGATCAACGAGGCCTGAGAACTATTGGAAATACAAAAGCACGTTTTACGGTTGATTTTTTTCTACTGTGACGGCCTCTTTACGTTGGTTACCGCCTACCGGGTACATTGAATGCAGCCGCGCTAATCGCTGTGTGCTGTTGTCACTGATACACTCGTATTTTAGTGATCTAAGCTTAAGTCATAACTGGGCACCAAACTAATCTTTCATTCATTATTCATAAGTCATAACCCATACCATTTAAATAATAATTTATACATGACGTGTTACTGTGTTAGTGTGTTGGAGTAATGGATAATATTGTGTTTAATATTTGGTCACCTCACGTAAAAATACATTTCAAAACTACCATTGATATAAATTACTTATGACAAGTAATTTTCATTACATTTTTGTTACATTTTCGTTACTTAAAAACAAGTATATGGAAATCACCTACCCAACCTTACACGAGTTACAAACAAAGTACCTATGTCGCGGTGGTACAGTAGATAACTCGTTAATTTCGTGGTACGTTACAACTACACACCACTGATGGACGATGGTGTATCTATAATCTATATTATCTAGCTATTAACTACCATGATAAATTGACTTACATATAAACTAAAATATTAATGTAATATCATAATGACATAATAGCATTTCTAATCAATCGTCTCTTGACCACGTCGGATGGAGTTTATATAAATTAAAAGTTTATAATTTATTGCGGCCAAGGTAAACGCTGGGGAAGTCGCCTTAATATAACAAATACTAGGTACCTATGTATGCGTTTTTATTAAAAATAATGAATTTTATTCTTATAATATAACAATACTATCAAGTTGTTAAATGTTATTCATGAATTAAACTGTATAACTTACTATTTCCACAACCATAGTCCTGTATCAATTTATCTTTGAATAATACAGCACCTTCAATGATACATTTGTGAGATAAGGCACCTTTTTTTGGCATAGTTAATGATAATTATAATACGTAAGTTATGATATAATAATGTACTATAATATTCTACCATAAAAAAATAAAATTATTAACATATTTTATAACAACACATGGGCAGTTGTAATGAGGTATTATGATGATATCTGATAATATTATCATAATTATTATTATCGTCATTATTTTATATTGATATCTTTATTATATTTGTTTTCATCGGCACGTGATTAGTAGTGTCACTTCCACACTACCAAGTGGGTACTATTGTAAATAACGGCCGAACGAGTAAACGACGAGACACGGGATTCCCAATAAATCAATACAATAAACACTTCGAAACTATGAATATTCCCTATATAATATTTTACTAATAATACAATTTAAATTCAAATGTATTTTTTTTTAAATTATAATAACCTATTAAGTATTATTAGTAATATTATATTTGTTGAGATTATATTTGATTATTTTAATTTATTCAGATGAGTTCAATAATTTTAAATTTACAATTTAAGTAAAAAAATATATAGGTATACATATTTTATTCAATATTAAGTATCATATTAAGTAATGCAGAGTGTACTAACACTACTAATATAGGAAGTTGTCTTCGTCTACCGTTTTACAAATAAAACTACTAATACATACCATTATACCAACATATTTACCCATGATCCATTGACCATAGTAGCTAAGTAGTTTATTTTATGCTATATAAAGGTTAACCAATAACACTGATATATTTATCAGCCTATTGTTCCGTTAATTAATTATTTAATTCATATCACTATGATTTTTATTTTATTAAATTCACTTAACTATTTAATATAGTATATATTATATTATTTTTTAGCTATCTCTATTTCTATATACTATTACTCTTATAACATACTTGTTACATTATTTGTACTCAAATTATGTCATATACTTTATTTTATGTAATTGGAAAATTTTTCCGTGAATAAAAATTATTATTATTATTAGTATAATTTAAATAATATTTAAAGCCCCAGCCCCCCCACTTTGATTTTTTAATAGCTTTTTATTAATTTTTTTACAAACGAAAATTTTGTCTTTACAAACCTTTACAAACGAGTTACAAACGATTGAGCTAAAAAAATTGGTTTTTTCCAAAATACCCCCATTTCCCCAGCCCCCCCACTTTGATTTTTTAATAGCTTTTTACGTATTTTTTTACAAACGAAAATTTTGTCTTTACAAACCTTTACAAACGAGTTACAAACGATTGAGCTAAAAAAAATTGGTTTTTTCCAAAATACCCCCATTTCCCCAGCCCCCCCACTTTGATTTTTTAATAGCTTTTTATTAATTTTTTTACAAACGAAAATTTTGTCTTTACAAACCTTTACAAACGAGTTACAAACGATTGAGCTAAAAAAAATTGGTTTTTTCCAAAATACCCCCATTTCCCCAGCCCCCCCACTTTGATTTTTTAATAGCTTTTTATTAATTTTTTTACAAACGAAAATTTTGTCTTTACAAATCTTTACAAACGAGTTACAAACGTTTTAAGTTGTTTTAATGAAAATAGGTTGAATTGGGGGGGCTGGGGAAATGTACCTGTGAAATCGAGACGTTAAACCTAACCTGTATGCTACTTTCGACGATGTCTTGGCCGAATAAATAACTAAATAGCTTTTGTTTCCGAACCGACTGCCAGAATTATTCTATACGTCACTCCAATACACCAACCTCTAGACTTATGCTACACGCGTTCGATCTAGACGTTAAAAAAACTGTATCCTACTAACAGCGGCGTTCTCAATAGCTAAAATATAAAAAAGATAAAAAATTTCTCAAAATAGTTTTTTTCCCGTCCCGACTGACCAGAATTACTCTTTACATCACTCTAATAACCGACCTCTAGATTTATCCTCTTTACGTTCATTGTATAAATGTGTGTTTTCAAAGAAAAACCGTACCCTACTTTCGTCGGTGTCCTTGATCGCTTGGTATATATAATGTAAATACATTGATAATGTATCATTTTTGATAACGATAGTAGTTTTACAACGGCTCCTATTTTCCTCACTCTAATGAGCCGACTTCTAGACACAACCCATATACGTTAAATCAAGTAGTTAAACCTAACGCTTTCGGCGATGTCCGTGTAAATAAAATTTATCATGTTTATACTTTTGTTCCCGAAAGGCGTTTCACCGGCAGCTAGACGTTAAAAAAACTGTATCCTACTTACGGCGGCGTTCTCAATAACTAAAATATAAAAAAGATAAAAAATATCTCAAAATAGTTTTTTTTCCGTCCCGACTGACCAGAATTACTCTTTACATCAATCTAATAACCGACCTCTAGATTTATCCTCTATACGTTCATTGTATAAATGTGTGTTTTCAAAGAAAAACCGTATCCTACTTTCGTCGGTGTCCTGGCCGAGGAGCGGAGCTCCTCGAGCCGAACGCTTGGTATATATAATGTAAATACATTGATGATGTATCATTTTTGATACCGATAGTAGTTTTACAACGGCTCCTATTTTCCTCACTCTAATAAACCGACTTCTAGACACAACCCATCTACGTTATACCTAACGCTTTTCGCGGCGTCCCGGTAAAAAAAATTGATAATAAAGCGGAGCTCCTCGAGCCAAACATTTGGAATGACCCTCCCGCTTTTCGCAGTGTCCTGGTAAATAAAAAATTGATAGTTGTTTTACAACGGCTCCTATTTTCGTCACTCTAATGAGCCGACTTCTAGACACAACCCATATACGTTAAATCGAGTAGTTAAACCTAACCTGTATGCTACTTTCGACGATGTCTTGGCCGAATAAATAACTAAATAGCTTTTGTTTCCGAACCGACTGACCAGAATTATTCTATACGTCACTCCAATACACCAACCTCTAGACTTATCCTACACGCGTTCGATCTAGACGTTAAAAAAACTGTATCCTACTTACGGCGGCGTTCTCAATAACTAAAATATAAGAAAGATAAAAAATATCTCAAAATAGTTTTTTTTTCCGTCCCGACTGACCAGAATTACTCTTTACATCACTCTAATAACCGACCTCTAGATTTATCCTCTATACGTTCATTGTATAAATGTGTGTTTTCAAAGAACAACCGTATCCTACTTTCGTCGGTGTCCTGGCCGAGGAGCGGAGCTCCTCGAGCCGAACGCTTGGTATATATAATGTAAATACATTGATAATGTATCATTTTTGATACCGATAGTAGTTTTACAACGGCTCCTATTTTCCTCACTCTAATAAACCGACTTCTAGACACAACCCATATACGTTAAACCTAACGCTTTTCGCGGCGTCCCGGTAAATAAAATTGATAATAAAGCGGAGCTCCTCGAGCCAATTATTTGGAATGACTCTCCCGCTTTTCGCAGTGTCCTGGTAAAAAAAAAATTGATAGTAGTTTTACAACAGCTCCTATTTTCGTCACTCTAATGAGCCGACTTCTAGACACAACCCATATACGTTAAATCGAGTAGTTAAACCTAACGCTTTCGGCGGTGTCCGTGTAAATAAAATTTATCATGTTTATACTTTTGATCCCGAAAGGCGTTTCACACCGGCCACTAGACGTTAAAAAAACTGTATCCTACTTACGGCGGCGTTCTCAATAACTAAAATATAAAAAAGATAAAAAATATCTCAAAATAGTTTTTTTTCCGTCCCGACTGACCAGAATTACTCTTTACATCACTCTAATAACCGACCTCTAGATTTATCCTCTATACGTTCATTGTATAAATGTGTGTTTTCAAAGAAAAACCGTATCCTACTTTCGTCGGTGTCCTGGCCGAGGAGCGGAGCTCCTCGAGCCGAACGCTTGGTATATATAATGTAAATACATTGATAATGTATCATTTTTGATACCGATAGTAGTTTTACAACGGCTCCTATTTTCGTCACTCTAATGAGCCGACTTCTAGACACAACCCATATACGTTAAATCGAGTAGTTAAACCTAACGCTTTCGGCGGTGTCCGTGTAAATAAAATTTATCATGTTTATACTTTTGATCCCGAAAGGCGTTTCACCGGCAGCTAGTCTTATATAATAAAACGTGAACGAAAAGAAAAAACGAACCTAACCTCAATCTACCACTATTTTATAAACGCCGTTTTTTCCTTTTTCTCATACTATAAAATTCCGTTCTCTTTTAAAATATTCTGTCTCCTTTGCCGGACGTCGTTTTACGCGTTCGCGCGCCCAAAAAAGGTCGATTTTTCATTTTTCCTTTTGAAAAAGAAATTTCCCCCATGATCGTTTCCCGCCAATTCGCACTACTCTATGTCGTCTGTTGATAACGCGGCCCCGTGTTATCTGTTATTCTCCGTGCTTTTGTCTTATTCGTATTACTTTTGTCGTAATAATTATATATTAAAAACTAATAATTCACTCTACTACTCGAGTTTTTATCGTGTATTCGTGTTTTATTATATGTTTACGCAAATTTACGCGAAAAAATTTACGCGTTTTTGTAGTTTTTTGTTCGTACCACTATATTGTTATTATATATATTGTTATTATATTATATGTGTACTACTCGAGTTTTATCGTGTTTTGTACGTTGTTTTCTTAATAAAAATGTTTTAAACTACTATTTAGTTTGTAATCCTATATAGTTAGTATCCTATATAATAATATATTATGTGATTTACCGTGTACGTCTTTTATACAAAGTGTACTCATATAAGTGTTTTGTGATTTTTTGTACCTCTAGAGTACTCGAGAAATAATAGGTACTCATTTGTATTAATATATGTAGTTTCATGCTGCCCACCGGTTATCATATTCATGATAATAAATGATTTAGGTAAGTACTGAAAACTGAAATGTACTTTGAAAGTACTAGGCTGGTGCAAAAAATAAATACAAATTCTTTCTTAATAAAACAGATATTCTATGTTCTATTGATATTTGTTCAACTGATTTCGGTAGATAGGTAGTTATTATAGATAGGTATTAACACCGTGTTCACGGATTATTGACTTTTACAATTTATTATATTATATAAATATTCGATTATCGATTATTACACTTTTGATCCAGAAAATACTATAAAAACATTACAAATACTGTCACATAATTATATTATGAAATTATATTGTATTATTTGACACTTTATATTTTCAAAACATTTTCCATACTACGAAATTTATGTGACAGTACCCCTAATTGTACAATTGTATTTGCATGTATTATGACTGTTGAAATTCTCTTAATACTTTTACAATGGTAAGAGGCAAATTTTAAATATATGCCTACTATAACCGTCTGCTAATCAAAAGCGTTACAATAAATAATTACATTATTTTAACCGAACTAACCACTGATTTTGACTGTGGTGAAATGCATTTACAAATGGTTCAATGCCATCACATTATTTAAAAAAATACCAGTCATACATTATCATTTATGTACACATAATAGTGTTGAAATACTCTCATTTCTCCAACATTTCTAGATACTTATTGTTTGACTTCAGTATAATACCCATTCCTTTTTTCTATTTTCATAAAATAGAATTACAATGAATGATGTTACAAAAAAAATAGAAAGATATGTTTAAAAAGTTAAATACATTTGCAATATTATGTGTCATAAATAATACCTACTTACTATTAAATTGGATACTTTTATGCATTATTTTATACAAAAAAAATAAATTCATAATTGTACAATTGTATTTCCATGAATTATGACTGTTGAAATTCTCTTAAAAACACTCTCTTTACATGAATATATTATATATTATGTAATGATAGTAGATATGCAAATAGTTAATTATCCGTGTTTGTCGATTTTAAACTAAAACAAATACTTTTACAATGGTAAGAGACAAATTTCAAATATACACCTACTATAACCGTCGGCTTTAATCAAAGCGTTATAATAAATAATTATTCTATTTTAACCGAACTGACCACTGATTTTGACTGTGGTGAAATACTTTTACACAAATGGTTCAATGCCATCAAAAATACCAGTCATATATTAACATTTATGCACTCATAATAGTTAGTGTTGATATACTCTCATTTCACCAGTGTTTCTAGATACATTATTATTGTCGTTTGACTTCAGGATAATTCCCTTTCTTTCTTTTAAATATTTTCATAATATTAAATTAAAAAGTGATGTTACAAAAAAATTGAATATGTTTAAAAAGTGAAATGCATTTGAAATATGTAATATTGTGTGTCATAAACAATACCTACTTACTTTTGAATTGGATACTTTAATCTCAATATATAAAATAATTTCCTCTCGGTTTGTGTTCATACATATTATGTCTTTTGATAGTATTAATATAATTCAACTATATGTTATACAAAATAGTTGTTTTTCTTTTATGATATTTTAAAAGTTAAAAATTATATGGTTAAAGTTTTCTTATGGAACACCGACCACTTTTTCCAGATTGATGGTTCTTTATTATTATACACTTACCGTCCATAGCTGCCTACATCAGATTACCTTCAATAAATTACCTATTCGCCTTTTCAACAATTTTCACACATAGTCAGTAAACCTTTTAACTACTACAATCCGACCAGCAATTACTACAGCCTTCATTTGATTTTATTTTTTAAAGTATATAATGTTAATGAACAAATTCAATTCTATTAGACATATTTAGGATGTAAGGAGAAATAAAATGATTATATTATTTTTTTGTTGAACGAAATCAAAACAAATTAAATTTATTTTTAATTATTTTTATTAAAAAAAAAAAACTTAACGATTCATCTGTAAAAAATTTATAAATGTATGCATTAGAAAATTGAAATTGATTATCATTACTCACTACTTACAAATCTATTTTCTCTTGAAATTCCGCTGAAACAAAAAAATAAATGGGTATAAATACTTAAAAGTTAGAACAGTCTCTGTGGTAGTTAAAATAATTATATATTACATTTTGTACATACTTATTAGTGTGTCGTCCTCACCATTGTTTTTTTGTGGTGTTGGTGGTGGTGGTGGTGGTGGTGGTGGTGGTGGCGGCGCCTGACTTTTACGTTTTTTTTCTGTTTGGATTAAATAAAAGTATATATATATATATATATATATATATGTTTTAAAATAATAATAATGCTTAACGATGAAAAAACATTGAAACTTACGGGGGCAGTGGCGAGCGACGTGCCCCCACTTTCCGCACGTGTAACATTCTGGAAAAAGTGAATTCACAAAAGATTAGATACACCTTATTACGCAGTTGTGTAATATCGTGTGGATAAAAAAATGCAGTCGATTTACTTACTTCTTTGTCGTTTTGACGAATTTGTATGGGGGTGTTGTCCACCCCCATACAAATTCGTAATTTGACAGTTTTGAATTGTTATTTTCATTATCTGAAAGAAAACAAAAAATATAAATGAATTACGTGCGAAATGAATGGTAAAAATCTTATATAATTAACAAAAATTAAAAATTATACTCACGCACACGGGCGGACACGCGCTTATGAACACTTATAACCAAAAAAAAATTGAATTTTATTCGTTAGAAGATGTTTCTTTGGTCTAAATGTCTGGCCGCCAGTGTTGCCACACAATATTGTTATTCACTTTGAAAATAATGAATTTTATCGTCGTCAGAGCCCGAGTATAAAAACAATGAAACGCGTAAAGTATAATGAAATTTAATAATTTTATCTTACTAAACTATTAAGTAATTCAAATTTATAATGTAAATTGAAATTAAAAGTTAAAAAACGTGTACGTCCGATTCCTCCCATAAACGTGTCTGCACTGTAGATTTTAAATAGCAAGACGTGCCTATTATTTCTGTTTAACGCGCTGAGCTCTATGGCTCAAAGTTCAGAACTTCAGACGGTGATTTATTTATCTGCTGTTTTTACACGTAATTTCGTAGATACGGGTCTTGTAGGTTAATGGTCAGATCGCTTCGGTACTGATCGCTTTTCTTGCGTTTTTATTTTTTGATTTTCTGTTGAAATAATGCCCAAACTTTGTGTGATTTGTAGACGGGTCGACGGTGGATACTCGGTACACCGGTATGTCAACAGTAATCGCGCGATCAAAACTCTTTTTTGTACATTTCGTATGATACGGTATTTTTCAGATTTCCACGTGCGAACCCCGAGCGTCATGAACTTTGGCTGAGGTACGTGGAGACATATGGCGTTCTCCGTGAATCCGTACGACCCACCTCGGCATTATGCTCTCGACATTTCGCGGATGCCGATTTTTCAGTTACGGCCAACAGGCATCGTTTAAGTCGTCATGCGGTCCCGACGATAGGAATTGTAAATTCACAAATTTAATTCATTACATTGTGTATATTTTTTCTTATTATTGTTTTCTGCAATATTTTCACTGTAAATATTTTTATCAATTAATATCATACTTTTATGTGCATTATTTCGTTTTGTTTATAATATACAATTTTCCGAAGCCGTCGGTAATTAAATCTTTATTTTAATTCAATTTTCAGCCAGCTATTGATGCCCCCCAGAACGACATAGTCGTAGAACTTCCGGAGGTCATCGAAGAAGAAGTGAATGTGGACGATGTGGAAATGGAAGTCGTCGAAATAGGATTTGAGGACTTGGTAATGCCAACTGAGGAGCCTCGAGTTGTTGCTGAGGAGGTGGCAGATGTCAACGACGATGACATCGAGGTCGTAGACGTTCGATTGGCAGATGTCCCACCCCAGGTAATTTATGGTACAAAATATTTATCTCCAGCATGTTGTCAATTCAGTCCCGGTTTTAAAAGATTTTATTATTATTACAAATGTTTAGGTTCATATATATATATATATATATATATATATATATATATATATATATATATATATATATATATATATTTTATTTTTTTAGAATGCACACCACATTGTGATAATATTGATTACACAATACATATATCATGCATAATGATAGCACTGTAGGTATTGTTAGGTTTTTAATCCAATTTCAAATGTCACAGGGTATTTAAATTTTGAAACAAACTAAGTATATATATTTGAATTTTTTTTTATCGTGCCGCTTGGCATACAGAAAAATTAAAATGTCAAGTACTTGAGTATAAGTACCTATTTCATATTCAATCGATTGTATTGGTACTACATTATATTTTAAAATTTCAAATCTAAACATAAACATACATTTCTTTTTTTTTTTACAGTGTTTCATACACTATTGGTTTTATCTGTGTATTTATATCGTTTACATAATTACTCTCTTTTTTAATTGCTTAGCAATTTGAGATAATTCATTACTTGCCTATGTTATACTATCTAGGTATATATATATAAATATTATATATTATAGTAAAAAAATAACACGGTTTTATTCATTTTCATAAAATTCATAAAATTTAATTTGTTTACTACTGTGATATGCTTTTGCATTCATATTCAACACTCCAATTTAGATCATTATGGATCAGACTTAAAGTTGTATCTTTTATTCACACTTCATCGATTATATTAACCGTTTTACTGTGATTTTTATATAAAATGTACACAATAAACCAGGCTTACAGTATTTATTAAAACAGCATTTATTAAAACAAAATAACAAAATCTATACTTTATCTATATCTCAGTGTATATTTTATTGATAATAACAAAAGTATTAAATTGCATTTTTAAATTTTGTGTCTAAGAAGTAATTATAAATAAATGTGTTTAATTTAATCACAAAATTACAGGTTTTTTTTATACTCTTTATATATATATATTTTTTTTTAGAATGCAAACCATATTATTATGATAATATTGATTACACAATACATAATATATATCATGCATAATGATAGCACTGTAGGTATTGTTAGGTTTTTAATCCAATTTCAAATGTCACAGGGTATTTAAGTTTTGAAACAAACTAAGTATATATATTTGAATTTTTTTTATTCGTGCCACTTGGTATACAGAACAAAAAGAACGTCAAGTACTAAAGTATAAGTACCTATTTCATATTATACCGATTGTATTGGTACTTCATTGTATTTTAAAATGTCAAATCTAGACACAAACATACAATTTTTTTTTTTTTACAATGTTCCAGACACTGTTGGGTTTATCTGTGTATTTATATTGTCTGAACACGTTATGTTTAACGGTGTAAAAATATTTTTTTTATACAAGTACGCTTTACAAATGTCAGTTTTTTTAATTTTAATTTCTACAGTACTCAATATAAAATAGGCACCTATGTGTATTTGATCATTTTGTAGTTTCATCCTGCAATTAATTTTTTACCAATTTTAATGTATTAACACAATATTCTCAAATTATTTAAAATTGAATTATTAAAATTGAAGTACATTGAAAAAAATGTAATAATTAATTATTAAATTATCGATTATTTACAGATTTGCTAAAGATGATCCCGAAAACATACAAATAATCTCTTTAAAAAATTACATATTATGAAAAAATTGTTTTATTTTACACTTTCTGTTCCTTTTATGGTTTAACAGATTTATATTTTTCCTCTGGAATCAGATAGCATTTTTATCTTGGTAGATTTCCTATCAGCTATATTTTTAATGGGAAACTTTAAGTCAATTTTTTATTTTCTTCTGTATAAACCTTTCAGTTTGGATTAATAATTTTTAAGTAAGTATTTGATCACCTTTTGTCTTTTGGTTAGGTTTGTCTTTTGGTGTGAAACATTTATCGATGATTTTGGGTACCTACTTATAAACATTTATTATTTATTATTAACGGTTATACCTAAACATTTTTGCTGAACTTAAAATATATACACACTGTGTTAAGGTAACTGATGTAAAAGTCAATATTTACATTGTTTTATTATTATATAGATACTCTTATTTTCATTTTAACTCAATAGGTATTTCAAAAATGACGTTATTTATATATCGTATTGGTACTTCATTGTATTTTAAAATTACAATTTCAAATTCTTTTTTTTTTTACAATGTTCCAGACACTGTTGGGTTTATCTGTGTATTTATGTTGTTTACATAATTACTCTCTTTTTTAATTGCTTAGCAATTATAGATTTATGTTTATTTCCGATAATTCATTACTTGCCTATGTTATACTATCTAGGTACCTTTATATATTATTATATACTTGCAATTTCGAATGTTACAAGGTACCTATTTAAAATTTGAAACAAACTAAGTATTTTCTATCATGCCGCTTATAAAGCATAAAATGTAATAAAGTATTATTAAGTCTTTTTACATTATCAAATTGTTCACATTTTTTGATGTCCATATAGACAAAAAACAAGTAAACATTTTAACACTGTATTTTTATTTCACTGTACATACATGTACAAAAAATTTTTTCCCAAATTTTGTTTCCTATACTTTATGTGGGTACATGAATTCTGTCCCAAACACCGATTGCATAGGTACCTAATTGTTACACCTAACAATAATAAATAAAAATAACATTATACGCTATTTTTCTAACACTAAAGGGTATAAGGCTACCATCTATATTGGTTTTACAATTTTCATACAGGTTTTCAGATACAATATGATACAGAATCTGGATCTGGATGTAAAATATACAAAATATACCAGGCTTTGTTTTATTTCTTTTAATTTTTTTTGGCACATTTCAATATTATCTCTTCATCTATAAAACCGCAACCATATCTCAGTTTATGGTATATTTGTAATAAAAAAAAAACATAGTTTTATTCAATTTTTCCAATGTGAAAGGGCAATTTTAAATTTGTGCCTATAAATAAGTGACTTTGAATTACAATATTTCATTTTTTTTTTTTTAAAACTTTTTCATGGGATATCTAAACTAACCGCAATTTTTATTAAAACTTCAAACAACTATAGAAATCATGATTTCTATTTATTGTTTAGGGTGAAATAGATGGGGACATGATAGAAGTATTGTCAGAAGTGGACGATGAGGTCAGTTGACGTGAAAACTAAAACACATGAAAAATAAAAAAAAAAAAGCTTATTTAAATATGATTTGTAATTAAATTAAATTATAGTTCGATATTGACGGTCCGCCTGCAGCACGTGAGGTGTTGATTGTAGATCGACCAGCTGGCGTGCAACACGAGTTACCACGACGATACGATGTAGGCGCGTTGGATCATGTATGCTCGCACTGCAGCGCGCGTCACTTCATGTGTGAGCGCACCATCGCTAGAGACAGACACTTCGCTACGTGTTGTAATAACGGTTTAATGACCGTTACCGGTAATCGCGTTTTGCAACCTGCACCAGAGTTATTAATGGGTTTGTTGATAGATGATTCACAGGATGGCAGGAATTTCCGGAACGAATTCCGTCGGTACAACAATTCTCTGGCGTTCGCTGCGTTTTCCACCGATCTAAACCAACGACGGTTGACCGGCGCGGGTCCAAGGGTGTTCTCCGTACACGGACAGGTGTATCACAGGATCACCAACGATGTTGTCGGAAACGATGACAGGCAGCCGAAATACTGTGAACTGTATTTCGTCGAATCGGAGACGGCGAACCGTATTCGAATGGAACAACAGACGAATCAGCACAGAGTGTCGGAAAACTTGATGGCCTCACTGGACGCCATGTTACGTGAAATCAATCCTTACGCACAGGCTTTTCGGTAATTATACACAATAAATATTAAATACTAAACAAAATATATAACATGAGTGCATTGTTGTTATTACGTTGTAGTAACATGCGTCAGGTGTGGACGGCGGAACGAGAATCCGCCGCAGCCGACCCTGAGAGGGAACCAAGAAGAGTGGCCATGCATTTCGTCAGCGATCCAAGCAGAGACCGGCGTAGGTATAACGCACCGGCAGCAAACGAAGTAGCAGTGGTGTTTGTCGGTGATGACGGTCGACCGCCAAGAAACGTCGATCTGGTTATCTACGACACGAATCCGAATCGACCGGGTTATCAAAGGCAAAACATACCGTCCGGATCGTGCCACGCGGACCCAATGTTGTACCCGCTGTTTTTCCCATACGGAGAGATAGGTTGGACATTCCACTTGCAGCAAGAGGGCGTCCGTCGAAACCAAGTGCGCACGCGGAACAGTATCCGAGAGTTCGCGTGTTACCGTATAGCAATTAGATATCGTGGAAACAACGATATTAGACACCCAGAATTTAGTCTTTTACACGGCGGTGGTTTTCTGTTTCAGCAATACGTGTGCGACCAGTACGTTCGTATGGAGGCGAATAACTTGCGGTACGTGGACAACAACCAGGCCCAGCTGTTCGCGGACGCGTATCAAGGTCTTATGGACCACGTTAACCAACAGCACGATTTGAACGCGCCGGAGCTCGAGGCCGCCGGTCGTAGAGTTATTTTGCCGTCCACGTTTGTGGGCAGTCCCCGTTACATGAAACAGTGTTATCACGACGCGATGACTATAGTGCGTAAGTACGGTAAGCCGGACCTGTTTATAACGTTTACGTGCAATCCCAGGTGGCCGGAAATCCAACAAAACCTCGCTCACGGGTCGACGGCGAACGACCGACCCGATCTGGTGGCCAGGGTGTTTCACGCTAAACTCGCGGAGGTCATGCGGGACATAACGAAGAACAGGATATTCGGTTATGTAGACGCGTATGTTTATACCGTTGAGTTTCAGAAACGCGGTCTGCCGCACGCGCACATAGTGATCGTCTTACGCGAAGACTGTAAGTTTCAAACCGCGGACGACATCGACAACGTCGTTTGTGCCTATTTACCAGACCCTGTGACCGAGAGGCGGTTACACACGGCCGTATCGTCACACATGATTCACGGCCCGTGCGGACCATTGAACCCGAACAGCCCGTGTATGGTGGACGGCAGTTGTTCCAAGAAGTTTCCGAAAGAGTACAGCGAAGAGACTCTGTTCAGATCGGATGGCGGTTATCCAACGTACCTGAGACCCGACAACGGTCGCACGGTGAACGTCAGAAATCACGAAGTCGGTAACGAGTTTGTCGTGCCGCACAATCCGTACCTGTTGGCCAAATACGACGCGCACATTAACGTCGAGGTGTGCTCTACGGTGAAGAGCGTAATGTATTTGTACAAGTACGTGTACAAAGGCCACGACGCGGCCACATTGGCGGTGTGGGACGCGAACGAAATACAAGGGTAATTATAATATACTACATTAATAATAATTAAAATAACATACGCTTTTGTAATTCTATTACTATTATTATCAGTTTCCTGAATTCGCGTTACGTCAGTCCACCGGAAGGAGTTTGGCGGCTGTTTTCGTACGAAATGCACAAACGGAGTCACACGGTCATTAGACTTCCGGTTCATCTGGAAGGTCGTCACGACGTGTACTTTGCACCGGGCCAGTTGGAAGAGCGTGTGCGGAACGCAGCTCTCGGTCGCACTAAACTCACCGGTTTCTTCGAGCTGAACCGAGTAGACGAGAACGCCCGACAGTACCTGTACCACGAAATACCCACGCACTACACTTGGAATGCGCAGGCCAGACAGTGGAGACGGCGACTGAGGGTTCTCCCCAACGAAACGTTGTCTCGGATGTATGTCGTCAACCCTTTGGACCGCGATCGATTTCACCTGCGGTTGCTCCTTTTGCACCGGAAAGGCCCACAGTCCTTCCGAGACGTAAGAACGGTCGACGGTGTCGTGTATCAGAGTTACGCGGCCGCGGCCGTTGCGCTCGGACTCCTGGAAAACGACCGAGTGTGGCTCGATTGCCTGGCAGAATCGGCTACTCAGGACACTCCGCGACAGGTACGATATCTTTTCGTAACGATATTGTCTTTTTGTCAGCCCGCAGATCCGCTAACGTTGTACGAAACGAACGAGGCGAACCTGATGAGAGATTTCGTCGAACGTTTCCGAGACGCTGATCGCGCCCGGGCGGCGTGTCTGGACGCCATCGGAGACCTATTACAGGCTCGCGGAAAAACGTTAACCGACTTCGGCCTGCCGCTGCCGGACGTCACGCTGCTCGAAGCCGAACCGGACCGAGGCGTGTTCGACGGTGTGGACGCTGCAGTACGTTGGGTTCGACAGTTGGACTCGCTCAACGGAGAACAGCGAACGGTGTTCGATCGCGTAATGTCGGCCGTCGAAGACCGCCGGGACGTCGCGAAACTGTTCTACGTAGACGGACCCGGTGGGACGGGAAAAACGACTCTGTACGGTTGTCTGATATGGTCTCTTCGCAACAGAGGTATGTCGGTGTTGTCCGTGGCTTTTACAGGAATCGCGGCGATGCTCATGGACGGCGGAATGACGGTGCACTCGACTTTCGGATTGCCGTTCGGGACGCTGACCGACGATTCGGCGTCGTCCATCACCATGCAGTCTAACCGCGCGCAGAGAATACGGGACGCGGCACTCATAGTCTGGGACGAAGCGCCAATGTCGCCGGGAATGCAACTCTCCGTAGTCGATCGGTTGCTACGAGACGTTATGGGATCGGACTTACCGTTCGGCGGTAAACCCTTTTTGTTCGCAGGCGATTTCCGGCAGATATTGCCGGTCGTCCGCCGAGGAACGAGAAGCGACGTTGTCAGATCGTCGATCAAGTACACCCGTACGTGGCGGCTCATGGAGCGATTCAGTCTCACGCGAAACATGCGGGCCGACGGCGACGCGGACTTTGCCGCCTGGCTACTCAAACTCGGTAACGGCGAACTGCCACAGGTCGACGGTGTTCCGGACACCGTATCCATTCCTCCGGGAATGGTTTGTAACGTACCGGATCTGGTGAATTTCGTTTATCCGCGGCGAATGTCGTTGGCTAACGTCGACGACTTTGCTCGGAGAATCATTCTTTGTCCTAGGAACGAACATTGCAGACAGGTCAATCGCGACGTGCTGAACGCGCGGGTCGTAGGTGACGCCAGGGTCTACACCGCCATTGATACCGTGGTGGTCGACGATCCTGACGAAGTGGCCAATTATCCGACAGAGTTTCTCAACAGTCTGGAACCGGACGGTCTTCCACCGTACAAATTGGTCTTAAAAGTCGGCGCCGTCGTAATGTTACTCCGGAACCTCGATCCCAAGAGGCGACTCTGTAACGGTACGAGGTTGGTGGTCACCCAGTTGCGGCGACACAACTTCAAAGCGAGGTTGTTGTCTGGTACAGGCGATGCGCAAGACGAGGTAATCGTTCCGGCCATACCGCTCACGTCCAGCGAGGAAGACGATCTACCTTTTGTCATGCGGCGCGTTCAATTTCCCGTGCGGTTATCGTTCGCCATGACGATCAACAAGTCCCAGGGCCAAACGTTTGATCGAGTCGGTTTGTTGCTACCGTGTCCAGTATTCACACACGGTCAGCTGTACGTGGCTTTTTCACGAGTCAGAAACTCGGGTTCCATCAAAGTTGGCCTGTGTGCAGACGACAAAGGCAGGTTCGTCACCAAGAACGTCGTATACCGAGAAGTGCTTTAGGCTTCCTGGTGGTATGATATGTGAATTTAGCCCTTTCTTTTAAATCAGTCTATGGCGTAGACGCGTTGACGGTACCCGATGTGTTATGGCGTTAGTCGAAAGACGGTACCCATTTAGCTAGCTGACCAATGTCAGCGGTGCGCACGGCGTTAGTCTTTCTTGATGGAAAGACGGTACCCACGGTGTTAGTCCGCTCTACAAAATAGTCTGAAATACAATGTGAAATTTATCTAATGTGAAATTTATCTAATATTATACATCGAGAGCTCTATACGTCTTTCATCATACCGACCTCTAGACTTAGCCACTATACGTCCAATGAAATTTTTATTTTACATTTCCACACACAATGACTGTATCACATTTATAATATTTTAAATTTAAATACCTTTTTTTCCATTCGTTGATCTTAAAGCGTTTCATTATTATACGTACCAGTTTAATGTGATTTTAACTCTTTAATAAATACTACGGTCCCCTTATAAAACTAATACACACAATTATTTTTTTATTATCTTAACCGTTTCTTATTATCTAAACGATAATAGTTTTACACCGGCCACTAGATTATCTCTATACTTACATACATACATACATATTATTTTGATTGTCTCATGGAATATTACTGATTGGAGAAGGGCTAAATGGACACATATGGTAGCATCTACTTCCGTATATTGGAAGGGGGGGCGGAGAGAAGGTTCGACAACCTCCACGTGGTTCTCTCTGGATGCGAATTCGCTTTCATGCGAATTCGTAACTAATGTCGAACATATTATAATTATTGTTTTAATAATAGCAGTAGTTATGATGCAATAACATACAGAATTTTTTTTATTTCACATTTCCACACACAACGACTCTATCACATCTATGATATTTAAATACCTTTTTTTCCCTTCGTTTAACTTAAAGCGTTTCATTATTATAGGTACCTGTTTGTTGTGATTTCAACTCATTAATACTATGGTCACCTTACAAAAATTATACCCACAAAACGTTAAAAAATTATATTAATTGTACATACATAATTTTTTTTCAGAATCTGATTGTACTTATTACTTACTGCTGTATTCAACTACAATACGTTATCGAGTAGTCACAATAAGAGCTTTCCACGTCTAAAAAAACTAATTTCCACAATACTAACAATGTTAGGGTTATTGTTATAAAAAAAACCGTATATGTAAATGTATACTATTTTCTTTTTATATAAACCTTTTAATAAATACTGATTGCTATTTTCAATTGTAAATTGTAGTTAGAACTATTATGTGAAAATGCTATGGTAAATACTCAATTGACCCGTGCCTTATTGGCTTTTGTCTATGGTAATATATACATTTACAATAAAAATGATTTTCTCTTGGGAAAATGGGTATCATGTATTTTGAACAGACTTATGTAGCTATTCAAAAAATGTATGAAATGTTAGTTCATAATTTTGATTCAATCTATAGTAATTTATTAGTAAAAAAAATGTTCATTATATGTTCACCTTCATTTTTAAAACACTGTTTTATTAACACTTTCTGTATGAACCTTTTGTTTCATTTTATTTTATTATCAAAATATATAAAGTTGATATTTTTCAACTATAATCATGTTTAAACAATAGTTCACTAACTTATTGCATTATTAGTGTCTTAAAGTTTTTTTTAAGTAAGCTTGGTTTAGTTGTAGAAATTTTCATAACAATTATTATTCATTACTCGACTACATACAATTATTATGTTAAATACAAAATATTAAGAGATTTTTAGTGCATATTTTTTTTTTTTAGATTTTGTTAAATTTTTTCAAGTTAAATACTTATTTTTCATTTTTTCGTGCCATTTATAGCGCATATTTTGGAATTTTTAAGTGCATAACTTCAGAGCCCTGAATTGTGATTCTTTAGAAAACACTAATTGTAAATTGTAGTTAGAACTATTATGTGAAAATGCTATAGTAAATACTCAATTGACCCGTACCTTATCGGCTTTTGTCTATGGTAATATACATTTACAATAAAAATGATTTTCTCTTAGCAAAATTGGGTATAATATATTTTGACCAGACCTAAGTAGCTGTTCAAAAAATGGTTAACATGTTAGTTCATAATTTTGATTCAACTTGCATCTCTTTGCTTGATTTTATATAAAAATAATATATAATAATAATTAAGTTGATAGTTACTTCCATTGCCCTTATCCAACTCAAATGAATAAATCTAATCAAATCTGTTTGCATTTACTGTTTGGTACTGTAATTACAGTCAATTTATACAAATTTATTTATTTATGTTTATTGTGGAGCACTCAAATTTTCTTACGGTGAGTAAAAATAATGTTCATTACATCAACTGAGCTTTACAAAGAATTTTATTAATTTAGGCACATTCATCATTTTTAAAACACTGTTTTATTTACACTTTCTATTTGAACATTTCTTTGCATTTTATTTTATTATTATTATCATAAAAATATAAAGTTGATCTTTTTCAACTATAATAATGTTTAAACAACATAGTTTAACCTAACCTAACCTACTTACGGCGGCGTTCTCAATAACTAAAATATAAAAAAGATAAAAAATATCTCAAAATAGTTTTTTTTCCGTCCCCACTGACCAGAATTACTCTTTACATCACTCTAATAACCGACCTCTAGATTTATCCTCTATACGTTCATTGTATAAATGTGTGTTTTCAAAGAAAAACCGTATCCTACTTTCGTCGGTGTCCTAACCTAACCTAACGAGCCGAACGCTTGGTATATATAATGTAAATACATTGATAATGTATCATTTTTGATACCGATAGTAGTTTTACAACGGCTCCTATTTTCCTCACTCTAATAAACCAACTTCTAGACACAACCCATATACGTTAAACCTAACGCTTTTCGCGGCGTCCCGGTAAAAAAAATTGATAATAAAGCGGAGGTCCTCGAGCCAAACATTTGGAATGAATCTCCCGCTTTTCGCAGTGTCCTGGTAAAAAAAAAATTGATAGTAGTTTTACAACGGCTCCTATTTTCGTCACTCTAATGAGCCGACTTCTAGACACAACCCATATACGTTAAATCGAGTAGTTAAACCTAACGCTTTTGGCGGTGTTCGTGTAAATAAAATGTATCATGTTTATACTTTTGATCCCGAAAGGCGTTTCACACCGGCCACTATTGTATTAATAAAATAATAATTAATACATATACACGAGAAAAATAAATAAATAGTTTCTTATTTTTAAACTCAATTATATTATTCATTATTCAAACTTTTAAATTATTAGAGTGATGAGTGTCTGCTAGCCATAGGCGGCATCTTCCACGAATCCGATACGGTATTATCAATATAAAATTGATTACATAATAGCACCTCAGTCTATCTGCCACCAACAGTAACTAAAAAACCAACTGTTTTTCTTACATTATCGTATGCAATTTTTTTTTTAATTTCTCCATAGAAACTTGGTTTTTTAACGAATCTCGCATTTAAATACTTCACAATCAAAAGACTCTATAATTCACCTGTATTTCACCGGCAGCTAGAGCTATGTTTATACTTTTGATCCCGAAAGGCGTTTCACCCGCAGCTAGTCTTATACTATAAAACGGTAAGGTAAACATAACCTCACTTTCCCACTATTTTTTAAACGCCGTTTTTTCCTTTTTCTCATACTATAAAATTCCGTTCTTTTTTGAAATATTCTGTCCCCGTCCTTGGACGTCGTTTTACGCGTTCGCGCGCCCAAAAAAGGTCGATTTTTCATTTTTCCTTTTGAAAAAGAAACGTGCCCCGTGATCGTTTCCCGCCAATTCGCACTACTCTATGTCTTCTTATTGATAACGCGGCCCCGTGTTATCTGTTATTCTCCGTGCTTTTGTCTTATATCGTATATTCGTATTACTTTTGTCGTAATAATTATATATTAAAAACTAATAATTCACTCTACTACTCGAGTTTTTATCGTGTATTCGTGTTTTATTATATGTTTACGCAAATTTACGCGAAAAAAATTTACGCGTTTTTGTAGTTTTTTGTTATTATTTATTTTGTTATATTATATGTATAATACTCGAGTTTTATCGTGTTTTGTACGTATTTGCTATGTTTTCTTAATAAAAATGTTTTAAACTACTATTTAGTTTGTAATCCTATATAGTTATATTATATGATTTAAACGCATTAGGTTTGACCGTGTATCTTTTATACAAAGTGTACTCATATAAGTGTTTTGTGATTTTTTGTACCTCTAGAGTACTCGAGAAATAATAGTAAATAATATATTAATAATTTAATATCGTATATTCGTATTACTTTTGTCGTATATTATATTTTAAAAACTAATAATTCACTCTACTACTCGAGTTTTTATCGTGTATTCGTGTTTTATTATACGTTTTACGCTAATTTACGCGTAATATATTTTTTTTTTGTAGTTTTTTGTTCGTTATACCATGTCATATATATATATATATTGATCGTTTTGTAGTTTCTTGCTGTCCACCGGTTATTATTACTCATAATGAATGATTTACTAAGTAAGTATTGAATTAAAATTGAAATGTTACTTTGTTACTAATGACAGAATTGGTCATGAGAGTGTTAGGCTTTTGCAAAAAATAAATACAAATACTTTCTAGGTTCTGTTAATATTCGTGTTCGGTAGGTAGTTCCTATCTGTGTATTATTAACACCGACTTTTAAAACACTGTACCTATTCAATTTATTTATTCAATTATCGATTATTTACAGTTTGTGTTAGAGATGATCCAGGAAATACTAAATATTATGAAAACATATTATTATTTGACTCTTTCTATTTCTTTTATATAATAATTTATATATTAAATCAGATATCGTCTTAATTATTTTCTTCTGTATATAAACCATTTAGTTCAAAATAATAATTTATAGGTCGGCTTTTGTCTTTTGGTGTGAAGATTTGACCAATGATATCGGGTACCTACACATCGGACATTTCTGCTGGACCTATTATATGCTACAAACACACTGTGTATGAGTAACTAAAGGAAATTGAATATTTATACTGTTTTATTAAATAGAAAATACTCTAATTCGACTCCGTAGGTACCTATAATTCGAGTGGTACAGATTATATCAAAACACAAAATGTATGTAACAGTACCTAATTGTAGGATAAAATTGTAATTGCATGAATTATGACTGTTGAATTTCTCTTAAAACACACTCTTACATATTATCATGGTAGTAAATATGCAAATAGTTAATTATCCGTGTTTGTCGATTTTAAACTAATCAAAATACTTTTACAATGGTAAGTGAAAATTTAAAAAATATACCTACTATAACCGTCTACGAATCATCAAAGCGTTATAATAAATAATTATATTATTTTAGCTGAACTAACCACCGATTTTGATTGTGGTGAAATAAATTTACAAATAGTCCAACGCCATTATATTATTTCTTAAATACCAGTCATATATTAATTAACATTTTAATTTGGTTATTTGATGATAAGTTGAAAATGTGAAATACATTTGCAATTTTGGGTGTCATAAACAATACCTACTTACTATTAAATTGTATACTTTTATCTCTTAATATAAAATAATAATTAATATAAAACAATTTCCTCTCGGTTTGTGTTTTTTGATAGTATTATTATTTTTGATGAATACTTAAGTACTCACTAATAACATGTCTGATTCAACACAAAGTAAAAGTATACCTATATTATTTAATTATATTTATATATATGTTATACAAAATAGTTTTTATTTTTTTCAATGAATAAAAAGTTTTTAAGAAAAACGTTTCTGCTGTACCTATTATATTATGTAAAATTGAATATTTACACTGTTTTATTAAATAGAATACTTTTAGGTACCATTGAATTATAAACTACTTACCATTAAAGAATCTACTTACCATTACATTGGATACTTTATCTCATTAATATAATTTGCCCTCAGTTTGTGTCACCAAAAATGTTCATACACATAATATGTATTTCGATAGTATTATTTTTTTTTTTAATACTCAATAATAACATGTCATACGTCGTGTCTTATTCAACACAAAAAAAGTATACGGTATACCTATATTGTTGAATTATTTATACAAAATGTTTTTTTTTTTTTTTTTATGGAATATCCGAATGCATTTTTCAGATTGTAGATTGTAGTTAGAACTATTATGTGAAAATGCTATAGTAAATACTCAATTGACCCGTGCCTTATTGGCTTTTGTCTATGGTAATATATACATTTACAATAAAAATGATTTTCTCTTGGGAAAATGGGTATCATATATTTTGACCAGACTTATGTAGCTATTCAAAAAATGTATGAAATGTTAGTTCATAATTTTGATTCAATCTATAGTAATTTATTAGTAAAAAAAATGTTCATTATATGTTCACCTTCATTTTTAAAACACTGTTTTATTAACACTTTCTGTATGAACCTTTTGTTTCATTTTATTTTATTATATCAAAATATATAAAGTTGATATTTTTTCAATAATGTTTAAACAATAGTTCACTAACTTATTGCATTATTAGTGTCTTAAAGTTTTTTTTAAGTAAGCTTGGTTTAGTTGTAGAAATTTTCATAACAATTATTATTCATTACTCGACTACATACAATTATTATGTTAAATAAGAGTTAAAAAATATACCTACTATAACCGTCTACGAATCAAAGCGTTATAATAAATAATTATATTATTACCTACTTACTATTAAATTGTATACTTTTATCTCTTAATATAAAATAATAATTAATATAAAACAATTTCCTCTCGGTTTGTGTTTTTTGATAGTATTATTATTTTTGATGAATACTTACTCACTAAGAACATGTCTGATTCGACACAAAGTAAAAGTATACCTATATTATTTAATTATATTATATACATATGTTATACAAAATAGTTTTTATTTTTTTCAATGGATAAAAAGTTTTTAAGAAAAACGTTTCTGCTGTACCTATTATATTATGTAAAATTGAATATTTACACTGTTTTATTAAATAGAATACTTTTAGGTACCATAGAATTATAAACTACTTAAAAAATTATACCCACAAAACGCTAAAAAATTATATTAATTGTACATACATAATTTTTTTTCAGAATCTGATTGTACTTATTAACTGCCGTATTCAACTACAATACGTTATCGAGTAGTCACAATAAGAGCTTTCTACGTCTAAAAAAACTAATTTCCACAATACTAACAATGTTAGGGTTATTGTTATAAAAAAAACCGTATATGTAAATGTATACTTTTTTTTTTTTTGTATAAACCTTTTAATAAATACTTTTCGCGGCGTCCCGGTAAAAAAAATTGATAATAAAGCGGAGGTCCTCGAGCCAAACATTTGGAATGACTCTCCCGCTTTTCGCAGTGTCCTGGTAAAAAAAAAATTGATAGTAGTTTTACAACGGCTCCTATTTTCGTCACTCTAATGAGCCGACTTCTAGACACAACCCATATACGTTAAATCGAGTAGTTAAACCTAACGCTTTCGGCGGTGTCCGTGTAAATAAAATTTATCATGTTTATACTTTTGTTCCCGAAAGGTGTTTCACCGGCAGCTAGACGTTAAAAAAACTGTATCCTACTTACGGCGGCGTTCTCAATAACTAAAATATAAAAAAGATAAAAAATATCTCAAAATAGTTTTTTTTCCGTCCCGACTGACCAGAATTACTCTTTACATCACTCTAATAACTGACCTCTAGATTAATCCTCTATACGTTCATTGTATAAATGTGTGTTTTCAAAGAAAAACCGTATCCTACTTTCGTCGGTGTCCTGGCCGAGAAGCGGAGCTCCTCGAGCCGAACGCTTGGTATATATAATGTAAATACATTGATAATGTATCATTTTTGATACCGATAGTAGTTTTACAACGGCTCCTATTTTCCTCACTCTAATAAACCGACTTCTAGACACAACCCATATACGTTAAACCTAACGCTTTTCGTGGCGTCCCGGTAACAAAAAATTGATAATAAAGCGGAGCTCCTCGAGCCAAACATTTGGAATGACTCTCCTGCTTTTCGCAGTGTCCTGGTAAAAAAAAAAATTGATAGTAGTTTTACAACGGCTAAACGTTAAATCGGGTAGTTAAACCTAACGCTTTCGCCGGTGTCCGTGTAAATAAAATTTATCATGTTTATACTTTTGATCCCGAAAGGCGTTTCACCGGCAGCTAGCTTTTCTAACGTACACAAATTTCAAACTTTTAAATTATTAGAGTGATGAGTGTCTGCTAGCCATAGGCGGCATCTCCCACGAATCCGATACGGTATTATCAATATAAAATTGATTACATTATAGCACCTCAGTCTATCAGCCACCAGTCACCACCAGTAACTCATAAACCAAGTGTTTTTCTTACATTATCGTATGCAATTTTTTTTTTTTAATTTCTCCATAGAAACTTGGTTTTTTAACGAATCTCGCATTTAAATACTTCACAATCAAAAGACTCTATAATTCACCTGTATTTCACCGGCAGCTAGAGCTATGTTTATACTTTTGATCCCGAAATGCGTTTCACCGGCAGCTAGTTTATGATATAAAATCATAAATTCATAACTACTCATGAGAAAAAAATTCTTAAATTTTATTTTTAATATATATAAATTTGAATTTAAAAATTATGGGCCGAATTTTTTTTGGGCCGTAAGCAATTGCTTATTTTGTCTACCCTTAAATCCGGCCCTGAGATTATACTAAAGATTATATTATTATAGTTGGTGATACCAAATTCAATAATTGTTTCAAATTTTCAGGTGTCATTCTTAAACACAGCCTGTACCATTGATTAAATATACATTGTATACATTGTATACATGTATATTTAATCAATGCCTGTACTCTTCTGGATCTTCTAAAGCTAGTTCAGTAAGAATATTTTCTGATGCGCCAAGTACTGTTCTTCTTTTTATCCACTCTCGAACCCAAATTCGTTTTTCTTCATTACTCTCATCAATTAATTCTAAAATGTCGTTTATTAACGCAGTTGTAATCACTTGAAGGCATGTCTTTAATAATTTTCGACAATAACGACGACGTACGATATGCATATTTGTTTATTTGATGTTTTGATGTTGATCAAACTTAACCGTGACGGCGTGAGTTTACACATCAACTGCACTCTCTTCTACTAAATACTAGCTTCGTGTAAAATTGTAAACAGTTACTCTACTAAAACTAGTAGAGTAGAATGAGTAGACAAAATAGTAGGCTAGTGTACACTACCAAATAAGCCGGGTTTACACGAGATTAGTGCTCGGCCAAGTCACTAGAGTAAAAGTCACTAAAAGTTCAATAATTTAGTAGAGAGTTCGTGTTCACATGTAAAAGGGGAAATGAGCCAGTGAATTAGTATAGCTAATAAGTAACTATATTTACCTAAAATTATAGTTATCTATTAATACTTTTGATAGTTTTGTTTAGTTTTCAAAAATCCTCTTTTGAAAGTTATTTTCTTTTCATTTTAAAACTTTTAGTATATATTTATATTAAAAATGGACAATTTCAACAAAGGAGTAATTTAGTTATGTAAAACAATGATGAAATGAATGAATTTTGATTTAAACTTATTCAACTGTAGTAGGTAATTAGTAACTATAGTAAAGAAGTAAACAAAAAGCTTAAATTGATAACATGGTAAAATATTAATTTATAAATCCAAATATTGTTATCACTCGTGATTTAACTAAAGATAGTGTTGTCTACACTAGGACAGTATCAGGCGAGTACAGCTACTCGGCCTAGTAAATAGAATCAGTTTTTACTCGACTAAAATGTTTACTAAATCCAATACTAGATTTAGTAGTTAATCTATTGTCCACATGATTCAAGTTAACTCAATTTAGTGACTTACTCTAGTGACTCGGCCGAGCACTAATCTCGTGCAAAATCCCCTATACTCTACTAATGTAAACCCGGCTATATACTGCCTCAGGCCGCCGGGTACATTTATATAGCCGCTCTACTAGCTAGGTGGGAGACAGCTCGCACTCTTAAGCCGGGTTTACACGAGATTAGTGCTCGGCCGAGTCACTAGAGTAAGTCACTAAATTGAGTTAACTTGAATCATGTGGACAATAGATTAACTACTAAATCTAGTACTGGATTTAGTAAACATTTTAGTCGAGTAAATAAAAACTGATTCTATTTACTAGGCCGAGTAGCTGTACTCGCCTTATACTGGCCTATTGTAGACAACACTATCTTTAGTAAAATCACGAGTGATAACAATATTTGGATTTATCAATTTATATTTTACCATGTTAACAATTTAAGCTTTTTGTTTACTTCTTTACTATAGTTACTAATTACCTACTACAGTTGAATAAGTTTTAATAATTTACATAACTAAGTTACTACTTTGTTGAAATGTGTGAAAATACAACGATAAATTTCGTTGAAGAATATATGAATCACGAATGTCTCTGGAATGTCAATAATCCACTGTACAAAAACAAACAGTGTCGCGACAGCGCATACAGCACTTTGGCAGAAACAATGAACATGCCTGGGTTTGGAGTTCCCGAGGTAAAAACTAAAATTAAAAATTTGCGTTCCACTTATTCACAAGAATTTAAAAAAATATCTGATTCGAAAAAATCTGGATCTGGGACTGACTTCGTGTACACACCACAAGTCAAATGGTTCAACATAATGCTAAGTTTCTTACAAGGTACAGAAAAAAAACGAAGTACAATAAGTAATGTAAGTGTATTGTATTTGTTATATTTATTTTTAATTGAATCAGTGATAAATACATTTTTCAAAACACAATTTGCGAAACACCGTCGAATGCTATTTAAACTTTAATAGGTATTAATAGGTAATAGGTATTAGTGAAACAAAATAAATATAGGTACTTAATACAAATAATTTAATTTTATTATCCTGTTTAAAAATCTATCATATATTAAATACTATTATGTACTAAAGCAAAATAAAAATTTATAATATACTTCAAAAAATCATTCTTTCTTGCCAAGGTACAGATCCTTCGTTCATAAAATATGCAGTATATTTTTCTCTCAACAGTCTAGCGATTCGTGATGAATGATTACTTCCAGCATTTGAAATAGGTAATAATCTATTGTGTGATTGAAACCTCCAAGAACCTTCAATTATTCTATACTCATCAAGATTTTCTTCATCTACTAACCCTCGTGAAAAATAATTTTTATTTGTTATTCTTAGCCAATTGTGTAATGCACAACAAGCAAGAATAATTTTGTCAACTGTTGAAACATCACAAGCAATTGGTTTTTCAAAAACACGAAACTTTCCAACTAAGATACCAAAAGTATTTTCTACAATGCGTCTTGCACGAGATAGCCTGTAATTAAATATTTTTTCTGACAACGTTAATTGTTTTCGAGAGTATGGTTTTAATAAATAGGGCTTTAAAGGAAATGCATCATCTCCTACTATAAAGCCTCCATTTGGTAACAGATTATTTTCTAATGCTTTAGATATTTCACAATTTTGGAAAACTCCTCCATCTGAAAATCTTCCATTACACCCAAAAACATATCTAAAGCAATAATTATCATCAACAATTGCCATAAGAACAACGCTGTTAGAACCCTTGTAGTTGAAATAATAGCTTCCACAATTTGCAGGGGCACGAATATTGATGTGCTTCCCATCAATAGCACCATAGCATCCTGGGAAATTCCATCTTTTATTGAAACCCTCTTCGATAACTTTCCATTCTTCATGTGTACTAGGTACCTGAAATTAAAGTAAAATTAATAATTTAAACACCTTTATTTTATTTTAGGTAATAACACCAAAGAGGACTATTTCAACAGATGAAATTGATCAAGATATTAGTAATGATGACATTATGCAAGATTCTTTGATAGTTATAAATCAAACTTCACAGGAATCGATACAGAAATGTATGTTATCAGAAGGTAATCAATCTAAAGAAGATCAACCCAAAATACCAAAATTTAAGAAAACCAAATTACAAGAAATTTCTTCCACTGTTAAACAACTTCAAAACTTAACTGAAGTTCTCAATACTGAGCCACAAGAAAATGAATTTCAAATTTTTGGAAAACACATAGCATCTCAATTAGAAAAATTATCTCCCATAAATTCATTAATTGCACAAGAAAAAATTCAGTATTTATTGACTGAATTAAGAATACAAGAAATCAGATCAACTGATTCCATTTGGGAATTTGGTCGCAATATTAATAAAGAAATGAACTGTTCTGCTGCACCGTCACTATCAAGTTCATCATCAATCAGTACTGTTGATAGTGTTAATAATTACGAGCCAATTCAAAACGTTGTTTTACAGGATTCAGTGCAAAGTGATATATTATCTACAGCTATTATGCATACTTTTAAAAATATGTAATACACCTAATAGGTTGTTTGTTTTTTATTTTCAAAATTCAAATGAATGATGATTCAGTTTTATGTATGAAAAGTTGTTATGTTTTTTTTTTTAATATTGTTTATTCAAGTATAAATAAAAATATGTCAATACAATTACTACCTTTACAAAGATGATTTAATTTGATGTACAAAAAGTTATGTTTTTTTTGTTAATATTGTTTGTTAGAGTATAGTTAATAAAAATATTGAAAATGTATTAAGATAATTATTACCTTTGTAAAATCCCACAAAGCCTCATATATTGCACTGCATACTTCTGGAATAAACTTTGAAATAGCTGCTCTTGAAACTCGAAAAGATTGTTGTAAATATCGATAACTGTTACCTGTAGCTAAATATGATAAAGTAACTTGTAACTTCACACGAGCAGGTATGGCTTCTCTCATTATGGTGTTTGAACGTTGTATCTTTTGGTGTACTTTATTTAATAAAATTTCAAATGTTGTTGGATCCATTCTCATACAGTTAGCAAACTCATAAGTGTCTTCTTCCGCTAATTCTTTGAGAAGTACATTTGATACTCCATGAGAATTCCTTCTATCCAACCAACTTCGTACCCATATTCGTTTTTTTTTTATTGTGAGCACAATGTACTATTTCTAATAACTGCTCGCATAATAACTGTAGTACATTCTTTGTACATTTTTTTACCAACAGTTTTCTTTTGTCCATATTTGTCAAAACTATCAAAAGTATTAATAGATAACTATAATTTTAGGTAAATATAGTTTACTTATTAACTATACTAATTCACTGGCTCATTTCCCCTTTTACATGTGAACACGAACTCTCTACTAAATTATTGAACTTTTAGTGACTTACTCTAGTGACTCGGCCGAGTACTATCCTAGTGTAACCCCGGCTTTAGCAAGTAAATTATTTGATATTAACTGGAATGACCCGCCTCACCCCCAACCCGACACCACAATAAGTGTGCGCGGGCGCGTGGCCACTAAACTAAAAAAAAAAATAGTCTATTCTTTAAGGTCTGGTTTGGCTGTTGCGACCTACTGCAGCAGTCGCCGCGTGCAGCTGCTGCAGCGACGGTCACGCGTACTAGAGATGGTTTGTTTTCTGCAGTCCACTGTTTGCAGCCAGTTACTGTTGTAATCACGATCGTCGTACTCTGTTACATTGTTATTATTATACGTACATATCGACGGTGTTTTGTAGAAAGGGCGTAATCCACAATTTCAAAACTTGTTACGGGAGAATAAAAACAGTGCAGAAAATATAGTTTTAATTATAATATTACTAAAATTTTAACTTTGGAAAATACAAATATTAATAAAATAATTTTTATCTTAATAACCTTAATAAAAATATGGAGTATCATTGTAATTGTCACTTAAAAAAAGGTATATTTGGGTTATGCCCTTCTTGCGTTTTTAATAATCAAGTGCCTTTTTGATTTCAGACATTGTTTGTGGCTTACGACCTTCTTGCGTTTTTAATTTCTAAGCGCCTTTTTGATTTCAGTATTTTTTAGTGGCTTAAGCCCTTCTTGTGTTTTAAATTTCAAAAAGCCTTTTTATTGAAATTATTTTACGAAATTTCGTTTTTTAATTATACCTCAATTTTTGGTTTAAATATTTGTTTACACTCGTCATTAAGAGTAATTAGATAATTATAATTAATGATAATATTAAGACTAAATTAAAATTGTATTTACTTTTATTTCAAAAGTACAAATACAGTACTAAATACAAATTCAAAATCAATAGAATAAAACATAAATAAGTAAACAAAAAATCCGTTACTGAATATTAGTATTGTAATTATAAACACTGTTTTGTTGCTTAAAACATTTTGATTTGTATAAAAAAATCAAACATAATAATAGTAATTATAGTAAATAAATTGTCAATATCAATAAAATTAAACATAAATAAGTAAACAAAAATAAAATATTTTAAATTGAATGAAATAAAGTTTCAATGTTGAAATAACACATAAATAAAAATTATTCAGTTTTAGAATATAATTTAATAAGTAATATAAAAGAAAATTTATTGAGCATATTTAATGCAGTAAGAATATTAATGTAATAATTGGAATTTTTTCAAATATAAGCAATAGTTTTGTAGCACCTATATAATAACTGAGATCATGTTTTGATCAATCATCTTCATCTGTTTCAGGTAACTGATCAATAATAGTAGTTTTGAAAGGAAGACTTAAATACTCCTCATGGTAGACTTCTGGAATAGTTTTTTTGTCACATAATTTCCTCAAGTCTTTGTACTTTTGTGCTGGAATGGGAAGTTTTGATGTATATAGTTTGTTTAGGTTTTGAAATATTTAACTCTGAAGTTGTAGATCTCAATCTGTTCTGATTATTTATGTTCACAGATAGAAGCTCTAAATAATTGTCTTCATTAAGTTTGAATGATTAAGCTATTTTAAAAATATCAGTGTTCTGTTTGGAAAACTCAACTCTTCTTATTGACTTGAACCTAACAATATCGTTATTTGAGTCCTTTAATTTTTGTTTAATAAACATGGCACTTGATACAGCACTCCAGTCCAAAAAATTAGTATGTTTAAAAATTATAGTGTTATAAGGACCTACATTTATTCTGGAATTTCTTATGATAGTGGATCATTCAGATGGAGCCCAGACAGTTTTCTTTTTAATATTTTTGTCTATACATGCATGCACAGAATCAACTGGCATGTATGTATGACCTGGTAATAAATAGTTTATGGTTAAACACTTTATATTTTTCGAACTAGAAAGAAAATGATGCAACATTGATAACATAAAATGATTTTTATTTTGGCCAGGACAACTATCACAATATAGGGCAACTTCTTGGAACAAACCTTTATCATCGATGCTTTTTAAATAGTCGTGTAAAATAGAACAAATTTCATTGGCTCCTCGTTTACCGTCAACTTCAGACCATAAGTAACAGTGACCAGCTTTGGTCTTACTTTCATAAATACTCGAATTGTAGTAAGCCAGTTTCCTTGAGTAAAATAACAACATGCTATTTCCCCATGGTGTATTTAAGACTTTTTGCAAATCAAAAGAACAGCAAAGAAATTGACCACTTCTATCCTGGTCTTTCATGAACATTTTATTTGTACACTCTTTTTCTTCTATGCACAATTGATAATTTATCCTATCTTCTTCAGTTTTATTATGCATAATATCAGGACCGGCGCTACCTTTTGCGAGGCCCTGGGCAAAACATATTTCACTTATTTAACCAATAATGCAATAACTATATAGTTATCTAAGGTTTATATCCATATAGGCTTGCGCCTATGCGTAACTAAAGGTAAAAATTATTAAAAATGTATGTCCCAAATAAAACAATTTTTTAAATTAAATTTAATATATTAAAGTCAAGCTCTTCCAAAATTTTGATCCTAGTTACACCTATGATGTTCATTGGAAATAAAAAATATATTAGCGAAATATTCAATATCAATTTTCAACTGTTTAATAATTAATTTTAAACGTATTACACTTACCAACTTATAAACAACTTACAAAATATATATTAAGGTACCTACACATAGTTTCTATAATTTTATCAAAAGTTATTGAATTACTATAAATTTAGAATGGTAATTATTCTTTAGATAGTATCTATTATATATTTTAATATAATAATAATACAATTTTAAACATTATAAATTAAAAAAAAAAAAATTAATATTGAATATTTAAAATTTTTTCCTTGACTTTTTGGACGCAAACAATTATTCTATTACTTTTTAAAATCCAATGTATTTGCTGTTTCGTTTTCTACTACAATCGTAGCCAATTCAGTCAATCGTTTCTGAGATATTGTGTTTCTGAGGTAATTTTTGATTATTTTGAGCTTTGAGAAACTCCTTTCTGCTGCCGCTAAGGTTATTGATATAGTTAACAAAATTCTGAGTGAAATTACTATGTTAGGAAAAGCAGTAAACGCACCGGGCATTGTTTTTAAAAAAACTGAGTGCTTCTATAGGTGTACAATATTCTTTCATTGTATGACGAAAAATTAGTAACTCTTCATACAATTCAGAATCAACTATATCATATAAATCTCCATCACTTAAATAATTTTGCAAATCTAAACAATTATTCATTAGGTCGTCATTAGTTACTTTTGAAAGTTTACCAATATTGTATAAAAATCTGAAATTGTTGTAATAAATTTGAAATTGATTAAATCGTTTACTAAATGAAGATATTATAGCTCCATCGGCTATTACATTAAAATAAAATGTTCGGAAATTGTTTTCAGGATCATCATTTATTTCATCAGAATTTTCATAATCAAATTGCTTTTTTGTCTTTCTAAGACGCTTCTTTTTAAATGCTTTGTCAATATTCAAGACATCTGATATTTCATTAGCTTTAATTTTTGAAGATTCAAAACCATTCATTCGAAATGATTTTAAAAACTGAATAAGATAATTTAAAAGGTTACTACATTTGTCCAAATGAATATTAATATTTTGTAAAGTTTTGCTTACAGATTTACTTCGACCAATTTTTCATACCAAATGATCAAACTAAGAATAAATTCGTAACTTTCTAGTTCATTTGTAACTAATGACTGAGCTTCGCTTTTCGTTTTTGGATCTGAAGTATTATCAGCCACTTCTTCTAATGCGGTAATAAGTTCAGGTACTTGGTAACGTATAGCTTTGATACTGTTGACTTTATATTCCCATCTTGTTTCTGAAAGGGGTTTTAGTGTTAAGAATGTACAATGTTTTTTAAAAATATCCAAGCGTTTTGTAGAAGATGCAAACAAACAATATATTCTTTGTGTAGTGCAAAAAAACCCAACCGCTACTGTAGAACTCTTTGCTATATCGCCCATCAATTTTGATTGACATTGGTGTATACATATTATTTAATATAATATTATATTGTTGTTTTGCTTTATTACAAGATCTCCAAACAAAATATTTTTCAATGTAATTTTTTAAAACGCAAGGCCCATGAGAGCGTGAGGCCCTGGACAAATGCCCCGTTTTGCCCTCCCCTAACGCCGGCCCTGCATAATATTCTTAAATGCCTCACAGAAGGTACACTTATCTTTTTTTGGAACATGAATTCCAAAATATTATATTCACTGTTCCACCTTTTTTTGAAAACACCACTGGTAACACCTAAAATATTATTTAATTAATAATCTTCTAAATAAACCCTGTATACATGTTCTAAACTTTGAAAGTCATTAGTTATGTATTTTTTATTGCTTGAACTTCTGCAGTAATGTGATGGGACAGCTGGCAACTTTTCAATAAATTTATCAACATACTCCATTTGGATAAGAGGTGTTTTATTTTTTGAAGATTGTCTATCTCTATTATCTGGCTTAGTAGAAAATAAGTCAGACTTATTATCTCGAGTATACCTTAGCAGATTTTCAGATATATTCAATGTGTTTAGAATAAAGTTTCTACAAACTTTTATTTGCACATTATCAATAGCAATAGAGTAACTATAAGTACAAGATCGGTTATTGGCATGGGAAACATAATTTCTTTTGACATCCTGCATATGCATACAACTAAGTAGATAATCCCTTTTTCTATTATGATCCAATTCATTCCAATATCTAACAAAAATAACCATCCTCTCCTCCTCAATTATAGTGGAACACTTATTTAAACATTTTTTATCTAAACAAGGATTTGGTTTCATTTCCTTTTGAGCAACTAATTCAATAATGTTATCTTGCTTTATTTTTTTATAGCTTTTCCCCTTTTCTCTGTTTAATTTATTAACAACACGATCATCTTCCTTTCTCTTTTTTTTCCCAAAAACTTCTACTTCTGGACTTGGTTCATTGTCAGCGAATAAAACATTTCTATTTGTTATGGGATTAGTAATACAATAATTAACATTGTCATCATTGTCTAAATTACAATCAGTATTATTATTATTAGTAAGGGAAAGGATATTAGTCTAGGATATATTATATTTAATAAAGTTTTTAAATATTTTATTTTTAATTTGGACGGGTTGTCTGGTTATAGGTACTAATTATAACAAAAATCAAAATGCCTTTGATAGAAAATCATTTTTTTAATTTTTTCAAAACCGATTTCAAGCCCTGGTTCAAATGTGACCCTGCTACTATTTATATTCATTTTAACTTATAGGTATTTAGCAACTGGTCAATCATACAGATCATTGGCATTTGACTTTCGGATTTCACATTGCACAATATCAACCATTGTAAAAGAAGTTGTTTCAAGTATATGTGAAAAACTGGTACCAGCATTTTTACCTTCACCAACAGAAACTTATTTTAAATCTCGGGCACTAGTTTTGGGAACGCTGGAATTTCCCAAATTGCGTAGGCGCCATCGATGGGAAAAATGTTCGAATTGTATGTCCAAAAAAATCAGGTTCCCTATTTTTCAATTATAAAAATTACTTCTTCATAGTTCTACTAGCAATAGTTGATGCAAAGTACAAGTTTTTAGCCATCGATGTAGGTTCGTATGGAAAAGAAGGCGACAGTGGCATTTTTTCTAAATCATAAATAGGGAAAAGAATTTATTCTGAACAGTTTGGGCTACCACTAGCTTCTTAACTTCCAGGTTCCAACAAGTGTTTGCCATTTGTCATTATTGGTGATGAAGCCTTTAGGCTTCATACTCATATAATGAAACCATACAATAGAGCTCAAGCAAAAGAAGATTTTGAAAAAGGAGTTTTTAATTACAAATTGTCTCGGGCACGACGAGTACCGGAAAATGCATTTGGGTTACTTGGTACAATTTTAAGGGGATTTTACACCCCCATTGTAATAAACCCGGACACGTGTGATTCACTCATAACTGCTGAATGTTGCCTCCATAATTTAATTAGGGATGGATATGAAAGTACGAATGTTCAAAATAATATTCATGAAGAGTTTGATTCAAATAACACAATTAATAATATGATTCCATTGGCAAGACACGGAGGGTTCGCAAACGCTGAAGGATTTGAAGTGAGGGATAGTTTCAAATCTTTTTTTAATAATGAAGGACAAGTACAGTGGCAATACAGAACTCTTTTAAGATCATAAATAAATATATTATAATTATTATGATTTTTCTTATATAATTAATTTTGTAAATATACATTAAAGATTAATACCTTTTATAAGGTACCTTTTCGTATTTTTATAAGTTATAACTAATGACTTTTAAAATGTATATTATGTTGTATTTCTAATCTTAGGGTACTGTCCACTACGACGGTTACGCCGTACGGCGTGACCGTACGTCTCTGCCGTTCGTCAAGAACACATACTACATAGGTTTTTACGTGTCGTGCCTCATTTGTTTGGAGAGAAATAGCAAATGAATTTGAAAAGTCAGCACTGTCCTCACTTTCCTCACTGTCTCGGAGCAGTAGACGGTAAACATATACGCGTCAAAAAATTTTCTAAAAGTGGATCTATGAATCCATAGAATATAGATAGTATAGAACGGCAACTCAATTAATTGTTTGGTTTCTACAAACGCTACCGGTGGTACGATTTTGAACTAAAGCTCTAACCCCTCCCACCGCCCACCTACTATCTATTATTGTATTATCACTTATCAGTATTTTTACTATTATTATTTATAATAAATAATGATTTATTTAATATTGACTAAATAATTGTTGACTAACTAATTATTGACTTAATATTGACTATTATTAATTAAATATTGACAAAATACAAATTGTTTGATAATCGTATTCCATAATAATATTATATTACATTTTAATTTTTCACAATCGTATTTAGTATTTATTTAGAAGTATTTTGAGTATTAACACATCATTTCTATATATGACGTATGAGTAGGTAAATAATAATACATATTAAATAAATTATAGACAATACAAATATATAATGATATTATTAGGACATCTTTATTTCATAAAAAAAAATACAAAATATTATTACTAAAAATAAATACAAATAATAATACAAATACCTATATTATTTACTTAAACATAAATGGATGAATATAATAGGTACATGTCTTGTAAATCATAGGAATAAAATATGAAAAAAAAATAATAATAATATACTTCTCGGTTCATTTTAAATAATAATATACTTTTAAGTTCATATTAAATAATAATAATTTTATACAATAAAATATGAATAATAATAATATACTTCTCAGACCTCAGTTCATATTAAATGATAATAATTTTATATAGAGCCGTCAAAATATAGGCAAGGACTTATGTATATTTTACGTTGACGATACGTATATACATATTCGTATATTTTCCGTGATAAACTTACGTTTATTCTACGTCGATGATACGTCGATTATTGAGTGGTCGACTTACGTCGAAATATAGGTAAGGACTTACGTATATTTCGACGTAAGTTCGATCAACATCAACCACTAATCGACTTACGATCAACGTAGAATAAACGTAATTTTACCATGAAGACATGATCATATTTCGAAATATGTACATAATTTACGCATCTTCAACGTAAAATATATCTATTGCAACATAATATATTTTAATACCATTGCCACAATGCCACGAATAAAAACTTAGATTATACGTGCCCGGTACCATACTGCCAGGTTTACTTGGAATTGACCAAAACACGCAGTGTCGGATGCCTGATACTGGGTAATTCCATTAATAATTTATAAATACATTAACTTTATAAATTACTTACATAATATTGTATTTATAATTGATATAATATATTTATACAACATTATATGAATGTTTAAAAAACTATACCTATTATCATATAGAGTAAGAATATATTATACCTATTATACATTTTTTTTATATATTATATGTATATACCTATATAACATTTGTCTATTCTATTCTTTTTTTTATAGTTGTGTGTGTGATGCTTTTTTGAAATCTTGATTAATTTTGAATTTGTGACTCGATAATGTTATTCTCAATTTGTTAGTTTCTATAATAAAATTCTAAATGTCAAATTAAAAATACCTATCATTTTATTATTATATTTTAGTTTAGGATGTCCTTAGAAGTTTTGGTTTTTTATAGGTATATATACCTATATATATTTAATTGAATTTCTATATTATATTGGTTTTAAAAATCAGAGCTATTTATCATAAAACAGAAGCAAATATCACTGTTAAATAATAAACTATAATATGATCAGAATCTAAAAAAACATGACTAATTATACAAATATAATGTAATGATATAATTTTTTAATTTTTCATAATTCTAAGTGCTAAACAAGTTTTTAAAAACAGTTATTTACAGCAACTGCTATTGAAGTTTGAAATTATACTTATTATTAAAAATTAGTAAACTACCTAGGTATTATAATTTATAAGCTGATATAAATTTCCACTTTGGGGAAGTTGAAGTCATAAATTAATAACATTTATAAATTTGTTTCTCTATTAAAAAAAAACTATTGCTCCGTTTTATTCACCACAACATAAAATGGTATAAGTTAAGTTACTTCAATCTTATAATTTATAATATACTGTAAACTTATTTTGAACAGGGAATACCTCTCAAAAAAAAATTATTTAATGTATAGGTATTTAAGTTTCTATTATGTATTTTATTTATTTATTTTACTAAATAAATATTTGGCCTTAATATTTTAAAATTAATTGGTGCTTTTTTATGTACCTACTAATGTAATAATGACTGTTGTTTTTAAATGTAGTATGGCCACTATATTTTTATTTAGACTTACTATTTATTAGACTAGAAGTCGGTAGAAACCCTGGGGAACATACTTAGGTACCTATATTTTTAATTTCTTGGTCACTATTATAATTTAATTCAGTTGCTTAATCGCTATATTTATTAGCTTTAACCATTTCCAGTACCTACTGGAAATTAAAAATGCCGAAGTATGTATTCAAGCCAAGCTGTAGTTTATCTAAGAAATCAAAAAAAGAAAGACAACATCTAAGAACTTCAGATGAAAATAACAAAGAATGTAACTTTCCTCTCTCTAACCAAGAACATCCAAACCCTATCATACTAGAAGTCCAGAACTCCCTAACCACTAAACCACTTTCATCTAATAAAAATCAATATATTTTAGAAAATGTAGAGTTAGCATTGCCTGAAAATTCATCTCATAAAGAAATAAACCATGAAATATTACACATTACTCAGAATAAAACTATTATTTCTGATCCAAATGTTTTCCATGCCATGCTTTCAGAATATATTATTTCATCGAGAATTCCAAGAAGTAGTGCCACAAAATTATTGAAATTACTCAAGTCTGTAGATAATTTAAATTGTTTTAAGTCACTTCCCGCGGATTCAAGAACTTTGCTATCTACCCCTCGGTCAGGCCAAGTTAATTTGTCCAAAATTGGAGGGGGTGAATATGTTCACTTCGGTATATCTTCTGGATTATTGCATTTGTTAAAACATTTTGTTCCTGTCCAAAATGTATCAACGTTAAATTTATGGTTTAATATTGATGGACTCCCAATTGACAAAAAAGGAAAGTCATTTTGGCCAATACTATGTGCTCTTTGTTATGAGTCTACTATTATGAAACCTTTTATTGTTGGAGCATATTTTGGATCTAAAAAGCCATATAATGTTCAGGAGTATCTTCATCCTTTTATCGAGGAACTTAATTATCTTCTTGAACACGGTTTGGTTATAAATGACAATATCATAAATATCTATATTAAAGGTATAATTGCTGATGCGCCTGCTAGGGATTTTATTAAACAAGTCAAAGGCCATTCTGGTTACTTTGCATGTGAAAAATGCATAGAGGAAGGTATTTATTTGTCAGGAAGCATTAGCTTTCCTGATGGAACTGCTCAATTACGTACCAATGAATCATTTGTTTCTTGTTCAAATGAAGAACATCATGTAGGAGTTTCTCCATTATTGGAAATTCCTAACTTTGGACTTGTGTCATCTATTCCATTAGACTACATGCATTTGTGTTGTTTAGGAATAATGAAAAAAATTTTTTATTTGATGATTAAAGGGACTAGAGTTCCAAATTCTTGTGGTTCCACTCGTTTGTCAAGAGACCAAATAGAACATATCAATGACCGTATGAAAATAGTGACACAATGGCTAAGTACAGATTTTTCTCGTATTCCTCTCAATTTAAATGATTTTAAAACTTACAAAGCCACTGAGTTACGTCAAATAATGTTGTACACAGGACCTTTCATTTTCAAAAATATTGTTAGTCAACCTATTTATACTAATTTTATGATATTGAATATCATAATGAGATTATTAAGTTGTGCTAAAAGTGTTAACAGTCAAAATGAGTATGCAGGTGTATTAGCAAAACATTTTCTAAACACATTTTGCTTAGTTTATGGACGTGGAAATGTATCCTATAATGTACTTTCGATAATTCATTTACCTCAAGATGCCAAAAAATATGGAGTTGTAGACAACTTTTCATCATTTCCATTTGAAAACTATCTACAACATATAAAGAAAATAGTACAACCTGGCCATTCTCCATTAATTCAACTATATAATAGGATTAACGAAGAACAAAAATGTGATTCATTAAATCCTTTTGTATCTAACCAGTATCCCTTCTTAGATGGTGATCATTTCAATGGTCCGTTGCCAAATAACATGAGCAATTCTACCATCACCCAATACTCAATATTAACTATGCAACATTTTACAAAAACCGAAGGAGTCCAAAAAAAGATGATTGTGTCATAATTTCTTCTAATGTAGTTGGCATTGTACAAAACATTTTGAGAATAAATGGAAAAATGCATCTACTTTGTAAGAATTTTCAACATGTTATATCCCTTTACAATGAACCATGTTCTTCCAAATCAGTTTGTATGTTTGAATGTAGTAAATTATCCACTTCATTATCATTATTTTGTCTGGAAGATGTACAATTTAAGGCCTGCTATTTACCTATTGACTTGTTACAGACAACTTTTTATGTTTGTGCGCTACTTCATACATTAATTTAATCATTACAATTGGATTTGTAATTGAATGTATATATATATATTGTAATATACTTAATTTATATTTGAATGGAATTAATCAACAAATATATTATTGTACAAAGCTTTGATCACAAATATAATATAAATGCCATTCCACAAATATGGCTTTCCAACAATACCAACCCTAGTATTAACGAAGTTTGTGACTGGTATTGGCCCACAGAAATACCAATAACAAAATCTGAAGGGTAATGTTCCAATCGAGGATAATTGGATTAAAAAATCTGGTCGAGCATTAAATATATCAGGTAACTAATATGAGATCTTTCAAATACCTACCATAATAATATCTAATCTCCATTTGTATGTGTTATTTAAAAATTGTAAAAAAGCTCTAATCTTTCACTCATTTACAAATGTCACTATGTTGTTTTGTTTAAGATTCATATCTTTCTGCAAATTTTTTGGTCATAGTTGAAAAATTAAAACTTTGTAAATTTGTCATTATTGAGTTCCTCAATGAAAATTCTACTGAAGTGGTCCCAAATTCTTGGATTAAAGTTGATAATAATCTTCAACAATTCTTTTGTCAATAGCCCGAAAAAGCAAATATTACCAAATATGCGTCATCTCAAAAAAAACCTCTTGATACTTGGGAATGTTATGCATGTCGCCCTCAGAAATTTTTCAGTATGATATTTTACATTAAACAACATTTTTTTTCTTATATATTTTAATAGTTATGACTTATGGGTTTTAATTATTAATGCAATATAATTTTTATGTTAGATACATATTCTGAAGCCAAACGTAGACTTATTAAGTTCTGTGAAACTAGTGCAACTGAAACGGAAGATTTGTTAACTTCTGTGCAAAGAGTACGCATTCCAAAACGTAAATTTTACTCTTCTTCTGAAGAGGATAGTAGTGTCATAAATACCAAGCGTAATCCAAATTTATCACATAGTTTTAAAGGTGTGCTATTACATATATTTTCATTGTTTTTCTGGTTTAAATTGAATATTTGAAATTTATATTAACACAAATGTTAATTCTTTTTTGTTTTAAGTTGCTCAACAAGCTCAACACTCTGAAATCCAGATAAATAAGGAATTAGACATAACTAACATACCTAAACCAACAAGTATGGTATCTAACAAATTCTTCTTCTTCTTAGGCTTATAGCGGTCCATTGAGGACCATCGCCGCTTCTAAAATGCCTTTCCACTTCTCCCTATCCAATGCCACTCCCATATCTAGCAATGGGTTGATCTACTTTAGATCTTTTTCTACTCTATCATACCATCTCTGCCGGGGTCTGCCTCTTGGTCTTTTTCCTGTTATTTTGCTTCCTGTGACTTTCTTAATTAGCGTGTCTTCGGCTCGCCAGGCATGGCCTGCCCATTCCAGCCTTTTTCTGATTAAGAAGTGTCTTATACTCGGTTTATTGTATAGTTGTTGCAGATTTTCATTTTTTCTTCTTTCAAATCTTTCCAATTCATTGTTGTATACTGGTCCATAAATTTTTCTCGATATTTTCCTCTCGAAGTTCTGTAGTTTTTCTTCATCCCCCTGGCTGCTAGACCATGTCTCACATGCATACGTGACTATGGGACGCATGTATGTACAGTATAGATGCTCTTTTGTACGTCTTGACAGTAGCTTGGAGGAGAGCATTTCTTTCATTGTGAAGTAACATCGATTTTTTATCTAACAAATACCTGAATAAAATAAATCTTCACTTTGAATACTGTTTAAGATATTATGTAAAATAATATACTATTAATGATAAATATATTTTTAGAACCTTTTGATTTGTTTGATAATTTTGATGATGACTATCTGGTTGACACATCTAAGGCTTTGATTGTATCTAGTCCAGAAATGTTTCCAGAAAAAAACCCTATAAGAGGTATGTATAAGACTACATAATATATTTATTATTACGTCATGTATTAGTTTTAATATTGTCATTTAAAAAAAAATTATAATATGATAAAATAATGGATATTTAAAATCAACAAAATTAAACATATTATACTTAGCTCACTAAGTTAAAATATAAAATTTATATTTTGTTTTCTACTTTTAGCCATTGAAATAGACTACAGTCAAGAACAATACTTAAGTATTCATAAAATGTTGAATGGCATTGGCCATGCTATTATGGATGGTACTGTAACCCTTTTTAAACTATATATTATCTATAATTATTATTATATGAGATCATAATTTTAACATTTTATTTCATTGTTAGTTACGAACAATCTTAATACTTTAAAAAAAGATATCAACATCATTAAAGTTGATGTGATCAATAATCAAGAACTTCTAAATAATTTGGCTGAAAATGTCCGTCGTACAGTTTCTTCTTCAGACACTAAACAAGTTATTAATAGAGCAAGTTTAAAACTCCCTGTTCAAACCATAGATGAACTGAAAGGTATAGAAGAAGACGAAGACAAACTCAATACATTAGTAAGTTATTGTTTGGTAGTTAATTTATTAAAAATGATTAATTATTAAATTATTTTTAAGGCCCTTATATTACAAAGAGATGCCAGATCATTTGATGCTAAACGAACAACTTACATGGCCATGAAACTATTAATGCAAAATCGAGTACCTAGCTGAATATTTGAATATGGAGGGAAGGCGAGGAGATAAAATAGCATTTGTCAAATACAAAACATATACTTCTGTTATAGGTAATTATATTTTTTTCTCGTTTAAAAACTTAAAACCATATAAACTATGCATTGCCTAAAACTTAACCAAGTATTTAAATATTATTTAAACGCCTGCAATTTTGTATTAAATCATATATATTATAATGTTTTATACAGAGAACTTTGAAAATTCTCTATTCTCTGTAGAGAATGTTAAATAATTCCATTTTTTGGATAGTATATCACATATGATAAAAATATAAAATTGATGAATGAAATTATATTTTGAATGATTAATGAAATTTACCTCTTAATATTTTCTATATCAAAATTGTGTTAGTTATTTTTTGATTTATGTAATAGATTGTGTCAAAGATATTTTCCCCCAAAACACCATTAGTTGAAATAAAGGGTCATATCAGTGATTGGTTGAAGCAAGCCCCAAGAAGAAAATAAATTATTACTGTAGTTATTTCTTTTATTATTAATTATTATTAATATTATTAACTTTTATACATTTTTTTCTTACTTTTTGTTATTATTTGTATTTAAAATATGTATAACAATCTGTATGTTGATTAAAAAAATATTGACCACACAGTATTATTTTTTCATGTATTAGAATATTGACTTGCGGGCTTGTTTGATGAAGCCTTCAGCGATGGCACTTCAGCTGTTTTAAAATTAAATTGAAGGAGATAGGTCTCTAGCTCAATGTATTACTTTTAAGAAAAACATAGTGGTTAAATTATTTGCAACAAGAAGCACGAATGTATATCTTCAAAATAATTAAAAAGATATACACAATTTGTTGTAGTTAATCAATAGGTATGTATACCATAGTTTAATGGGAAATAATCTATTCTATAAAATTTGAGTTGGCGCTTATTACCAAAATATACCAAAATTGTGTGGTAGATATATACATGTGTTATATATAACATATAAATATATTTATACCAGATGATATAAGTACCTAATGTGCTCAAAATTGCTTATTTATATCTATAATATTATTAAATAGTTATTGCTATACTTTTGATATGCAAAAAATACGCTTAGTATTCCTATCTGAAGTTAACACCTTAGTCTAAATGTATACTTGCAATGATATCACTGTATAATATATTCCAGAGAGATCAAAATTTCCAAAAAAAAAAAAAAGGTTTTTTTTGAGAAAAATGGGTTTTCAGGAAAATTTGATTAAAAAATTCATTAAATTTATTTGTCTATTATATATACTAAATACTTTATCATTAGGTAAGTTATAACTTACCTACAACTGTTAATTTGTAATTACATACACTTAAAACTTTTGATTTAAATTAAAAAAAAAAATAAAAAATAACCTGAAAAAAATTATATAAACAACTTAGTTCATATTTTGTAATTAGTTATTATTTTTTTAAATAATATCACTGGGCAACTGTGTCTTAAATCTTAAGTACATATAAAATATTTTGTAGGTAATAATTAATAATAAATTGGAGTTTGGACGTCCTTCATTTAAATATTCTCCAATTTTTCGATATTTTCTGGTGCTCTGGGAAAAAAACGTTTTTTTTTTCCGAAACTGTGATCCCTATTCCTGACTACATCTGTTATACATACAAAATATACCATATCTTCATGAACAATGTACCTAATAAAAACAAGTATAAAGAATACACTAAATATATACCTAGTATACACCAAATCTAAACTTGGTAAATACCTACCTACTTATTATGTACTAAACGTAAACCATTTATACACTGACTGTATACCTATTATACACCAAATCTAAACTAAGTAAGTACTTTTCATATACTAAATATAAACTACATATACACTGACTATATACCTATTATACACCATATTTAAACCAATGTTATATTAAAAATATACGACATTTATACTTATTGTATACTAATCATTCACATATTTTATACTGCTATTATACATAAAATCGACGGAATTTACACAATATTTACACTGACTGTAAACCTATCATAAACGTAAAATATTCTATATATATATATTTTGTTAAACCGATATTAAATGACATTTATACCTAAAATGTTCTGTGATTATACGTTGAATATTCGTAAGTTACCTTTTGACCTATGAATATACTTAAATTATTAGTTAAATAATCCAAATCTCTACGTATATTATATGTACTTCCGTGTAAGTATATACGTTTAATATACATAGAATATTCGTAGATTTGTTTACTGGGCATAGTAGTTATGTCTAAGCCACATAATCACGGAAAACATGGTTTTGAATTGGCAGAACGAGGTTTCCGAAATAAATTAAAGGTAAATAATTATATTAAATATTATCATATGAATCATATTCATATTTTTATAAGCAATTACTTGTAGTACATTTCAAACCCTGGACTTAACAATACATTTTTCGAAGTGTTTCACAAAATTAAAAACTAAGAATATTTTTGTTATAGGATGTTGTTACACTTAATCCAACAAAACCAGTTCCTCAAGCTTTTAACGAAGTGAGAAGATCTGTTATAACTTCAGGATTACAAGGGTCGTCACAGAACGAAGTATATAATTCTATCCCTACATTAAATAGTGTTCGAAGTTCATCATACCGTAAAAAAATGAAACTTATTCCTAAATTACCTAACAAATTACGCGATTTAATAATTAATGGCGAATGGCGTTGTACTAATGACGGAAGAGATTTTTTATTAGGTATAAAGATATAATTAATTATGTATAATAGTATAATATACATAATAAATAAATAAAATAGTTATATTCGGTACCGAAGGCTTCTTAAGAAGACTCTGCACGGCTGAAGTTGTTTTTATGGACGGTACTTTTAAATCAGCTCCGAAGTTATTTCTTCAAATTTACACGTTACATTGTTTTGTGCAAGGAATTATGGTACCAATGGTAATTATTATATTTAAACTTTAAGTCAATAGCTAACAAACATTATATTTAACCTTCTTATTTAGGCGTATGCACTTTTACCAAATAAGACTTCCGCAACGTACAACCGAATGTTTAATCTAATTAAAGAAGCCGCAATTAGAATTGATTTAATATTTAATCCTAAATGTTTTCAAATTGACTTTGAAATTGGAATGATTATGGCAATTAAGGAGTTATTTGGGCACCAAACTAAAATAAAAGGCTGTTTGTTTCATTTTGGACAATCTATATGGCGCAAGGTACAGAACGTAGGACTATCTGAGGAATATAAAAACAATGCCGAGGTTAAACTAACTGTCCGTAGAATATGTGCATTAGCATTAGTCCCTATAGATACAATTGACGAGTGTTGGACCACAATTCACGCACAAGCTCCAAATAATGAAAGTAAGAAAAACATATTAATGAATACATAAAAATATTAAAATAGACTAATTATTAAATATGATTATAAAGATCTAACAAAACTCATGGATTACTTTGTTGATACTTATTTAAATTATGACGTATGCCACTTTCACCGAAAAATGTGGAATCATTTTGAAACAGAAGGCAGTCGAACAATTAATCATTTGGAAGGATGACACGCAGCTTTAAATCGAGCTGTTATCCGTCACAGACCCAATATTTATATACTTATAAACGAGATCAAAAACCAACAGCAGAACTTTGAATTGGATATTTCATCGCAAATTAGGGGAAATCCCAAACCTAAACCAAGTTTGAAATTTCGCAAGCTCGAGGAACAGTTGAAAAATGTTAAAGAAAAGTACGTAATATTTTTTTTTCTATCATATACACTCACCGGGTGAACATACTTTTATGACTTTTGAAAACAATGTTATATTTTAAATAATTATATTTCACTATTTCAGGTTAAAAGAAAACGAAATTTCTCTAATTGAGTATATTGATACCATAAAATATCATATCCGCCTATAACTTTTTATTTTTTATTTATAATTTTTACAATATGATACCTAATGACTACCTAATGTAATATTACCATTTTATTTTTTTTTTAATTTGTTGTACTATAATCAGGGATTTATTGGAAAATATGATGACTATTTATATTATGTGTTTGGAATTTTTTATTCTGTAATAAATTTACTATTTTATATTTTTTTTATATCATTTATATATTTTTTATAACTAAACTGTAACTATTGAGTGTCGGCAAACTGAGTGTCGGCAAACTGGTTGTCGGCAAACTGGGTGTCGGCGAATTGGGTGTACGTGTACGCCAGTTGGACAACTGTCTTGATTCCAAGTATTTTCTGAATTGCAGCTCATGATTAATTAATAAACTTTCTTTTTATTATTAATTATTTCAATTTTTTGCTATAATTATTATTAAAATAATACACAACAACGTAATGACCGTAGTAGCAACAATACGACACTGACAATTTCTCGTCCAAATACTCCAAACCAGATATAAGCATAACGCGCCGAACACCACGCATATCCCATATCAACCCGAACAAACGCGCAACATGCACGAATATGCTTGTTCGTGCACGGACTAGGTCCACACCAAACGCGCCGAACATGGTAGCAACGTTGCAAAACGTTTTGCGAATTTGGTGTGGACCCAGCTTTACAGCGCATACTTTTTTTTTCGTGACGTCCTCTAAGAGCGTATTCTCACTCGCCGATATTATCGGTGTCGGTATCGGTAGAAGTAAAATTGTGTGGTTTTAAATAGACGGTTTTCACAATGACACCGATGCGATAAAAATATCGTTGTAGTATGACGATATCGGTGTGCATCATGAACTAAGATAATATGGACTGGAAACGAAATGGTTGGCGACGGTCATGTTTGTGTACGGAAATTACGTAGAGGGGGAAATTGAGAGACTACAGCGCCATCTAGGTGCTTGTTAATGGCCGTTGGCTTGCGCCCATTATCAATTCTACGTTATCAACAAAATATTTTATATTCATAGCACGGTATAGAAGATACCGTGTTCATAGTAAATAGTAATCATGATAAAATAAACTTATATAATATATAAAGGTTTTAATTAATAATTTGATATTAAACATGAGTTTTAGGTAATGAATTTTTGCATTTTTTTTTTTATTATTCTTTTTTAGATCATGTAGCAAATAATTATTCAAGTTATTCATTCGCATAAAAGTTCTTGTGCGAATCAAACATTGCATCACTTCTCATGGTAAATTCTTAATTTTTTCTTGTAACTTGATTGTCAAGTCTTTAATGATATTGGGTTTATTTGACAATACACCACCATGTAATTCTGTGAAATATTTTTCCAAAACATGAGCAGCGTTAGTTAATGTTGGTGATGGGACTGTAAGGTTTCCTTTTGACATATGTTGAATTATGTAGGTGAACTTTGGGATTTTGTATTACATCTTATCTCTTACTACCACTGACACATTCCTCGTAGACACAAATAGGCATTTTTAAATAATAATCTAGTAGACAGTAGTAAAAATTTAACACGTTACATTAACATGTGCATGCCACATAAACAAAATCATAATAAAACAATAGTTTATCATGAATACAATTGTTTAATCAAGATTATGATAATATTATTTTTTACATGATAGAGTTAGGGCTGAAACAGACGACCGGTTTTCGCCGGCCGGCGCGCGCCGGCCTGTTTCTTTTTACATTGAGTTAGATTAGAGTAAACAGACGATACCGTTTTTCGCCGGCCGGTTAGTTCTAGTCGGAACTCGCCGGCCGGCGCATTTACCAGGCTTGGAGGGTACCGGCGACCGGCCGGCGAAAAAACCACCGGTTCCCAGCAAATTACATATAAAATGATTGGAGTGAACACACGACCGGCCGTTTCGCCGGCCGGCGGCCCGAAATTTGTTACATTTCTTACATTATTTTGATGCCCGATTCGAAGATTTTAAAACTTAAACTTATTTATTGTCCTATCTCCCTATTGCCCCCCTCCCGAAAACTCATTCTAAATATGGGGCCATGCCCCTATACACATTTTAAAAACCATAATATTGTATTTAATAGCGAAGATTGAGTTTATGAAAACAATAAAATGATGATACTTGTTCTCATAAAATAAATATCATTCACTGTACCTTCTGTGAGTATTTCTCATTGGTGTTTATTTTTAATGTAATTCAAGGTAGAAAGAATGTTCAAGATAGAACATTTCAGAAATGTATCATTGCGGTAAGTTGTAATATTCACATATATATGTGTATCAAAACTTTTGAAAAATACTGTAAACATTGTATTTACTCTACCAGGTGATTAAAATACGAAACTCGCCGGCCGGCGAAAACCGGTCGTCTGTTTCAGCCCTTAAAGTTCATATTTAAGCGGGAAATTCAACATTATCACAATAATATTTAAGCCAATGAGAAGTGGAGCATGCCGGACGCCATGTTTGCGCTAACTCGACTAGAACTCGTTTTTTGCTGACATACCTGTTTATTTTATCATGGTTAATACGAACTTATCAAAAATGTGACTGGATAGTACACAGTATTTTAAAATATAAACCGACAACGATTTTATCGTTGTGTGGAAAACCAACCATTTAATTATATAGGCCACTGGTTATCGGACGAAAATATTTATATCCGATTTGTAGCCATCATTCCGACTGCTACAACGATATCGGGTGATCGGGACTACATTTTTATCGTATCGGAACTAGTGTGCATTGAGTCTATTGTAAACAATGTAAATGCCATGCATTAGACTCCGACACCGATCATTACCTAAAACTCATGTTTAATATCAAATTATTAATTAAAACCTTTATATATTATATAAGTTTATTTTATCATGATTACTATTTACTATGAACACGGTATCTTCTATACCGTGCTATGAATATAAAATATTTTGTTGATAACGTAGAATTGATAATGGGCGCAAGCCAACGGCCATTAACAAGCACCTAGATGGCGCTGTAGTCTCTCAATTTCCCCCTCTACGTAATTTCCGTACACAAACATGACCGTCGCCAACCATTTCGTTTCCAGTCCATATTATCTTAGTTCATGATGCACACCGATATCGTCATACTACAACGATATTTTTATCGCATCGGTGTCATTGTGAAAACCGTCTATTTAAAACCACACAATTTTACTTCTACCGATACCGACACCGATAATATCGGCGAGTGAGAATACGCTCTTAGAGGACGTCACGAAAAAAAAAGTATGCGCTGTAAAGCTGGGTCCACACCAAATTCGCAAAACGTTTTGCAACGTTGCTACCATGTTCGGCGCGTTTGGTGTGGACCTAGTCCGTGCACGAACAAGCATATTCGTGCATGTTGCGCGTTTGTTCGGGTTGATATGGGATATGCGTGGTGTTCGGCGCGTTATGCTTATATCTGGTTTGGAGTATTTGGACGAGAAATTGTCAGTGTCGTATTGTTGCTACTACGGTCATTACGTTGTTGTGTATTATTTTAATAATAATTATAACAAAAAATTGAAATAATTAATAATAAAAAGAAAGTTTATTAATTAATCATGAGCTGCAATTCAGAAAATACTTGGAATCAAGACAGTTGTCCAACTGGCGTACACGTACACCCAATTCGCCGACACCCAGTTTGCCGACAACCAGTTTGCCGACACTCAGTTTGCCGACACTCAATAGTTACAGTTTAGTTATAAAAAATATATAAATGATATAAAAAAATATAAAATAGTAAATTTATTACAGAATAAAAAATTCCAAACACATAATATAAATAGTCATCATATTTTCCAATAAATCCCTGATTATAGTACAACAAATTAAAAAAAAAATAAAATGGTAATATTACATTAGGTAGTCATTAGGTATCATATTGTAAAAATTATAAATAAAAAATAAAAAGTTATAGGCGGATATGATATTTTATGGTATCAATATACTCAATTAGAGAAATTTCGTTTTCTTTTAACCTGAAATAGTGAAATATAATTATTTAAAATATAACATTGTTTTCAAAAGTCATAAAAGTATGTTCACCCGGTGAGTGTATATGATAGAAAAAAAAATATTACGTACTTTTCTTTAACATTTTTCAACTGTTCCTCGAGCTTGCGAAATTTCAAACTTGGTTTAGGTTTGGGATTTCCCCTAATTTGCGATGAAATATCCAATTCAAAGTTCTGCTGTTGGTTTTTGATCTCGTTTATAAGTATATAAATATTGGGTCTGTGACGGATAACAGCTCGATTTAAAGCTGCGTGTCATCCTTCCAAATGATTAATTGTTCGACTGCCTTCTGTTTCAAAATGATTCCACATTTTTCGGTGAAAGTGGCATACGTCATAATTTAAATAAGTATCAACAAAGTAATCCATGAGTTTTGTTAGATCTTTATAATCATATTTAATAATTAGTCTATTTTAATATTTTTATGTATTCATTAATATGTTTTTCTTACTTTCATTATTTGGAGCTTGTGCGTGAATTGTGGTCCAACACTCGTCAATTGTATCTATAGGGACTAATGCTAATGCACATATTCTACGGACAGTTAGTTTAACCTCGGCATTGTTTTTATATTCCTCAGATAGTCCTACGTTCTGTACCTTGCGCCATATAGATTGTCCAAAATGAAACAAACAGCCTTTTATTTTAGTTTGGTGCCCAAATAACTCCTTAATTGCCATAATCATTCCAATTTCAAAGTCAATTTGAAAACATTTAGGATTAAATATTAAATCAATTCTAATTGCGGCTTCTTTAATTAGATTAAACATTCGGTTGTACGTTGCGGAAGTCTTATTTGGTAAAAGTGCATACGCCTAAATAAGAAGGTTAAATATAATGTTTGTTAGCTATTGACTTAAAGTTTAAATATAATAATTACCATTGGTACCATAATTCCTTGCACAAAACAATGTAACGTGTAAATTTGAAGAAATAACTTCGGAGCTGATTTAAAAGTACCGTCCATAAAAACAACTTCAGCCGTGCAGAGTCTTCTTAAGAAGCCTTCGGTACCGAATATAACTATTTTATTTATTTATTATGTATATTATACTATTATACATAATTAATTATATCTTTATACCTAATAAAAAATCTCTTCCGTCATTAGTACAACGCCATTCGCCATTAATTATTAAATCGCGTAATTTGTTAGGTAATTTAGGAATAAGTTTCATTTTTTTACGGTATGATGAACTTCGAACACTATTTAATGTAGGGATAGAATTATATACTTCGTTCTGTGACGACCCTTGTAATCCTGAAGTTATAACAGATCTTCTCACTTCGTTAAAAGCTTGAGGAACTGGTTTTGTTGGATTAAGTGTAACAACATCCTATAACAAAAATATTCTTAGTTTTTAATTTTGTGAAACACTTCGAAAAATGTATTGTTAAGTCCAGGGTTTGAAATGTACTACAAGTAATTGCTTATAAAAATATGAATATGATTCATATGATAATATTTAATATAATTATTTACCTTTAATTTATTTCGGAAACCTCGTTCTGCCAATTCAAAACCATGTTTTCCGTGATTATGTGGCTTAGACATAACTACTATGCCCAGTAAACAAATCTACGAATATTCTATGTATATTAAACGTATATACTTACACGGAAGTACATATAATATACGTAGAGATTTGGATTATTTAACTAATAATTTAAGTATATTCATAGGTCAAAAGGTAACTTACGAATATTCAACGTATAATCACAGAACATTTTAGGTATAAATGTCATTTAATATCGGTTTAACAAAATATATATATATAGAATATTTTACGTTTATGATAGGTTTACAGTCAGTGTAAATATTGTGTAAATTCCGTCGATTTTATGTATAATAGCAGTATAAAATATGTGAATGATTAGTATACAATAAGTATAAATGTCGTATATTTTTAATATAACATTGGTTTAAATATGGTGTATAATAGGTATATAGTCAGTGTATATGTAGTTTATATTTAGTATATGAAAAGTACTTACTTAGTTTAGATTTGGTGTATAATAGGTATACAGTCAGTGTATAAATGGTTTACGTTTAGTACATAATAAGTAGGTAGGTATTTACCAAGTTTAGATTTGGTGTATACTAGGTATATATTTAGTGTATTCTTTATACTTGTTTTTATTAGGTACATTGTTCATGAAGATATGGTATATTTTGTATGTATAACAGATGTAGTCAGGAATAGGGATCACAGTTTCGGAAAAAAAAAACGTTTTTTTCCCAGAGCACCAGAAAATATCGAAAAATTGGAGAATATTTAAATGAAGGACGTCCAAACTCCAATTTATTATTAATTATTACCTACAAAATATTTTATATGTACTTAAGATTTAAGACACAGTTGCCCAGTGATATTATTTAAAAAAATAATAACTAATTACAAAATATGAACTAAGTTGTTTATATAATTTTTTTCAGGTTATTTTTTATTTTTTTTTTTAATTTAAATCAAAAGTTTTAAGTGTATGTAATTACAAATTAACAGTTGTAGGTAAGTTATAACTTACCTAATGATAAAGTATTTAGTATATATAATAGACAAATAAATTTAATGAATTTTTTAATCAAATTTTCCTGAAAACCCATTTTTCTCAAAAAAAACCTTTTTTTTTTTTTTGGAAATTTTGATCTCTCTGGAATATATTATACAGTGATATCATTGCAAGTATACATTTAGACTAAGGTGTTAACTTCAGATAGGAATACTAAGCGTATTTTTTGCATATCAAAAGTATAGCAATAACTATTTAATAATATTATAGATATAAATAAGCAATTTTGAGCACATTAGGTACTTATATCATCTGGTATAAATATATTTATATGTTATATATAACACATGTATATATCTACCACACAATTTTGGTATATTTTGGTAATAAGCGCCAACTCAAATTTTATAGAATAGATTATTTCCCATTAAACTATGGTATACATACCTATTGATTAACTACAACAAATTGTGTATATCTTTTTAATTATTTTGAAGATATACATTCGTGCTTCTTGTTGCAAATAATTTAACCACTATGTTTTTCTTAAAAGTAATACATTGAGCTAGAGACCTATCTCCTTCAATTTAATTTTAAAACAGCTGAAGTGCCATCGCTGAAGGCTTCATCAAACAAGCCCGCAAGTCAATATTCTAATACATGAAAAAATAATACTGTGTGGTCAATATTTTTTTAATCAACATACAGATTGTTATACATATTTTAAATACAAATAATAACAAAAAGTAAGAAAAAAATGTATAAAAGTTAATAATATTAATAATAATTAATAATAAAAGAAATAACTACAGTAATAATTTATTTTCTTCTTGGGGCTGGCTTCAACCAATCACTGATATGACCCTTTATTTCAACTAATGGTGTTTTGGGGGAAAATATCTTTGACACAATCTATTACATAAATCAAAAAATAACTAACACAATTTTGATATAGAAAATATTAAGAGGTAAATTTCATTAATCATTCAAAATATAATTTCATTCATCAATTTTATATTTTTATCATATGTGATATACTATCCAAAAAATGGAATTATTTAACATTCTCTACAGAGAATAGAGAATTTTCAAAGTTCTCTGTATAAAACATTATAATATATATGATTTAATACAAAATTGCAGGCGTTTAAATAATATTTAAATACTTGGTTAAGTTTTAGGCAATGCATAGTTTATATGGTTTTAAGTTTTTAAACGAGAAAAAAATATAATTACCTATAACAGAAGTATATGTTTTGTATTTGACAAATGCTATTTTATCTCCTCGCCTTCCCTCCATATTCAAATATTCAGCTAGGTACTCGATTTTGCATTAATAGTTTCATGGCCATGTAAGTTGTTCGTTTAGCATCAAATGATCTGGCATCTCTTTGTAATATAAGGGCCTTAAAAATAATTTAATAATTAATCATTTTTAATAAATTAACTACCAAACAATAACTTACTAATGTATTGAGTTTGTCTTCGTCTTTTTCTATACCTTTCAGTTCATCTATGGTTTGAACAGGGAGTTTTAAACTTGCTCTATTAATAACTTGTTTAGTGTCTGAAGAAGAAACTGTACGACGGACATTTTCAGCCAAATTATTTAGAAGTTCTTGATTATTGATCACATCAACTTTAATGATGTTGATATCTTTTTTTAAAGTATTAAGATTGTTCGTAACTAACAATGAAATAAAATGTTAAAATTATGATCTCATATAATAATAATTATAGATAATATATAGTTTAAAAAGGGTTACAGTACCATCCATAATAGCATGGCCAATGCCATTCAACATTTTATGAATACTTAAGTATTGTTCTTGACTGTAGTCTATTTCAATGGCTAAAAGTAGAAAACAAAATATAAATTTTATATTTTAACTTAGTGAACTAAGTATAATATGTTTAATTTTGTTGATTTTAAATATCCATTATTTTATCATATTATAATTTTTTTTTAAATGACAATATTAAAACTAATACATGACGTAATAATAAATATATTATGTAGTCTTATACATACCTCTTATAGGGTTTTTTTCTGGAAACATTTCTGGACTAGATACAATCAAAGCCTTAGATGTGTCAACCAGATAGTCATCATCAAAATTATCAAACAAATCAAAAGGTTCTAAAAATATTTTTATCATTAATAGTATATTATTTTACATAATATCTTAAACAGTATTCAAAGTGAAGATTTATTTTATTCAGGTATTTGTTAGATAAAAAATCGATGTTACTTCACAATGAAAGAAATGCTCTCCTCCAAGCTACTGTCAAGACGTACAAAAGAGCATCTATACTGTACATACATGCGTCCCATAGTCACGTATGCATGTGAGACATGGTCTAGCAGCCAGGGGGATGAAGAAAAACTACAGAACTTCGAGAGGAAAATATCGAGAAAAATTTATGGACCAGTATACAACAATGAATTGGAAAGATTTGAAAGAAGAAAAAATGAAAATCTGCAACAACTATACAATAAACCGAGTATAAGACACTTCTTAATCAGAAAAAGGCTGGAATGGGCAGGCCATGTCTGGCGAGCCGAAGACACGCTAATTAAGAAAGTCACAGAAAGCAAAATAACAGGAAAAAGACCAAGAGGCAGACCCCGGCAGAGATGGTATGATAGAGTAGAAAAAGATCTAAAGTAGATCAACCCATTGCTAGATATGGGAGTGGCATTGGATAGGGAGAAGTGGAAAGGCATTTTAGAAGCGGCGATGGTCCTCAATGGACCGCTATAAGCCTAAGAAGAAGAAGAATTTGTTAGATACCATACTTGTTGGTTTAGGTATGTTAGTTATGTCTAATTCCTTATTTATCTGGATTTCAGAGTGTTGAGCTTGTTGAGCAACTTAAAACAAAAAAGAATTAACATTTGTGTTAATATAAATTTCAAATATTCAATTTAAACCAGAAAAACAATGAAAATATATGTAATAGCACACCTTTAAAACTATGTGATAAATTTGGATTACGCTTGGTATTTATGACACTACTATCCTCTTCAGAAGAAGAGTAAAATTTACGTTTTGGAATGCGTACTCTTTGCACAGAAGTTAACAAATCTTCCGTTTCAGTTGCACTAGTTTCACAGAACTTAATAAGTCTACGTTTGGCTTCAGAATATGTATCTAACATAAAAATTATATTGCATTAATAATTAAAACCCATAAGTCATAACTATTAAAATATATAAGAAAAAAAATGTTGTTTAATGTAAAATATCATACTGAAAAATTTCTGAGGGCGACATGCATAACATTCCCAAGTATCAAGAGGTTTTTTTTGAGATGACGCATATTTGGTAATATTTGCTTTTTCGGGCTATTGACAAAAGAATTGTTGAAGATTATTATCAACTTTAATCCAAGAATTTGGGACCACTTCAGTAGAATTTTCATTGAGGAACTCAATAATGACAAATTTACAAAGTTTTAATTTTTCAACTATGACCAAAAAATTTGCAGAAAGATATGAATCTTAAACAAAACAACATAGTGACATTTGTAAATGAGTGAAAGATTAGAGCTTTTTTACAATTTTTAAATAACACATACAAATGGAGATTAGATATTATTATGGTAGGTATTTGAAAGATCTCATATTAGTTACCTGATATATTTAATGCTCGACCAGATTTTTTAATCCAATTATCCTCGATTGGAACATTACCCTTCAGATTTTGTTATTGGTATTTCTGTGGGCCAATACCAGTCACAAACTTCGTTAATACTAGGGTTGGTATTGTTGGAAAGCCATATTTGTGGAATGGCATTTATATTATATTTGTGATCAAAGCTTTGTACAATAATATATTTGTTGATTAATTCCATTCAAATATAAATTAAGTATATTACAATATATATATATATACATTCAATTACAAATCCAATTGTAATGATTAAATTAATGTATGAAGTAGCGCACAAACATAAAAAGTTGTCTGTAACAAGTCAATAGGTAAATAGCAGGCCTTAAATTGTACATCTTCCAGACAAAATAATGATAATGAAGTGGATAATTTACTACATTCAAACATACAAACTGATTTGGAAGAACATGGTTCATTGTAAAGGGATATAACATGTTGAAAATTCTTACAAAGTAGATGCATTTTTCCATTTATTCTCAAAATGTTTTGTACAATGCCAACTACATTAGAAGAAATTATGACACAATCATCTTTTTTTGGACTCCTTCGGTTTTTGTAAAATGTTGCATAGTTAATATTGAGTATTGGGTGATGGTAGAATTGCTCATGTTATTTGGCAACGGACCATTGAAATGATCACCATCTAAGAAGGGATACTGGTTAGATACAAAAGGATTTAATGAATCACATTTTTGTTCTTCGTTAATCCTATTATATAGTTGAATTAATGGAGAATGGCCAGGTTGTACTATTTTCTTTATATGTTGTAGATAGTTTTCAAATGGAAATGATGAAAAGTTGTCTACAACTCCATATTTTTTGGCATCTTGAGGTAAATGAATTATCGAAAGTACATTATAGGATACATTTCCACGTCCATAAACTAAGCAAAATGTGTTAAGAAAATGTTTTGCTAATACACCTGCATACTCATTTTGACTGTTAACACTTTTAGCACAACTTAATAATCTCATTATGATATTCAATATCATAAAATTAGTATAAATAGGTTGACTAACAATATTTTTGAAAATGAAAGGTCCTGTGTACAACATTATTTGACGTAACTCAGTGGCTTTGTAAGTTTTAAAATCATTTAAATTGAGAGGAATACGAGAAAAATCTGTACTTAGCCATTGTGTCACTATTTTCATACGGTCATTGATATGTTCTATTTGGTCTCTTGACAAACGAGTGGAACCACTAGAATTTGGAACTCTAGTCCCTTTAATCATCAAATACAAAATTTTTTTCATTATTCCTAAACAACACAAATGCATGTAGTCTAATGGAATAGATGACACAAGTCCAAAGTTAGGAATTTCCAATAATGGAGAAACTCCTACATGATGTTCTTCATTTGAACAAGAAACAAATGATTCATTGGTACGTAATTGAGCAGTTCCATCAGGAAAGCTAATGCTTCCTGACAAATAAATACCTTCCTCTATGCATTTTTCACATGCAAAGTAACCAGAATGGCCTTTGACTTGTTTAATAAAATCCCTAGCAGGCGCATCAGCAATTATACCTTTAATATAGATATTTATGATATTGTCATTTATAACCAAACCGTGTTCAAGAAGATAATTAAGTTCCTCGATAAAAGGATGAAGATACTCCTGAACATTATATGGCTTTTTAGATCCAAAATATGCTCCAACAATAAAAGGTTTCATAATAGTAGACTCATAACAAAGAGCACATAGTATTGGCCAAAATGACTTACCTTTTTTGTCAATTGGGAGTCCATCAATATTAAACCATAAATTTAACGTTGATACATTTTGGACAGGAACAAAATGTTTTAACAAATGCAATAATCCAGAAGATATACCGAAGTGAACATATTCACCCCCTCCAATTTTGGACAAATTAACTTGGCCTGACCGAGGGGTAGATAGCAAAGTTCTTGAATCCGCGGGAAGTGACTTAAAACAATTTAAATTATCTACAGACTTGAGTAATTTCAATAATTTTGTGGCACTACTTCTTGGAATTCTCGATGAAATAATATATTCTGAAAGCATGGCATGGAAAACATTTGGATCAGAAATAATAGTTTTATTCTGAGTAATGTGTAATATTTCATGGTTTATTTCTTTATGAGATGAATTTTCAGGCAATGCTAACTCTACATTTTCTAAAATATATTGATTTTTATTAGATGAAAGTGGTTTAGTGGTTAGGGAGTTCTGGACTTCTAGTATGATAGGGTTTGGATGTTCTTGGTTAGAGAGAGGAAAGTTACATTCTTTGTTATTTTCATCTGAAGTTCTTAGATGTTGTCTTCCTTTTTTTGATTTCTTAGATAAACTACAGCTTGGCTTGAATACATACTTCGGCATTTTTAATTTCCAGTACTGGAAATGGTTAAAGCTAATAAATATAGCGATTAAGCAACTGAATTAAATTATAATAGTGACCAAGAAATTAAAAATATAGGTACCTAAGTATGTTCCCCAGGGTTTCTACCGACTTCTAGTCTAATAAATAGTAAGTCTAAATAAAAATATAGTGGCCATACTACATTTAAAAACAACAGTCATTATTACATTAGTAGGTACATAAAAAAGCACCAATTAATTTTAAAATATTAAGGCCAAATATTTATTTAGTAAAATAAATAAATAAAATACATAATAGAAACTTAAATACCTATACATTAAATAATTTTTTTTTGAGAGGTATTCCCTGTTCAAAATAAGTTTACAGTATATTATAAATTATAAGATTGAAGTAACTTAACTTATACCATTTTATGTTGTGGTGAATAAAACGGAGCAATAGTTTTTTTTTAATAGAGAAACAAATTTATAAATGTTATTAATTTATGACTTCAACTTCCCCAAAGTGGAAATTTATATCAGCTTATAAATTATAATACCTAGGTAGTTTACTAATTTTTAATAATAAGTATAATTTCAAACTTCAATAGCAGTTGCTGTAAATAACTGTTTTTAAAAACTTGTTTAGCACTTAGAATTATGAAAAATTAAAAAATTATATCATTACATTATATTTGTATAATTAGTCATGTTTTTTTAGATTCTGATCATATTATAGTTTATTATTTAACAGTGATATTTGCTTCTGTTTTATGATAAATAGCTCTGATTTTTAAAACCAATATAATATAGAAATTCAATTAAATATATATAGGTATATATACCTATAAAAAACCAAAACTTCTAAGGACATCCTAAACTAAAATATAATAATAAAATGATAGGTATTTTTAATTTGACATTTAGAATTTTATTATAGAAACTAACAAATTGAGAATAACATTATCGAGTCACAAATTCAAAATTAATCAAGATTTCAAAAAAGCATCACACACACAACTATAAAAAAAAGAATAGAATAGACAAATGTAATATAGGTATATACATATAATATATAAAAAAAATGTATAATAGGTATAATATATTCTTACTCTATATGATAATAGGTATAGTTTTTTAAACATTCATATAATGTTGTATAAATATATTATATCAATTATAAATACAATATTATGTAAGTAATTTATAAAGTTAATGTATTTATAAATTATTAATGGAATTACCCAGTATCAGGCATCCGACACTGCGTGTTTTGGTCAATTCCAAGTAAACCTGGCAGTATGGTACCGGGCACGTATAATCTAAGTTTTTATTCGTGGCATTGTGGCAATGGTATTAAAATATATTATGTTGCAATAGATATATTTTACGTTGAAGATGCGTAAATTATGTACATATTTCGAAATATGATCATGTCTTCATGGTAAAATTACGTTTATTCTACGTTGATCGTAAGTCGATTAGTGGTTGATGTTGATCGAACTTACGTCGAAATATACGTAAGTCCTTACCTATATTTCGACGTAAGTCGACCACTCAATAATCGACGTATCATCGACGTAGAATAAACGTAAGTTTATCACGGAAAATATACGAATATGTATATACGTATCGTCAACGTAAAATATACATAAGTCCTTGCCTATATTTTGACGTAATTTCGACCAACCTAACTAACCTAACCTAACCTAACCTAACCTAAGTTTATCACGAATAATATCTGAGTATGTATATGTCGCATCCACTTAGTGTAATCGTATTTTTCATGAAAAGGATATTCATTTCATGAACTACGATCATATTGTGTAAGTCAAATTTAAGTTCATGAAATGGACAAATATTTTATCCATTTCATGAAATGGAAACTCTTATTTTACACTTTGTGTAATATTTTTAATTTATTACATCAATTGGTAACTTTTTGTGAAATCGAAATAATAGCATTTACACGATTTCACTATCTACCATTAAGATAACTAAGTAGGTACTGTAAAGCCCTTGTTATCGATAAATAATCGCATCAATTGTATGAGTGTAATGTGACCATGTCAATTTGGAAAAGTTCTATATTATATTATTTTTATCTTTATATGATGCTTGTACCTCTTATGACTTGATACGAGCGATCATTATTGTAAAACTGTTTGTTAGAAAATAATTGTTTTAGAAAAATGGAATTTGATTCTTTTTCTGAATTTTATGAAAAATTAAATTCGTACTACGTTGGCAAACCTGGGAAAAAACCACCTACCAAAAATGAGGTTCAATTGATGATTGAAGAAATTATGGCAGCGAAAGTAAAAATGTAAGTAATCGTTAAAATATACAAAATATTAGTAAATACTAATTACATAAGACACTTCTAATAAAATTATTACATTCAATCATCGGGACTTGTATTTCAAAAAAATATTTTGTTTTATGGAATTTATAATTAAAACGTTATTACAATAATGCTTTTATCATTATTGAAATCAAAATTGTTTGATATTTGTACGTTTAACGTTAATAATTTTATTATTGAAAATTATGCTCATAAATATATTAATATTAATCAATAATTAATAATTTAATAATAATTAAATCATTAAATAATATTTATAATAAACATATAATATTTTATTTTATTTGTTTTTATATTGACATCATGGTGGCATAATTATTGTGACAATACCTAATAAAATAAAACATATTGATAATTTTATTTCTTTGTATCGGCATCGCTGACACACGGCCGTACCATTCAACCTCGTCATCCTAGCATGTTTCGTCTATTAGTATAAGCACAGATTATATGAATATAATATTATAATATTATAATATAATATTCATATAATCTGTGGTATAAGCCATAAGGTCTATGATTGTATCACATATTTTACACCATAATTAATTAAATGGCCAAAGATGTCTACAATACACTAGATAAGGTACTCTCGGCGTTGCACATACGAAATAGTGAAGCCTGATATCAAGCGCTTATCACATGTCCGCCATATTGCTGGTTGGCAAAACATTCAAATTCACTAAGGAAACGAGTATTATATACTACATAAATTCGATACATTTGTTTGGGTTTTAAAATTAATCAATCAAATATTTTACTATATTTTTATAGATACCTATTAGTAGAAATTATTTTTTTACAGATTTTATACAGAGTAAAGATATAATAGCTCAAATTAGTCAAAATATGCAATACTTACATATTTGTTTTCATTACAATTATCAATACATATTCATATTATTTTCTAACTTAAAATAGATATTGAATTAATTTCTTTATTTTTTTCCCAATTAGAATACATATATTACTTATAAAATATAATACAATAAGATTGTTATGCTTCATACGATAACGCGAGTACCTTATCTATAGTGTATTATAGAAATCTGTGTAAATGGCTGATAATTTATTATCTATATCTGTGACATGAACATAAATCATTATATTACTATCACATAGGTAATAGGTATACAGTATGCACAGCTAAATAGTCCTAAAATTGCTCAGAAAAATAAACCAATACAAATAATTTAATCTTAATTCATTCAATAAAATACACATTTTTAAAAAGTTTGGAAAATCATAATTAATAAATGGCTTAACTATTAAGAAGATATTTTACTACCAAAATTGTTTTAAAAATTGCTATTTTGATTTTTGTATCAAAGTGCAGGGTAAAATTTTAAGTTTTTAAATTAGCAAAAAAAAGCCAAATTATTATTAAAAAAAAAAAAATTATTTTATTTACATTAAATATTAATATATAATTTACATTTTTTTATAGTGGTAAAAAAGAGAGGCGAGATTATTATCTTCTCAAAACATACGATGTCCTGTGCGTTACAGATCAAAAGTTTTTAATTTATAAAAAAACTAATGAAGATGCAGACATAAGGTAATTGTTTGGTTTGTTTTTCATATTGTAAAATATTTTTACTATTAATTTAATTATTTTAAACAGGTACGTTGTACCATTCGAAGAGCTGTACGATCGTATTAAAGATTTTCACATTAAAACGGGATATGGTGGAATTGTAAAATTACGTATGTCAATGGGTCATAAATACAAAATTCCGAGACCAGCAATAGAAAAGTTTTTGTCTGTATCTGCAATTTGTAATTCCAAGCAAGGAGCAAATCGAAAACTAGTCATCAAACCAATTATTACTAAAGATTTCAATGAAAGGGGCCAAATTGATTTAATCGATTTCCAGTCAACACCTGATGGTAAATATAAATGGATCATGAATTATCAGGACCACAGCACAAAATTTTTATTATTGCATCCACTTGAAACCAAACGGGCTATAGAAGTGGCAAACAAATTACTCAGTATGTTTCTTACATTTGGGGCCCCTAAAATACTTCAGAGCGATAATGGACGAGAATTTGTAAGCTCCGTTATTAAAGAATTAAAGGATCTGTGGCCACAATGTGTAATAGTCCATGGCCGACCACGTCATCCCCAAAGTCAAGGAAGTATCGAAAGAAGCAATCAAGACATTGAAAATATGATTCGTGCTTGGATGAAGGATAACCAATCTAAAAAATGGTCTGTTGGATTACAATTTGTACAGTTTCAAAAAAATTCGTCTTTCCATCGAATAATAGGACGATCGCCGTATAAAGCTTTATTTGGATGTGACCCGAAAGTTGGCTTGTCGTCATCAAATCTTCCATCGGAAATAATAAAAAAACTAACCACTGAAAAATATCTTGAAGAGATTTTAAATAATATTCAACCTGAACAAAAACAAAAAGAAATGTCATCAAATTGTAAGATTTGCAATAAAGACGTCATGTTAATTGAGGTTGAATTTTCCGGAACTATTATTTGTGATTTATGTAAAACCAATAAAATGATAAAAGAACAACGTCAACTTGGATATCAAGGAAAAAAAAAAGCAGCTGAAATCATGTTAAAGGTGAATTTTAAATCATCGAACCTATTTAATCTGTTTTTTTAAATCATTTTATTATTATTATTTTTAGGCCAGCCAAACCAGAACATCCGATTTAAAAATTGGTGATTGCGTCTTAATTACAGTGCCTAAAGTAGATCGAGGACCGTCAGATCCCGCCAATGTAATTGCAGTTATTGTTAAGCAGAACGAACATAAACTTCACCAACTTGGAACGAAATATGGTTTAGTAAAAGGGTGGTACAATTCAGCAAGTTTGAAACCCGCGACATCTAATTTTTTTAAAATTACTGAAGTTAATAATGATAAAGAACTTACATTACGTGAAACAGTTTCTCATATTTCTGGGGGACAAGGTTTTTTAAGTTGTATTTGTAAACGCCAATGTGAAACGAAACGGTGTGCTTGTTTTAAAGCTTCTGTTAAGTGTAACAGTCGTTGCCATAACACTAATATATTTTGTAAAAACATTTAATAAAAATAAATATACATAATTAATAGTAAATCAAAAATAATTTTAATAATAATGAACATATTTAGTTAATTAAAAATTTTAACTTAATTTAAACTGATTGTATTTTTCATAATAAATCAGTTTATTATAAAACATGTTACAGTTCTACAGTACCTACTTAGTATCATAATGATGATACAATATAAAAATCCTAGATTAGGCTAATCGTGTAAATGCTATTATTTCGATTTCACAAAAAGTTACCAATTGATGTAATAAATTAAAAATATTACACAAAGTGTAAAATAAGAGTTTCCATTTCATGAAATGGATAAAATATTTGTCCATTTCATGAACTTAAATTTGACTTACACAATATGATCGTAGTTCATGAAATGAATATCCTTTTCATGAAAAATACGATTACACTAAGTTGATGCGACATATATACGTATCTTCAACGTAAAACCTATCTTCTTTTACGTATATTATACCATTATTAATCGAATTATATCTACGTATATACATACACCAAAGTTATCCTTATTATAAACGTAGATTATACGTGCTATGTTTACTGGGTGTTTGAATGTTTCACTATTGCACGACCGCCGCAATTATCCACACATTTATAATATTCGCTGTCTCCACGTTTTCGGTCTATTCTGTGAATATAATTGTTCACTACAAGTAAGTCCTGATTTTTTTCTGACTTAATTTTAAACCATTCCATAACGACGGAAAAATTAAAATAATATATATATTTATACATATATAAAGAATAATTTTTTTGCAGTACCTAACGCAATGAAATATAATCGCAAACTAAAATCTTAATCATTATTTGAAAACCGTGCAGTGGACTTATATTATTATTATTATATATATATATTTATTTATTTATAATATATTGATTGATGTCAAAATTATCATGTGATAGATAACTATAATACTATCTTATACTCACCATCAAATAAGTTTACAGATATAATAACGTGCGATAGTCGATAGGTACCTTATAAAGACCTGCACGGGCCGGGCTTACCCAGCCCGGCCCGGAATTGGCCCGGCCCGGACGGGCTTTGGGCCGGGCCGGGTTTTATAAAATGCAAGACGGGCCGGGCCGGACCCTCTATTAGGACAAAAGTTACGGGTCCGGACCGGGCCGGACTTTCCCTAAATCGAAGGCGGGCCGGGCCGGACTTCCTTTACATCAAAGGTGGTCAAAATTATAAAAAAAAAATATATATATATAAGAACCTATAAATAAATAAACTATAATAATTATTTATTTATTTACATTAACTATTTATAATAACCGCGTGTTTTGGATAAACCCAATGCGTCACACACTGCAGTGGTAACCGCCACCGCCACTGCCACCGCCACCGCCAGCCACCTCTACCGATGGCGTGTTCTGTCGTTTTCAGTTTGTAATATTGTAAAGGAACAATCGTTTATTCGTTTCATCAAACTATTCAGACTTCGTCAATATTTAACTAAGTAGTAAGTACTGATTATTCAATATATACTAGGTTTATATCATAATCTATAAGTTTTAATATTTGCATACCTAATATTATATTACATGTAGCACTAACCAGTGTTGGGAAAAACAATTCTTTGATTAACCAATGATTACAGCTTCTTTGGATTTAATCTATTACTAAATATTCATTGAATTTTCCATTACTTGGATCATGATGAATGATATGATGTGCTATTGATGTTAAGAATAATACATTTTCCGTTTTTCACCATGAAAAAAAGCACACAAGGTAATAATCTAACACTATGATTAACAATGTAATCATTATCCACAGTTAATTTCACTAGGTACATAATACATTTTTCATAGTGAAATTTTATTATTTCTAACATCAGAAGTACATAATCTTAATCCTTTAGTAATGCAAATTAAAATTAACATATATTTGAAATTAATTAATATTTAGCTATGGATAAAAGTGAAATTAACTGTAAAAATTAGTTAATCATAGAATTGTTTAGCCCAACACTGGCACTAACTAGTAAGTAGTAACCACTAACTAGTTAGGTAGTAGTTAGTAGGGCAATCCTTTAAAGTTTAGTACATACTGTTTAAATTGCAAGGCTGGGCAAGTAAATGATTTTATTTAACTCAGTTACGTTAAATTAATATGTTTTCATTTCTTAAAAAGTAACAGTAGTTAGTACTTAGTACTTACCTATCTAATAAGTAATAAATAATAATTAATATCTGAAAATAATTAATTATTATTTAATTAAGCCTTGCAAACCGATATAATTTTTTGGGTGTGTGCGTTTGTGATAAAATACACTATCACTATATGTTTAATAAATAATCACTAAATATTTTATTAATATATACTAGATATTAAATAGGTACCTATTTAATAAAATACTAAAATATTAAAAAGAGTTAAGTTGTTTATAATTTATATAATTTAATAACTATTTACTATGTACTATGTAGTATAAATTTTATTCATCATAAAAAAAAAATTAAAATTAAAACAAAATAAATTAACTTAACTTATTTCTTAAAATACAAATTAATTCGTTAGTTTCACGATAATTAAAATATAAATTTAGTAAGGTACCTAATAGTTAAATTAATGAAAATCCAAATATAACTTGTTAAGTTAAAATTAAATTAACTTTTTAACTTATTAATGCCCAGCCTTGTTAAATTGTGATGCTCTATTTCCTAATTAACTTTTTTATATATTTTAATAATTATTAATACCTATTGTATGGTTTATTATTAAATTCAACCTCACAAATGGTTAAAATTAAATAAAAATAAATAAATACCTATCTATCTGTATAGAATTTAAAAGTACCATAATATTTTATTTGAAGTGTAGGTAATAGGTACTAACAAATAACAATACAATTTATTCAAATTCAAATATTTTTGGTACTTAATACTTAAATAACACTTTTTTTATAAATGCATCAATATTTGAACCCATATTTTAAAATACTTAACTATTCAGTATTTATACAATGTTGACTTTTAATTTAGGTCGATTGTTGTTCATTATGAGTGCTGTTGAACAGACTACCAATGTTCCGGTAGAAGGAATCGAATCAAAATCAACTATTCAAAAAAAATTAAAATCTGGTGATTGTAAACTATTAGATAAAGTTGATGGAAAAGCTGAATTTTGGAAATGTTTTTATAAAGTGGTGTTTAATAATGAGACAGAAAAAGAGACAGGTTTTGTTTGTTGTACTAAATGCAAAACATTAATGGCCTATACTTACAATACAGGTAGTTCTCATCTTAATAGACACAAGTGTATGTTAGTATCAAGAGAGTCTAAAAGTTCAATGCTCTCATTTGTAACAAAAAAAAACAAATCTCTACCAAATAATGTAATGAACGAATGTAAGGAAAAATGTATTAAATTTGTCTGCCAAGATATCCGTCCTATGGATATAGTTTCTGGACCAGGATTCAAAGATCTAGCTAGCTATTTAATAAAAGTTGGATCACAGTTTGGGCAGATTGATGTTGATGATTTATTACCACACCCTACGACTATTTCGAGGAATTTAATAAAAAATAGTGATGCTAAACGTGAACAATTATTTATAAGTATAAAGCCTTTTTTGATAGCTAACATGGTCTCAGCAACTACTGACATGTGGACTGATAACTACAAAAAACGGTCATATATAGCGCTAACATTACATTTTATTGATAACTGGAAACTAAAAAATTACAGTGTTTACACAGGACAATTTCCTGTAGATGAAAAAAAAACAGGTGAAAATATCAAAAAGTGCTTAAAACAATTTTTTGTGGCTTGGGACATGATACCTGGAGAAGTGAACCCACTATCAAAAGTAATCTGGGTAACAGATCAAGGCTCAAATATCAAAAAAGCATTAGAACAAAATACAAGAGTTAATTGCGCCGCTCACATGATATCCAACATACTAAAGGCTACATTTGATAACAAATTTATTTCGGGTGAGGATGGAAAAAGTGTAACAGTGCCAATTTTTAAATTAATTCAAGCTTCCAAAGCACTTGTAGGCTATATGAAAAGAACTGGTGACAACAATAAAATTTCCAAAACACTAATTCAAGAGCTTGAAATAAGATGGAATACCCGTTTATTAATGCTAATGTCCATTGAAGAACAGTTTCAAGAAATTAAAGACTTGTATAAAGAAGAGCCTCATCGATTTTATGATATTGATATAATATTGCTAAAAAAAATAATAGATTTCTTAAAGCCATTTAAACATGCAACTGATGAATTAGAAGGTGACACATATCCAACTATACATAAAGTAATACTTTATAAAGCTAAGCTAGAGAAGCACTTGAAATCATATTTGCAAGTTACAACAACAAATGAATACAATATTACAATACATAACAACAATGACGAAACTGGTAAATATAGTATTTTTTTTTCTATTATTTTAATCATCAGAACTTCCAAAAAATGTAGTTATAACAAATTTTTACATGATTATATCTATCTCTTTTATGCTATAAGCTTGTGTTAGAGAATAGAGAGTACTTAAATATCATTTTAGTATTGTATAGGATCAAAAGAAAAAATATGCAAAAATCATCAACATTCTATCTAGTATCTACTATTTAGATTTATACTTTTTTATTTAAAAGAAAATTTATGCCTTGTTCTTTTTTTTTTCAGAAATAAGCTGCAGTGTTATTTTGAATGCATTGGCTAAACATGCATTAAGTGTAGTTGAAGAAAAATTCAAAATTCACCAGGTCCATGAGTTTGCATGTTTTCTCTGGCCTAAGTTTAAAAGCCTTCGTATGTTACCAAATGAATCCAAAATTCGCATAACCAACGAAGTTAGTCTAGCTCTTTTAAAGTATGAACTTAATCGAATTAATGCACAAGAGGGAGCAGATAGTCTTGGAACAGCATCACACAATGAAGATTTTGAAGAGTGGGAAGATAATTTATCCCAAAGCATCCCCCTCAATTCATTACAAGAAATTCAAGTATATCAAAACGATATTTCTCCAAAAATTGATAATGTGATGTTATGGTGGGAACAAAATAACTTGAAGTTTCCTCTCCTTTCTCAGTTGGCCCAAAAAATACTTGGAATACCAGCTTCCAGTGCTTCAAGCGAGCGATGTTTCAGCACAGCTGGACGAATAATTGAAAAAAGAAGAACTAATCTCAAAGGGGAAACAGTTGACTCATTAATGTTTTTGCATGACTATTATAAAAAACAACAATTGGTCAGTGCCTGTCCAACTGAGTAAATTTTAGTATGTAGTATGTACCTATTGTACCTACTACCTAACACCTACTACCTATTAATTATGACTAAGTATATTGTGTAATATTTGTTATCAAGAAATTGTTATATTAATTATATTAGATGTTTTTATTATTAAATATGTTGTTAAAGAGGAACAATTTTTTTTTTTAATTGTATTAAAATTTAAGTGATAATTTTAAATCAATGTTCTTTTAAAAATTATTTATAATATATTACTTAATTTGTTATTCAAAAGACTGAGTATATTGTGTGATACTTGTTAGTATTCTTTATGCTCAACATGTTGGTGCTATCATTCTTTACCTACCTTACTTACTTTTTATGTTATTGTTAAGTAAGTAACATAGGTGGAGATCCTTTGAAATATTGAGAGGGGCTCAAATATTAGATACCAAACAGTAACAGAACCGTGGGGGCATTGCCCCCACACCCCCCACAAACTAATTTTTACATTAAATCACTCATATAAATTATGGAAAGTTCTCGTTATCATAATAACTTAAATACATACAAACATAAAAAAAAACAATAATAAAATACAATTACCATTTTTAACTTAATTTTATAATTCTATTACATTTTTTGTTAAAAGTATTTAAAATAGCTTCATTACTTAAAGCTTAAGTCTTATCTTTTTCAATATACATAACATTGAAAGTTAATTAAATTGTTGTACTAACATGGGCATCAAGCTTTGACTGTTTTGCATTTTTTTGAACCTCTGGACAACTATAGACACCAAATCATTTTAGATATTTTTATTTATATTTTTACATTTTACCTAGGGTACAAAGAAAATTTCAAACCTACAATAAAATGCAGTTTTTACTTAGGTAGCAAATAAAAAATACTGAGTAAATTTAGGTACCTATATGCAGAGTAAGGCATAATTTAAATACAATTTTATGGATAAAAAATTATTATTTGAATGCATTTTTCACAATTATTCGAATAATAATGTATTTTAAAATACAATTTGGCCCATCTCTACTGATACAGGTAACAAAGTAATTTTTGGAATTTTACAGTAGAACTGAGAAGCATTTAAATACTGAAAACTAAATAATATACATATTTAATATTACAATAGGTACTAGGTAGTAGGTACCTAATACTTATGTTTTAGAATTGCATTTAATAAATTATGAACATTTTTGTATTGTTTCAAATGGCCAATTGGTACAAAATATGTACAATATTAGGTAAAGGTATATTATATTATATAAACACAATATAACATTATTTTATGTTGTGAATTGTGACTTAATGGTTCGGATGTTACCTTAAATAATAAATTGGTAAATACTAAATAGTAAATAGTATGTATGTAGCACGATTAAAGATATATCTTTAATCGTGGTATGTACCTACTACCTAGTACCTACTATGTAGTATGTAGTATGTACTATATTACTATGTAGTTAGTTTTTGTACTAGGTAATAGGTATATTCATATAATTATGGATATAAGAATTAAGAATATAAAATAATGATAACAATGATAACTGTACAAAAGTACGGTATTTTTTGTTTAATATTTTTAGGGGGGCTGTAACTTCAAATTATTTTTTTCTGGAGAGGTGCTAAGCTGAAAGCTCCCGTATGCCAGACTTTTTGTATTAAATGTGTTAAATATCCTGGCCGAGCAGTCTTTAAAAATACGAACCAAACGTACATGGTTCGGCTTCCTCACCAAATAGAAAATACTATTCCCGGGCCGGGCCGGGCTTTCAAAAAATTTTACCGGGCCGGGCTGTCAAAAAATATTGTCGGGCCGGGCTTACTCACAATAAACAATTCCCGGGCCGGGCCGGGTTGTCAAAAAATATTGTCGGGCCGGATCGGGCCGGGCTTACTCACAAAAAACAATTCTCGGGCCGGGCCGGGCTGTCAAAAAATATTGCCGGGTCGGGCCGGGGTGTAAATTATCGGCCCGTGCAGACCTTTAGTACCTTATGGCTTATACACACGATAAAATAAATTTACAGCTTATGATAGTATTATAGTTGTATTACAATACCGCTGTAGCATGTTGCCAATATCATTTGTTGTCGGCGAACTGGTCACAACTCGTCCAACTAATCGAGGTCTATCGTGAAAAACCAGTTTTATGGAACCCAAAAAACAAATCGTACTTCAACAAAATAAAAATAAAACGATACACGGGTTGAACTTTGAACTATCAAATTTATATTCGTGTGATATGGACACAGTAAAAGTGAAGATGAACTCTTGCCGTCTTTTCGAAGAGAAAACTGACGAAAGTTGGAAAACAATATGATCATGTTACAACATACATTTCTATTTTCTACGCGCATTATGGACGCTTGTCCTCTCGAAAATGTTACAGGCGATAAAATGTTGCAGCAACGTTGCACGCAAAGCCCAAAGGCGCGTTTGGTGTGGACCCGGCTTTAGGTGTTTTTGTGCGGCGCAAGCACACGACAAAAACTTAATACTTTTAACAAAAAATTTGTACTTTATTATAACTAAATACTAAATTCATAGCTTGCTAAAATTATAATGTATGCATATCTTCAAAATCAAACTGCAGGGGCGTAGTGGATTCATAACTGCTACCACTTGGAACTGTGTTAGGAGTCGACGATCCAGATGAGTAGTTTCCTGTGTTGACATTTTGAAAATTACGTTGTTGATTTTGATGTGAAAATTGATTTCCAGTTGATCCATGAAATCCGTAGTTTGAACTAGTACCGTGGCCAAGAGGCCCATTGTGAGACGCTTCTGGTCTTGAAAGAGTAATACGCTTTAATGTGGAAAGAAACTCCATTTTTGCATCCATCTTTTGAGTATCCGTCAATTTCTTAATTGCTGGCACTAATGATAAAAGAAAAGATTTATCTCCATCAATAACTTCTTCCTTCTTGTCCTTTAAAATTTTTAACAGAGATTCCTCATAATTCATATTTTTTTTTTTGCTACTGATTGCCATGACTTGCTGAATTTTGAGCTTGAAGTGTGTTTACAGGGGAGTCGTCAACAGATATATTTGTTTCTTTTACAACTTCAGAATCGTCTTCACTTCCTCTTTGGTTTTCATTTATATCACTTAGGCTACAATCCGAGACGGTTGGTCGATCTTCCATTGTAGGAAGGAGGAATAATAACTGGTCAAAAAACACGTATTTTCGCAGTTTAGTAGTAGCTTGACCGGATTTCCCATGTTTTTGTTTGCTTAGTTCTCTTCTAAAACATGTTCTCAAGTTTCTCCATTTATTCTGCAGTTCTTTTCCTGTGGACGAAATAAAAAAAAAACAATAAAACACTGAGTAGTTTTATAAATAACAATATATTTGTTTTCAACGTTGTTTTTATCAATGTATTACTCCATACATATATTTACTATTTTCGAATTTTCCATAGGTACCTTGCAACAGGAAACAGTTTTAGAACTTCATACTTCGAGTTATCAACTGGGGAGACAACAATTAGAACAATAGTTAAAGACATATGTGAAAAGATATGGATGTGTCTTAAAGAAAAATACATGCCTGAAAGAACCGAAAGGATGTGGCACCGAATTGCAGAAAAATTTGCGGCAACAACACATTTTCCAAACTGCCTGGGGGCAATAGATGGCAAACACATTCGCATTTAAAAACCATGTAGTACAGGTTCAGAGTTCATGAATTATAAAAAAAAATTTTTTGTGGTTCTTATGGCTGTTGTAGATGCGGAATATTGTTTTACGTCAGTTGACATCGGATCATATGGTAGTGCTAGTGATTCACATGTGTTTGAAAGATCTAATTTTGGTAAAAAACTAAACCAAGGTAAACTTAACATACCACCTAATCAGCCACTACCAAACGATGACACAGGTGTTCAATGCCCTTTATTTTTGTTGCGGACGAAGCATTTGCATTATCAGATCATGTACAACGGCCATTTGGGTGACGGAATTTAACAATAGAAAAAAAAAATTATGACTATCGACTCACTAGGGCCAGAAGAATGGTCGAGTGCGCATTTGGCATCATGTCCAACAAATGGCGAATACTTCATAGAGAATTAGATGTGAACCTTTCATTTTGTGACGCAATTATTCAGGCTTGCTGCATTCTTCATAACTATGTACGCCAAAGAGACGGTGTAATATTTGAAGATACACTGTCAGAGCCGGATTAGGTACTTTGGGGGCCGCAAGCGAATGATTCAGATGGGCCTAATTAATTACTTAATATATAAAAGTAACATCAATAAAATATACAAAAGATTATTGTTTTCTATTATATATAGTTTTTCTCCGAATTTAGGGCGGAGTGAATACTACAAATAACACAATATATTTCATTATTTTATACATGAATATAAATTAGATCTAACAAAAAACCATGTCAAATTGAAAACTTTTAATCTATTAAATACATTTTTAAATTATAAGTAAATACATAAATTGTTATAAAATTAGTCGCTGTCATCGTCGCAACTATCGCCTTGTCTATTATCTTCATCAAAACATAATTCTTTTTTTCTAGTTTTTTTCATTTGCAAATGTTTGGATCGCATCTTCAAAGTCTAGAGTTTTTACAAATTCACTTTCAATACTTAAAATTCCAAAATGTTGTAAGTTATTTTGTGATAGTGAACATCTTAAAGTCTTTTAATCGGCTAAATGATCTTTCACCTGTACAGTAAGTACACATAAAAGAAAGATGTAAACGTAATAACATTTCAATATTTGGAAAACTTTCAGTCACATTTAAATCAACTATCATCTTACACATGTTAAGCAAAACGTTCTTATCTTTATTTTCGTTGGTTGTAATTAATGATAAATACGTTGACGAAAAACTTAAAAACTGTTTACACTCATTTGTAAAATCACCGGGGAAATCTTTTGGATAACTTTTTAATACATTTTTCATTCCTCTTTCTATGTGTTTGATTTTCATGTCTGGAAATGTCTGATAATAACTTAAAATTATCCCTCACGGTAGTTTAAGCGTTTATTCTATGTATTAAAACACTATAGAGCTGATCAATTAGTAAATAAAAATTATTTATTTTAAATGATTCTTTTGCGATTAGTTCATTAAAACTACTCTCGTTTCTTTTAATTTATTTTCTTTGTCTAGTTAGATAATACATATAAGATAACGTTTTATACTTATGTTCGATTTATTTGAAAATGTACATGACAGAATAACGTTTGCCGGGTCAGCTAGTCACATATTTTTTTTATACCGGACATTTTACGGCCGAATTTTTTCGAGGGCCGTAAGCAATGCTTATTTTGCTTGTAGGTAAATCCGGCTCTGATCGTCAATAGTATTGTCTTCTTCACAGTTCGTCCCCTTTGATTGACATAATGAAAATACACACGTACTTCTGAAGGAAGTCCTTAATGTTTTTGACGTAGGGTCCTTATTATAACCTCTTTTTTGGCGGAATATTGAAAATGAATTTTCTATTACATCCTGATTTAGACGGTTTGTTAGTAACAATATTATGTTATTTTTCTTTTCTTCCTCGAAAAAATTTAATACTCCATTCATAGTTTGAATGAATCCATTAAAACATGGTGGCCGAGTAACTTTTTCATTTTTTAATTTAACTAGATTTTTAAAATGGTCACAAGCATTTGATAAAAAATCTCTAACTGTACCATTATTTGTCAAAGTACAATTTTATGGATTACTGTTATACAACGTTCTACTGTTGAGACAATCAAAAGTTTTGTCTATAAATTCGACGAAATCTGCTGTATTATTAGCAGTTTTACTTTTTAACTCTTTTGTCGAAATACAAGTTCGTATCGTTGACGACATTGTATGACTTAATACTTGCGCAGCTTACTTAACGCTCATTTTTTGAAAAGAATTTGGTCTTATGTGTGCACCTGTAATTTTCAATAATGCTCTGTTTTTTTTATTTCTTTTGTCTATGTTGTATGTTTGTATGTCATTAAAAGATATTATAATGTCACCTTTTTTAAAATTATTTCCAATAAAATTATGCTTTTTAGTAGATGAGGTGTGTAAAATAAAGAAAATATTTTTTGTTAACCCACATAGAAAAAGGGGTTATCTTCTGATACATTTAACAATTTTAAAGCACTTCGATTATTTGTTCCTTGGTCACATATCAGAAGTTTTGGAAATAGACCTACGTTAAATAGTACTTGTTAAACATCAATCATAAGTGTTTTCAACACATCGTGTTTGACATCTGAATGAGCTAAGAAATAAGCAATTGGAATCTTCCATGGAGTATAAACTCCCCTGGCCATAAATACTAAAGCAGTGTTAGCAGTTTTACTTGTTCTTCCAAGCCTCCCTAAATCTTCAAACCCCTCAATAAAATCAAAATCTTTTGAATATTCCAGAAGTTCTTTGATTGAAATTTCATCAAAGCAAACACTACATACCTTATCTTTATAAGGTTTAAACTCAAACTTTCTTTTTAAATGGCTCAAAAATAATTTATTAAAACCTGATAAATATTTAGACAGACCAATCCAACGGCGAACTGTGTTTGGACTTGGTAAATTTACTCTTTGTAAACGTAAAAAATTATACGATGTAGGTGATTTGTAAAATAAAGATAAAGCCAAATTTTTCTCCTCAGTGGTTCATGGTCGACGTTTGTTTCGTAATTGCATCGTGACAATCGCTCTCGAATTAAAAGATGGAAATGTATGGGTATATTGGGTATGTATCAAACTGTTTAAAGTATTTTGTTCCTTGAATTTGTTTATATTATTTTTTAACTTAGAAATATGAGTAATCTTATAGTGTAATATTTTTTTGTGCTTTTGAATTGTTTTGTTAAATGCTTTTTTTTCTTGGAGTTTCAATAATAGGCGAAAATATTTCTTTTTGAAACAGGACTTGGCATATTTATTAAATTATTTATTCTTTTACGTTTTGGTGTATCTAGTACTTCAGATGTGGATGGGCTGGGAAATAGTAATTCTACTGATTCGGTGGTTCGTGATTTTGTATACGTTTTTAAAGGTATATTATTGAATGAAGTTAATGGCGATGATGTAACAGGACTAATATTAATGTCTACAAAAATTAAATTAAGTTTTAAATTTAGAAAATAAAAATTAGGCTGATTAAAAACGTTTTTAGAAAATTGTATCAAAATAAAAAACCGCAGAAAAAAATAAAGATTTTAAAGATTGAATTATTGTATAGTACATTCTTATAATTCCTTTCAGACGTATTTAGAAATTTGAGCCCTAGGTAAAAAAAACACCCTTTCTCAACTTAAATTTCTTCAGTAACAGTTGTATTTGTAAAAAAAAAGTACAGGATATAGGATTTGGGTGGGATACAAGAGATGAATTAATTGGTTAGGCATTTTAGGATAGATTTAAGGATTATTTTATATCTAAAAAAATAAATAACGATTCTGAATGAAGATGATTTGTCAGTGAATGTTTATAGTAAATCGTTATTGCGTATTTAACGCGCGAATTATTACGTAAAAATTACAGCCTTAGACGCTCGTTAATTTTTTTTAATTTATCGATCGCCATATTTTTTATACTTATTGTAAGCAAAACTTATGGACAAACTTATATTACATTTTCATTTCTAAACTTTGAATACCCCCCTGCCCCCCTTAAATACGTCTCTGATACCAATTAAGAGTTGTTTAAACCATGTATATTGGTAAATTTCGTAAAAACGTTTATAATTTATCGACAGAGAAAAAAAAATATAAATTTACCATTAGTAATTGAATCTTGTTTCAATTCATTATAATTATAAGGCACAGCAGAAATGGTCAGTTTTTGTTTATTGCATTTCATGAACGATTCTAAAGAAAAGTGTTCCTGACAAAGATATCTACAGTAAAGTTGATCATCATCAAGTGATAATAATTTTACGTTTCCTATAAAAAAAATTGACTATACATTCTCAGTAAACAACTAAATATTTGAAATTGTATGGACAAATTTCCTACCTGAATTTATTTTCCAAACATCCAATTTTTTTTTATCTCTAGGAAATCTAAACATTTTTAAATTTTTAAATTTACTGGATGATTTACCACAGTTATTATATTGGCACGTATTACCAGGCATTATCGATGTTTAAAAATTATTGTACAATAAACATACAATATAAACAAAATAAAATTATAGAAGTGCCAATTGGGATATTACACATCTACACTCTATCCTACACACTACACAGACACGTTATACGATAACGTCTATCGTAATTCGTAGTTATGTCTTGTGTATCCCTACTAAGTATTAATTGACTAATACTGTCCACGTGCAATATTCCCGGCCTGGGAAGCCAAAATAGTGGGAGGTGCCCTGATTAATGGGGACCGGGTTGACCTACCGACGTCAACTTGAAACCTAGTTGGTGCCACGGGAGAGGGGAGCCCCACTGTACGCCCGTCCGGCTTGCCGTCCGGGACTCAGTGCCCCTCAAGGTTGAGGAGCCTACCTCGGCTGAAACGTAGTGGGGGGTCGGACCCAAAGAGATCTCGGTCTCTCCGGCCTCAAAAAGGTACGGCTTCGGCCGGTGCTGGTGGTCCATAGACGACCCGGGACCGATCGTTCGGCTTGCCGGCGTCGCTCCCGTACGTCCTCGGCCCGCGAATAGCGCCTAGCGCTAACATGCGGACCGTGTGATCGTAGGCGAAAGCCAAAAACCCGGGAATCACGTGTCCACGTGCAATAACTATGATGGGGGAAGTATACCCCCCTATTGACGGCCGAATAATACAGTGCCTCATAGCGGCCGACGGCGCGGAATAGTCCCCAATATTTTATACAGCGTGGCTTATCTGTTTATTATAAAATCAATGGTGAAAGTAATAGGAGACTGATCTTGATTATAAGTGGGGAAGGTTTAGATTTGAAAATATTTGAGAAGAGTGCTTGGAGACATGAGAGTGAATCCGTAACAATAAGAAATTTATTAGGTGTTAGTAAGGAGATTGTTTGGAGTGCTTCTATTATTGCGAAGCATTCCGCTGTGTAGGAAGATGCAGTGGGTGGACGGTTATCAGAAAATTATATGTATAGCTCAGGGATGTAAAAATAGAAGCCTGCTGAGAGCGGAGAAACAGAGCCGTCGGTAAATATTAGAATAAACAGTGGGAAGGAGGAGTGAATGAAGTCTAGGAAAATACTATTGGCATTGTTAAGTGGTAAAGATTTAAAAAAATTTGGTGAGTGAACTAGGAAGTTTTTATTAAAATGAATTGAAGGAGTGAGTATTAGAGAAGAGAAATTTGCTTCGTATATAGGAGGTTTGTTGGAATTAATAATAAAGTTACGGGTAACTGTTAAGGAGCGTGCAGTTAAGGCTAGAATTGGAGTCGATTTTTTGACGTAGCGCCAAGAGTAATATAAATCGAGAAATGAGTTAAATATGTAGGAGTCTTTAGTGGATAAACTTTTAAGTAGGAATTTACCTGCGAGCCATTTGCATCGAATGTCGAGGGGTTGGCAAGCTGTTTCCACTTCGATCGCAGGTGAAGGGGATGACTTAAGGGCGCCAAGGATCGATCTTCAACACGAAATTTGAAATTTTTGGAGATTATTACGATGTGAAAAGGCTGAAGAGTCTGAAAAGAAACAGCCATAGTCTAACTTGAAGCGGATAATGGATTTGTAAATAAGTTCGACTTAAATAGGACATTTCTAAGTATTGACGAAACATCAGTGAAGCTGAAATGTCAGTGGACAAATTAGTTTTGATTTTTGAGACTTTACTCTCAAACTGTTCCAACAATAATGTAGGTTCAATGTTTTTCGGAGGTGTTGTAGATTCAATGATATCATGAGTATTTTTCATTATACATTTAAGCTCTTCAGTTATCCATTTTTCTGCGTTATTCGCGTTTTCAACTAACCCAAATCCAGCTTTTTTAATCCTTGGGTCGATAAATGTCACTATTGCGACTGTTTTATTTTGCACCAGCATTCCTTAACGCCTAGCTACGATTTCTATTAAATTTTGTTTGATTGAATTTCCAGTTGCTGTTTTAGTTGCTACATTTTTTAATGTATACTACAGACCTCTTATTAACGGAATAACTTTAGAAAGTGTTGGGTATTTTCAGCCGATAATTCAACAGTCATAACATCGAATGGTTTCAACAAAGGTAAACAGTCGGATAATAGTTCCCATTCTAACGAAGTTAAAAAAATGGGCGCAAGTGGAAGATATGTTATTGCCGCAGACAAAGGTGCTTTTTTCCAGTTCGTGTCCCGCTATCGTTCAAGCAGCACGTGTGTTACCTTTGTCTCCGTTATCGCTTTATAGCTGTCGTTAGCAAGTTATATAACATCAAAGTCAACATTTATCGCAGGTAGAATGTAATATTTATACGTATATACCTATTCCTCACAAATAAATGAACAAACCAATTAAGTCGCCGCCGACGCGCGGTGTCGTAATTTCCAATTCGACTCAACATAAAATGTCTATACAAAACCACACCAAACCTCAAACAACCCAACTCCTTCACCAAACCAATCAACCGAAAGTCCTATTTCTAACACCCAAAAAAACATAGATAACAATTTACGACAACAAAATATTTCAACCCAAAAAAAAAACTTTCGCAGAAACATTAAATCCTAATCCGTTCCCAAAAAAAGATCAGGCCATTATATTTGATATAGAAAACGAAGAAATCCAATTAAAAGATTACATTATAGAAATCGGAAAAATAACCAAACCTGAAACATTATTTTCGTTTCCAAAATATAAAAAAAACGAATGTATATTATATTCTTATCGACCAATGACCTAGCTAATAAATTAATTAAAGACAATGCAATACTAGTAGTACATGACCAAAATATCAAATTAAGAAAGCTATACAACCCGGATAAACGAATCATCCTTGCAAATGTATACCCCAATATACCACACGAAATAATAATAGAAGCACTTAAAGAACACAACATAACACCCACCAGTCCTATATCTTTTTTACGTGCAGGTCTTCAAATCGAAGGTCTTACATACATACTAAGTTTTAGACGCCAAATGTATATATCACCTGAAGACGAAAACAAATTACCTAGCTCTCTACTTATCAATTTTGAAAACGCAAACTGTAGGATATTCCTGTCTAATGACGAATTAACCTGCTTTCTATGCAAAAAAATCGGACACACATCAAACAATTGTCCCAAAGCAAATGAACTCGAACCCTCGGAGACAAATAATATTAGCTCATTGTCAAATACTCTAACACAGTCAGAAGCCGGCGAACCCAAAACACCTGTAGACCTAGATTCGGAAATTGATTTTTATGAACCAATGGACCATTCTCAAACCGACAATAAAGATCAATTAATTTTGACAGAATCATCTCCGATCACTAAAAGACCAGCATTAACACAATCCCCCACATTGTCGGGCTCAACAATATCAAACAATGTGACCCCCTCTCCAAACCAAAGCAAAATACATAAACCTAATCCTGCCAAAAAATCAAAATTAACGCCTGCGTCTGAAAACTTCTTAGAAAACATTGACTCACACTTATTACCAATTTAAAGTTTTTTTGCCGACAACAAGGAATTACCCATCCTTTACCCACAATTCAGAGATATAATCGAACAGGCACTAAGGAATGAAGATCTAGAATACATATGTGAACAATACGCGTGATTAGTGTCTACGTCATACTGGTTATCAAAACTTATCAGTGATAATCAATGGATCCAAACAATATTTATGCTGGTAAGGTAACTTAGGTGTTCAAGACAATTATTTTTTGTTTAGACATTTATATGTAAATGTTTGTGTTTTATACTTTTATTAATTAATATTATGTCTGGAAATCATTTATTGTCAATTTGTTCTATATTTGAGTTTTTTAAAGACTCTATAAAACAACTGAAAAGAGGTGAAATTGCATATAAGGATAATCATGTTTTGAAATTCCAAGCAGATATGAATTTACAGATAGTTACAGGTGAGATTAAGCCTAGAATGAAAAATGGTTCATATGCAGTTCAACTTCGTCTTAAATACGGATGTCTAGTAGATGCACAGTGTTCTTGCCCCCGTGGAATAGTCTGTCATCATATTGCCACATTAGCTTTCCATACTCATTATAATTTAAGTTCCACAGACTCTGCTTGTACATGGAGTTTTAGGAAAACTAGTTCAACTGAGGATATTAAAACCATAAGTGATATATATGGTAGTTTTGAGTGTCCTGATGTAAATGTGGATGAAAAAGATTTTACCTGCTTCCAACAAACATTAGCAAATCTAACATTTCCTACTGGATTTTCATGGTTATTCAAACCAGAACCTGATCCAGTAAAACTTCCAACTGTATTAATTGAAGCTATTCATGATATTCTTTTAGATAAGCAGTGTAAACATTTAGTTAAATGTAAGGATTTTGTTCGATTGAAAACATATGTCCTTAAAAAATGTGTCATAACTGACGTTTTAGTTCTACAAATTGTAAATGATACTGTCGGCCAACATAAAAATAATGTATGTTTCACATATAGAAAAAATAGACTTACTGCTAGCCATTTTGGAAAAGTACTTGCCACCTGTAAAATAAATAAATTTCCAAACTCTTTGTATAAGTCTTTAAACAATGATTCAAATCTAATCGGTGTGCATGCAATACAATGGGGCATTACAAATGAAAGTTGTGGTATTAACATTCTTAAGCAAGAAGAAACAGTTGAAGTTATTCCTACTGGGTTCTGGTTGTCGAATAATGGCTTCCTTGGAGCTTCACCAGATGGTTTGGTTGGTACTAATCATATTGTTGAAGTAAAATGTCCATGGAAGTTTAGAAACAAGGTTTTGTCAACTGAAATTGAAAATGATCACAGTTATGTTGTGTACAAAGAAAATGATCACATATTAGTGAACAAACAACATCCTTATTGGAATCAGATACAGGGTCAACTTTATTTGACAAACCGAAAGTTCTGTTACTTAGTTATTTGGACCCCAATGCAGTCAGTAATAGTAGAAGTTGAAAAAGATAATGAATGGGAAAACAATTTAAGCATTTTAGAAGAATTTTATATACAAAAGTATATACCATATTTAATAGAAAATAAACTATAATCAATATAATAATGTTTAATACAAAGGTCAGACCACATTATATGTAATTAATTCCTCATAGGTAACAAGTGTATCATTTTATTTATTTTTTTTCTAGTTGAAAATATAACAAACATTCAATAAGTAAATTAATAATTATTACATTAAAACTGTCACATATGGGTTTGAATTTCTTTAATAAGCGGAGGCTGCAAATTTGTTAACGCTGCAACCACTTGAAAAATACTTTCTGCTTGTTTAAGCATAGTAAAAGGAATAAAATTTAGTATTGAGTAGGATTTAATTCTCTGAATTGCTCTTTCAACATGTATCTGGCTTTTGCAATTGTTTCAGTCTGTACTACTTGATCAGGAGTAAACTGTGGAGTGTCTAAAAATGGAGGGATATTCAATGATATTCCTGGTGGTAATATATCTCTAATTAGAAACCCTTTATCCGCTAGAAATAGATCACCTGGTACTAGCTGTTCTAAAAGTCCACTTTTTAAAGTAATCACTTTATCAGAAGTTGACCCAGGGAATAATTTACTCACAAATGTAACTACACCATTTGGAGCAATTCCAATCAGCGCTTTCCATGTATTCCTGTGTTTATAATTGCTGTAAGTGTCTTTTTGTATATTCATAGATTGGCGAGAAACAGCAGTATAAATCTCAGTGCAATCAATAACAATTCGGCAATTTGAAAATGGTTTAAATACATTGGGCATACATAATTTATTTTTTTCTCTGGATGGTATTTTACTCATGCATTTTTTAAATACTACTTGATGTAAAATATTAATCCACGTTATAACAATATTTGTGATAGTAGCACTACTGCAGTTAAATCTGACGGCTAGATCGAAATGTGGAAAATTATGCCTCAACTTCATTAACGTTATGAGTATTTGATCTTCTTTATTAATGCTTTCAACAGACCAGGTTAAATGATATTCAATTTTCAATGGTTTTACTAAATTATAAAGAGCTTCAAATACTGAGTTTGAAGGTAAGCCAGTGTAAGAATTTAACAGTTCATCATTTTGACTCAAATTTGCATAGTTGAATTTTATTCCAAGATGTCTTAATTCAATTTTCATTGCTTCATTTGAAACAGTATTACTATTGATCAACTTTAAACTGTAAATACATGTAAAATAAAAATAATATTATTAATTTGATAATAAGATGCAAATCAAAGCACTTTCATAATTCATTATTTAACTATTTATTTTTACATTTTAGTTAAACAAATATAAATATTAAATTATAATAAAAAATTAAACTTTGAGGGTAGTTTCTGATAGATCATTACCAACCTTGAATTCGATAATGGTTTCAATGATAAATCTAGTACATCATTATTAATTTCAAGTTCAGTAGGATAAATTTTGTCACTGTTTTCAGACAAAACTTCATCGTCTGCCATAATATCTAACATATTATATGGTACAGTCTGTGTGGTTTTACGAGACCTTTTTTTCTCAGGTGTCAAGTGATGTGTACCAAACTGATGAGGACGATGAGGGAGAATTGTTGGTCCATTTTCTTTTTTACCCTCTACAAAGTGACAACTATATACGCGAGCTCCTGTCTTAGGTTCATCAATTCTTCTATAGTACATAAATCAATTTAATAGATATTATTAAAATAAGTGTCTATTATTACAATTGTTTATTAAGCACCTTATCAACTCTATCCATTTATTGGAAAGCGAAAGAATTTGCAACTCTCTTTTTCATTGTAATGGCAACATCCAAAAACACAGCACAAAACCATAATTTCTATGTTTTCAAAACATGCATATTCTAAATAGCTAGATACTAGATATTATATTGTGATTGACAAATAAATTTTAATTATGTTGCATTAAAAGCATAAATACCAGTTGGATCATCATAAATTTATGAATTTATAAATATAAGTATATGATTAGTTAGTTGAAAGCAGTCTATCATATCCGTTTAAAGATAAAATATGTATTTAAATATTTATTGTGCGATTTGTAAATAAAAGCATAAATAAGCATAAGGTAAGAAATAACTTTTTGTGTATGCATTTTATTTGAATAGGTACAACAATAGCTCACAACAAATTTAGATTTGATATTTAGTAGCATTTTAAATAACAAAATGTGCTCACCAATCGATGAATATTACTTCAAGAGTTCAAAAGAAAATTTTAATAAATTAAAAATTGTAATTATTTATTAATCAATAGTGAAATAATTTATAAATTATTATAATTACACATAAACTTCAATTTGTTTGGATCCAGCAGTCTCTATTGATAAGGATTGATAACATTTGTGACATCACACTAATCACGCGTATACAACATCTCAATCAAAACTATGATAGATATAATTGAAAAATTCAAACCTAAAATTCAATCAAATAGTTGTAAAATCGGATTCACTCGCCTACGTAACAAATTATTCAATATATATTTAGACAAACATCAGAGTAAAGACACACAAATCTAAAACAAACCATTATCCTACCAAAGAATAAACAAATAAATAAATAAAAAAATAATAATAATAACAAAAAAAAATGAATAGTAACAATATATTTAATACATTTTCAACAAACAATTCAAATATTAATATTATCCAATGGAATGTTGTGTAAATGGTTTCTACAATAGACTCAACGAAATCAAAATTTTAATTAACACACAAAACTTCAATATTATTTGCTTACAAGAAACCAACTTTACCCATAAGTCATTGCCTAATATCAAAGGCTACCAAGTTTTTACCAAAAATCGACATAACTGCAGTAAGGCCAGCGGAGGAGTTGCCATTTTTACTGATACTTCGTACCCAGCACAAGAAATACCAATAATATCCCAGCTGGAAGTAATTGCAATCAGATTAAAAGCCAAAGAAAACTAAACTATATGTAACATCTATTTACCTAACCATACTAATATCAACCTTAATGATATTCAAGATATTATTAATCAACTTCCAACAACTTTTTATTTACTTGGTGACTTTAATAGTCATAACATTCTGTGGGGTTCTCAGCACACCGACGCCAGGGGTCGGATCATTGAAACAATTCTCGATAACCCTAATATTATGCTTTTAAATGATGGAAATGACACACACTTCACTGCAGCTTCAGGCAATACATCTTCAATCGACCTAACTATATCATCTACATCAATAGGCTGCAATTCCGAATAGAAAGTAATACCAGCAACATATAGTAGTGACCACTGGCCCATCATTATCAACCTTAAATATCGAAACAACACGGAATATTACGAACTCCCGCCCAAATGGAAACTAAAAAACCCAAATTGGGAATTGTACACACAATTAACGCAGTATAAAATAGATAAACTGTTTATTCCAGATAATGAAGATATGGAAGTAACACTTAGTACTCTCGAAAATATCATTTTAACCTCAGCCTCCAAATCAATAGACACAACTCGATACAAAGATAAAAAACCCGTGGTCCCCTGGTGGAACGAAGCTTGCGATACGTCTATTAGGAACAACAAAAAAGCCTATAATAGATACAAAAAAACCAATAATATAGTCGACTTAATTGAGCTTAAAAGACTCAGAGCTATAGCTAAACGAACCATTATCGATAGCAAAAAATTAGTCTGGCTGAACTTTACTAAAACATTAACAACCACTACTTCCCCATCTGAAGTTTGGGGAAAAATAAAAGCAATGAAAAGTATACCAGCACACAAAAACATCAAATTTTTACAGACTGATACCCAAAATCTAACGGCATCTATAGACATAGCAAATGAACTTGGCCGTAAGTTTGAAGAAAATAGCAACAACTCAACATTAGACCCACTTTTCCTAGAACATAAATACAATAATGAAGATTACAATATATTTAAAACACCTTAAGCGAACTCACTCATCGACGAAGACTTAAGAGTATTAAATGATGAAATTACTATTTGCGAACTAATGTTAAGTCTCAATAAATCCAAAAGCAAGAGCTGTGGTCCCGATAATATTCATACGACACTTACCTACCTGTTCAATATATACGACAGGCCACATCGGTTATCGGTCGGGATTTCACCGGCCGACTATTTTTCGTCGAGTGATACCTCGGCCACTTTACCCACCTGCCCTCCTGTCATGGTACCGGCTGCGATAACTATTGTTCAAAGTCCGCCGGCTTACTGAGTGGTTTAAGCACAAAAATACCTATGTACAAAATTGTAGAAGACATTCAAATCTAGGTATGTAAGAAGCCGGATTTTTGAAATTTGAATTTTAAGCCCTAGAAAAAGCTATCGAAAAAAAGATAAAAAAGAGAGTAATTCAACATGCTGTATTTCACGCAGTTTTAAAGATATTAAAAATCGTCTTACGTACCTAGATTTGAACATCCTCTGCAATTTTGTAAATAGGTGTTTTTGCACTAAAACCACTCAGTTATCCATATTATTGGAACGCGCAAACGTATTTTTAAAGAAAATCACATAAAATCACGACCGACATGTGCTGCTTTATGTTTATTTGCGGCAGCTGTCAACAACGATTGTAATCCCCGACCCGCAAAACTACCACGTCCTAGTTCCAAACCGGATATCGACGTGTTGCAGCGCCGATAAAGAAATAATAATAGATTATAATTTTATTATTATTTTCGAATATGACGGCCACACGTCGCTCACGACATATGAACAATAGTAATACACATAATTAGTAGTGTAAAACTTATTTAAACAATTTCTATATGTTTTGCGCGTTCCAAAAATATGAACTACTGAGTGGTTTAAGCACAAAAATACCTATATACAAAATTGTAGAGGACGTTCAAATCTAGGTACATAAGACGCCCGATTTTAGATAACTTCCAAACTTCGTGGAATTTAGCATGATGAATAATACTGTTTCATACTTTTTTTTTTCCAATACCTATTTTTAGTATTTCAGATTTGAAAATCGAATATCAGATTTCTTACGTACCTAGATTTAAATACTCTCTACAATTTTGTATATAGGTATTTTTGTGCTAAAACCACTCTGTAATCCATATTGTTGGAACGCGGAAAACATGTAGACATTTTTGTGAACAATTTTATGATATTTTTCATGCCGTCGCGCGCCGCGCTGTGGTCGATGTATATATAGTCCGCGCACCGAGAGAACGCTACTGGGCGGCGACCAATATACGTCCGTTTTCGCGCATTCCCACCACTAAACCTTGTCGAATGCTAGCCGCCGTCAACGCGCGCCGCAGCCACCGTGCCGCCACCGTCGCCACCACCGTCGCCGCGCTGCCGTCGTGTTAGTGGTGTTGTTGTATACAGCGTGTTCTGTAGTGATTTCCCGTATTTTACGTTATAGCCTACAATATTCACCAAGTTTTTTGTCTTCGCGTGTTTTAGCATACCATTGCTTATAAGTATTTTTACTATTGTGTAACATAGAATACTTAATACATAATCATGGATCTCGTCGATGTTTCACCTTCCAAAAAAAATCCTCGTGGAAAAGTAAGTGTTTGTATTATTATTTTTCTATAGCAAATTCTTAATTTATAAATATAAATTTTTTTCTTTAGTTTGTTGGTACTGCTCAAAAGCAGATAATCATCAATATGTACAAGGATAAGGTCAAGCAACAACTTGAAAACCCAGATAGCCCCAAATTGACCTACAGACAAATGCTTTTAGAAATCAGTAAATCAAGTGGTATTGGACAACGTACCGTACAAACAACATTGGCCGAATATAAAACAAAAGGTACAGTATCATCACCAAATAAAAATAAAATTAGACCTACAATACTTGAAAAAGTAGATAGCTTTGACAAAGATGCTATTAGACGAAAAATACATGGATTTTGGTTGAACCGTGAAGTACCTACACTCCCAAAAATGTTAGTAGCAATTAATGAAGATGATACTTTACCAAATTTCAAACCTTCTTCATTTCGAAAAATATTAAAAGATTTGCAATTTGTTTATGCAAAAAAATCTCGCAATAGTGCGTTAATCGAAAGAGAGGACATAATAATTTGGCGTGGAAGATATTTAGACCAAATAAGAAAATACAGAGAACAAAATAGACCCATATATTACCTCGACGAAACATGGGTAAACGCCGGTGAAACGCATAGCAGAGCATGGCGTGACAGTACGGTCAATTCACCGCGTGACGCATTCCTCACCGGCCTCACAATGGGACAAAAGGAACCCTCGGGAAAAGGCAAGAGACTTATTGTATTACATATCGGATCAACTGACGGCTTCTTACCTGGGGGCCTTTTATGTTTTGAGTCAAAAACCCAATCTACGGACTACCACGATGAAATGAATGGTTCTACTTTCTTTGAATGGTTCGTAAAAATTCTGCCGTTACTCAAAGAAAACGCCGTCATAGTAATGGATAACGCTGCCTATCATTCCGTGAAAAAAGATCGAATTCCAGTGATGTCTTGGAAAAAACAAGACATCATAAATTGGCTGGAAAGTAAAGGCGAGAACATTTCTTATCCAACAACAAAAGGGGCATTATTATCTCAAGTCAAAACAATACACACGGAACATGACAAATACGTTATTGATGAGTACGCGAAAGACAACAATAAAACAGTATTAAGATTGCCGCCATACCACTGCGAGCTGAACCCAATAGAGCTCGCATGGTCGTCTGTTAAGAGCTATGTCCGGACTCACAATAGTACCTTCAAACTAAAAGACGTCAAAGAGCTTCTGGAAAGAGGCGTGGAACATGTAACACCGGAGATGTGGACTAATTTCGTTGGGCACGTCGTCAAAGAAGAAGAAAAATTTTGGACTATCGACAGCATAACGGATGATTATATGGACGAAGAACCTGGACGTCATATCCTAACAATAGGTGATACAAGTTCAGATTCTGACTGATTGATTTCTTTGTATTTTGTATTTTTTGTATTTTTTTGTATTTTTTTGTATTTTTTTGTATTTTAATTATTTTATTAATTAGTTTTGTTCAAATTTATGTAGGAATTAATTAATAAACACATTTATAAAATATTTATATATTTATTATTTTCACTTTACTTGAGTCCGCTGTATACAGACACTTGTTGATGCTCGGCGCCGGCGGCAATTTAATTAGTCGACGATCATCGAGTAGTAAGTGGGGGAATTTACGGCGGCGAGCGATCACGGAAACGCGGAGCTCGTTCATTTAGATGCGCCAACGAGTAGCGTTCTCTCGGTGCGCGGACTATAGTGTAGTATACATTGAAACTATAATATTACAAATAACTAAATTGGCATGACTAACAATAATTCATAAAAATAACTTTAGTAAATTATTCAGTGTTCCTTTGAGCGCAAGGACGATAACCGAGTTCTATATTTTCTAATGATGACTTAATTTTTTATTTTTTATTTATTTATTTATTTATTTATTTATTTTAAATTTTAAACGGGCCAGGCCCAAATACATAATTATTATATAGAGACAATCGTTTCTTAAAACTACGTTACAATTTTTAGATACAATATAAAAGTATAATATTATTATATAATTAAGAATTTTTGTTATTAAGTATAGAATTATAATAAGTTTTAAATGAGTGAAAGTTTGGTGAGATGAAAATATCAGTATTTAAATTATTTATTGCTTTCATGATTCTGTTAACGGGGGTGTTGCTTGCATAGTTAGTTATTTCGACGTTGATATAAAATGTATTTTTATTTCGAACACAACGTGTAGGAACGTGGAAAGAAAAGTGACTTAAGAAATCAGGACAGTCAATTATTCCGAATTTATAAGAAAAATATAAATCTAACCTTAAACGACGATTTTCTAATGTTTCAAGGTTAAGGATGGACAAAAGTGGAGAGTAAGAAGAATGTGGTGCCCTAGGTATGGAACATTTAAAAGCAAGGAAGCGTAAGAATTTTTTGCTGGATTTTTTCTAATTTTAATTTGAAACCAATTTGGAATGGAGACCATATAATTGTGCCATATTCACATATAGAGCGTACCAAAGAACAAAATAATGATATTAGGGCATGTTTATCAGTAAAATCCGAACAATTACGAATAATAAATCCAATGATCTTGTTTGATCTGTTTATAATGTTATTAATGTGACAATCAACTTTAAGTTTAGTGTCAAAAAGAATACCGAGGTCCTTAACAGGCCCAGTAGTTCGATTTAACACTACTCCTTTGATATGATAGTCAAAATTAGTAACGACTCGAGTTCTTGAAAAATTCATTATCTGGCATTTATTTGTATTAAGAGTAAAATTATTTTGGATACACCATTTATAAAGAATGTTCAAATCAGATTGAAGTAGATTAGCATCAAGTTGGTTGTTGACAACACGAAAAATTTTTATGTCATCGGCAAACATTAATTTAGAAGAATTTAAAAAAGTTATATCATTGATACAAATAAGGAATAATATTGGAGCTAGATGGGATCCTTGAGGGACTCCGGAAGAAACGATTATTGGAGAAGACCAAAACTCTTTATAAGTTACTATTTGACGTCTATTACTTACGAAAGATACAAGCCATGATAGAAAAGGGTCAACAATACCAATCTGTTTTAATTTTTAAATAGGATTCAGTGGCGCACACTCAATCTTACTAACATGGGTCGAACATTAACAGCGATGACCACCCACCCACCAACCATTGGCAAAGCAACTCCAATATAGACCCTCTGGACACTAAACTCGTCAAATCAAATTATATTCCTATACACTTAGATCAACATCCTAAACTAGCGTACACAAGACAAAACTATAGCATATTATATAATTACAATATGCTATAGTTTTGTATAATAATTATATATTATTATATAATTAAATACAATTTACTATAATTAAGTTGTATATAATTTTTAAAGAGGGGAAATATAATTACATATTTGAAATAACTATATTAATACAACAATGCTTTTTCTAACAATACACTTTTTCTAGCAAAATCGTTGATTATTTGATCAGTTTCAATTTTGATATCTGATTCACACGAAAGTATCATTAAGTTCTCAAGTCTTCCTTCTGCCATAGTGCTGCGTAATTTGTTTTTCACAATATTTAACTTTGAGAATGATCTCTCTGGAGTAGTACTGGCCACTGGGAGAGTAACAGCAATTTTTAAGGCAGTAGTAAGCATTGGGAATGTAGATGATAGGCCACTGATTAGCAAAACCTTTAAAACAATTGACAAACTGCATCCATTTTTATGAAGTTTTGGTATTTTTTTGACTTGCTATTGTGATTATTCTCAAAGCTATCTTCTATTTCTGAATCTGATTCTTCATCAGTCAATGAACCACTGAAGTCATCATCAATTTCTATTTTAGAGTTATGTAATTGTAAGGGCAATAATTTCACTTGTTCAAAATTGAAATAACTTTTAGAGAACTGCAAATATTCCCTTTTTAAATCATCTTTCTGTATAAATTTACTGTAAACATCAGAAAACACATCAAATGCATCTTTAGGTAATAAATCATTATTTTTTGAAATTTCTTCTAAACGTCTACGAGAAAATAAGGATAAATCTTTGTAAATACCCTTGGCGATTTCACTGAACCTTTCTTTAATCTGTATAATTGCAGTATCATATGCAACAAAAAAAGTTTGAATTTTAAAATTTTGAAGTGGACCAGTGATAACTTCATCTTGGGTTTCTTCAGCAGACTTATTTGGAACTCTCTTTGAACGATTTAATGGCAATAGTTTAAAATCTTCGTTATCCACAGATGTACACATTTTAAACCTATCAACTTTTTCCTGTAATTTTAAAAAGTTTTCATCGCTTCTGGCATTTTTTAGTTCACGTATTTTATCATCAACTACAGCTATAACTCCAATTAGGTCTATGTCTACAGTTTGCAACATTTTACTCAAAGGTGTCACAATTTCAAATAATTGTTTGTAAATAAATGCAGTTAACAAAAATTTGTCACAAATTAAATTTTCTTTTAAACATTTTGCTTGGTGGGCTCCTTTTCGATCACTTAAACATTCACTTTTTTGAAGTTCTTCCAATGTGTCACATAATGCATCAAATGTATCCAAAACTGTGTTTAATGCCGAATCATGGGACCACCACCTTGTTGTCTGAACTCTTTTAAATCGACGTTTACGTTGTTTGTTACCATAACATTTTTCTTGATGTAGTTCAAATAATGCAACCCTTTTCTTGCTTGAATTAATAAAATCATGTACAGTTTCTATAATTCCAAACATATCAACAGCATTCACAGAGGAGCTAACTGCATCGGTAAGGACCAAATTTAGTCGATGTGCATAACACCACACAAAAATAGCAGCTGTATTAGAACGCCTAATTATAGCTCGGAGACCATTATATGAACCACGCATATTACTAGCCCCATCATAGGACTGTCCCACTAAATAATCATTCCAATTTAAAGAATTGTCTTTACAAATTTTTTCAAAAATATTAAACAATTGTTCCGAAGAAGTATTATTGCATTCTTTTAAGTTAATTAACCTTTCATTGATTTCTCCACTATCTTCATTTAAATATCTTATCACAAATGCTAACTGTTCTTTTCTAGAGTTATCAAAGGTACTATCCATTGTAAGACTAAAAAATTTGGCAGTTTTTATTTGTTTTAAAACCACAACACGAGTATAACTAGCTAAAGATTCTATAATTTGATTTTGTCGTCTCCATGAAATAAAATCATACTTATTTTTATTTTTTTCTTGATGCCCAACAATTTAAGTTGCAAAAATAGGATGATATTTGCCCAGTAAGTAAACTAGATCTTTGAAATTTCCTCTTAAATTGTCTGACCAACGTTCTCGATGTCCTCGAAAAGCAAGAGAATGTCTAGCTAAATATAAAATTATTTCAATAATAACTTCAACAATCGTACGATTTGTTGCAACAAACTCATTTCTTGCTTTTAACATACTAGGCAAAAGAGGCAAACATGTATCTTCTAATTTAATTTTAAGACAAGCTTCAATATGTTTTGATGATGTTTCGTGCATCACTATTCTCTCAGATGCTTTATTCCAATTGCTGAAGCCTGTCCTAGTCCATACAGTACTTTTTTCATTTCCGATTAATATGCAATAAATGCAAAATATTTTATCTTTACTACAAGAGTAAGAAATCCATTCTCTTCTAGTAGCTGAACCATCTGTCATGATTTTCATATACCACGAACATTGAAAACTTCTACTATTGTATACTGGAAATCTTTTATTTGGCATATCAATTTTTTGAGGTTGACAAGGGCCATTATTTAGAATTAATTTTCTTTTTTCGTAAGAAAATGGAGCTAGCAACGTCAATTCAGCTGGATCATTTGAGAAGACATCAATATTTGCATCAACTAAAAATTAAAAATTAAAATTAACTAATATTTGATATTTAACTATAAAAATTACATTCATGAAAATAAAATAAAACAAATTAATAGATTTCATATCAATAGACTCTCAAATTTCTAGTATTTGCATAAATATGAACACTTTATAACTACAGATTACAATGGTCAAAAGACAATCAAAGTTTGATATTCTTTTATTTATTAAGATCTTTTGATCTTTGAAATGTATGTAAAGAAGGGGCACATACTAACTTACCAGAACTGGAGGAATTATATGTCAAATTTATATTTTCTGTAGTAGTTGTAATTTCTGCTGTGGGAATTTGGAATAGATCTGTATACACACTATCATCATTTGGTTCAATATTTAAAAGGGTTTCAATACCTAAAAAAAATAAAAATAGTATATAATATACATTTAATAATTTATTAATAATATAAATCAGTGGCGTGTTGAACTCATTTTTGTTAACTTATTATATTATATATTAGTTAATTACTTTTAAATAAATAATATAATTTACCAGATATATTATGATCACTATTTATACATTTAATGGTCGTTGTACTATTTGAATCTGTAACTGGAATAATTTTATCAGGTTCCTTGTTTTCATTTTCCATTTCTATCGCATTCATATCTTCCAATGTTGTTAAATTTTGCCCTTCTGTAATCATAAATCATTTATTAATACTGAAAATAAAAATGTTATATGTCTGTGTTAAATTTATTTTGAAAAATTCAAAATAGCCAATTTGTAAATTTGGATTTTAGAAAACTTTTGATTGTAAAAACATTTATTCAAGTCAAAGTTTATTTTTTTGAAATTTTTGAAAACTCATTACCTTTGCTAAGTTGTGTTGACCCAGACATAAAGAACATTAAAAAGAATAATAAATATAAAATATTATAGGTAATTAATTAATTTATTTATTTACTATAAAAAATAAAAATAAAAAATATTAAATTACATGTGTAGCACAAGAATCAATGAACTATATTATGTAAAAAAAAAAATTGAAGAATATTGATTACAACTAAAGTATAGTTTTATAATTAATTACTTTTAAATAAATAATATAATTTACCAGATATATTATGATCACTATTTATACATTTAATGGTCGTTGAACTATTTGAATCTGTAACTGGAATAATTTTATCAGGTTCCTTGTTTTCATTTTCCATTTCCATCGCATTAATATCTTCCAATGTTGTTAAATTTTGCCCTTCTGTAATCATAAATAATTTCTTAATACCAAAAAAGAAAGAAAAATTACATCTGACTTAAAATAAATTGTCACCCATAAATCATTTAAATTTAATCGATTATTGCAATAGTGTATGCTGTATTGATGTAGTACTTTATATATGGTGACCAGATATTTAAAAAAAAAAGTACAAATCCTGTAGGTTTTACAATATAACATATTATTATGTTATATATATAAATATAAAATACAATACAAATTAAACAACCTTTATTCATTTTGAATTATAACTGACATAACTTATCATAAATTTGTAATCTTACTATTAATTAAAAAAAATGCACCTGTTTATTATTTCACTTGAATTGTATGACTTTTGTATCACAAAAATTTAAATATTAATAAACTTTTAATAAAGAAAACATTCAAAAACTTTTTTACATATAATCTATTTACCCAAACATTTAACTTACCTAATTATTAAGAAATACAATTTAATATAATATTTAATATCTAACTAACTTATAAAAGGAACAAATATTAATATTTTAAATATTTTTGAGATCTATGCATTTATTTAAGTTTATTTGATCTGTTTTCAACTTTTTAAATACTTCATAACAGATTACGTCATTAAAAAAATTCAGAAACTTAAGTATTTTTGACATATTATCATTTTAACATAAATTTTTAACTTACCTACTAAATAAGAAATATAATTTAATATAGGTACCTATTTAAAAATAACTAACTTTTAAATGGAACAAATATCAATATTTTAAATATTTTTAAGAACCATGTTTTTCTATTTCTAATTTACATTTGCTATTTTTACATCATTTAAAATAATTACTTTTTGGTGTAGGTACTTCAGCAATTAGTCTAGGACAATAGGACATGTCTTAAAAAAAAAAGTACTATCCTTATAAAATAAGTACATCTGGTCACCGTATTAAAAATACTATTCATATAAAATACTGTAGCCTACAGTATTTTATATGAACAGATTATAAAATAATTAGAAATTGGCATGTTTTGCAGATTGAATAACTATAACATAGAAGTATAGAACATAGGTGGCTAAGGTATACCATTTATAAACTGAATTGTAAATAATATCTAACATCTAATATACCTGGATGAAATAGAAAGGAATTATAAAATTTTAATTCTAAAAATAAATGATAGATCATAATAATAACATATTAGCATAATACTTAATACTTACCAGTTTTTTTGATTTTTTTTGTATCAGACTCGGTAGAACAAGAAGACGCCGAAATTCTTTTAAAATAAGTAGTTAGATATTTTGAAGTTGAATTTTTGTTTTTTATCGATTTGCACGTACTTAAATGTCTTCCCCAATTTGTTGAATTCAAATTATTTTTTTTTTTACCACATAAACATGCTTCGATGACAGACATGATTGATTAATAATTAATAAATCAAAATAAATACAACTATAAATCCAGAGTACTCACAAGAGTACAAGACACAAAGTCACAAGTCAAACTTAAAACTTCAAACTAATAAGTTATAAATTTATAATATTATAAGAAAAATCCGTAGTCGTACTGGCTAAACGGATGTGGACAGCAGTTGTAGCAATGTAGTAGTACATTATTATTACTTACTTTATCAGGATTTACCAATACGGGCAATACCAATACGATAACAATATAGCACGCGGTTTGCTATTAATAAACCACTAATAATAAAAACAACTCGCTGTAATAATGTTCACTGTTCACTCAAAACCAAAATCAATTATTTTGATTATTTAATTTTTCTTTTATTTTTGTAACATTTTGTAATTTGAATAAAATATTGTTGGCAGTGGGAAACAAAGGACTCTATAATATTAGGTATTATTATTTAATCCCGAAATAGTATAATCATTTATCATGCGGGCATAAGCAATCGCGGTCGTTGAGCATATATTTAGAAACCAACCAGCTTATCTGTGTATCTAATATTATTTAATATATTTTCCTAATACATTTATACATTCAACATTGTAAGTTGAAACCGACCGATGACAATTGATAACCGCCTGCATCGACAGACTGATGTTTTCGACGTACTAATTTACTACTAAATTGTCTAAATTGTTGAACTATAATTAACAGGTTTTATGCTGTAGAGTGTAGCCTGTATAGGATGTAGGTTACAGAAGTAAGACTTCTACAAAATTCTAACTATAATATTCATCATCTCTCTATATAAAAGGCTAGGCTATAATAACGGTCAACCACCACCCACCACCCACCACCCAAATTTTTTAGGGGGTCCACTGACCCCTTTGACCCATAACGTGTGCGCCACTGATAGGATTTGATGATTAATTTTATCGAACGCCTTAGTGAAGTCTGTGTAGATAACATCTACACTAGATCCCCTCGAAAAAGCGTCCGATAAAAAAGTTTGAAAATTAAGCAAATTGGTCATTGTACTTTTATTACGTCTGAAACCATGTTGATCGTCAATAATTACGTTATTAAGGTTGAATTGAATTTTATTAGCGATTATTGCTTCAAATATTTTAGGTATAAGGGAGAGCAGAGAAATGGGTCGATAGTTAGATATGTTAGAAATATCAGAAGACTTAGGGATGGGCCGAACGAAACTTGTTTTCCACGCATCAGGGAAAATACTAGATGAGAGTGATAAATTAAATAAGTATAATAGAGGTGGGGAAATAGTATATTTACAATTTTTTAGAAAAACGTTTGGTATTAAATCGGGACCGGGACTGGAAGAGGAATCTATAGAACTAAGAGATTCGAATACTGCGGATAATTCAATTGAAACAGAGTTGATAGAAGAAAGGAGAACTTTAGGTGGAGTAGGTAGCACGTAATTAACATCAATAGAATCATAATTTTCATAGACACTTGAAAAATATTTGGAAAAAGCATTAATAATATTAGTAGGAGTAGTTAACTGTTCATTATCTAAATACATACAATTAGGTAAAAAATTATTTTTACGTTTGCTATTAATAAACTTCCAAAATTGTTTAGGGTGTGTTTTTAAATTGTTTTCAGTTTTATTTATAAAATTACGATAATCTATTTTTGAGTAAAATTTACATTTAGCTCGAAGATTTGAAAAAATATTGTAGTCACTCAACAAACCAGAACTCTTAAACAATTTATGAGCAATTTTTTTCTTAAAAATTAAATCTTTTAAATTTTTACTAAACCATGAAGGATAGTTTGAGTTACGCTTAACTATTTTGGGTACAAATATATCAATGATTTCATACATTATGGAGTAAAATAAATCGACAGATTCATTTATACAAAGATTTTGAAATAAAACTAGCCAGTTTACTGATGCTAAGGAAAAATTAATATCCACATAATTACAATTAAAGAAATTATACATATGAAGATTATATTCAATTGTTTTATTTACAATTATGGAAATAGAGATAAGTAAGCCCGGATGATAATTATCACTGGGGATAAGAGGATTGGTCGATTTATTAACAGATAAATTATTAAAGTTAGAGAGAACTAAATCTAAAACCGAGACAGTATTATTTGTGATATTATTAAACTGATAAAGATTTAAAAAAGATAATTTTGATAAAAATTCTAAGTTAGTTTTATTCATTTTCAAAAGATTAGGAAAGAATCCATTTAAGCTGGGAAGCCACTGAATTTTAGGTAAATTGTAATCTCCAACCATAATTATGTTTTTTACATAAGGAAATTTTAACAATAATGTATTGATGATGTCAAAATGGATATTAAAAACTGATATGTCAGTATTAGGTGGAAAGTAAACATTGCCTATTATAATATAATCAATATCAATTTTAGTAATGACAAATAAATGCTCGACTGGACTAACGGGTACAGGTAACAAACGAGAATGATATTTATTAAGAATTGATAATGAAACGCCTCCGCCTCTAGAACAATTACTTGTAATTGGATTACGGTCGGAACGATAAGTAACATAATTAAGAAGACCTAACTCGGACGTATTAATATTAGAAGATAGCCTGGTTTCAGATAGAGCAATTATGTCATAATCACATAGATAAACATTGCACATTAAAGTATTTAATTTAGTGTTGAGTCCGCGAACATTCTGATAATATAAAATTAAATTATTTGTAGACTGGCCGTTTATAAGTTTTTTGAAATAGTTGGAATACCTTTGACAAATTTCAAGAGTAGATTTGGTTCACCAGCAGCTTTGCGTTGCTCGAGTTTTGATACCACATCACGAAGTTGGTTGCGTTGCATATTAGTACGATCCGGAGATATTCGAATGGAAGCATAGGTAGACGATGTTCGTAGCTTATGTTCTCTTAGGTTTCCGGAGATCGTAACCTAAGAGAATCCTAAGAGAACATAAGCTACGAACATCGTCTACCTATGCTTCCATATTAAACAAAACGCTAAGGGAAATAAATTTAGACGAGTTTTTACAAAATCCCCATCAGAGACCCAACCGTCCAGGTACACGTAGTCAAAAAGATATAATTCACACCCAACTTGTCCCCGCGAAAAGAGGAAAATTAACAAAAAAAATGTCACCGCCTTCAATAGTATTAACCATTAGCGAAGCATTAAATATTATACCTAGCTCCCTATGCTGCTAGTAACTTACAAATGGAATTAACTTTAATTAAAATGGAAAACGGAGAATCCGTCACAAATTATAACAATCGCGTAGAAGATATATTTCAAAAACTATGTAATGCCCTTACGGCAGGTGAAAACGCTGCCGATAGCGATGCCATTCGACGAAACGCATTTAAACAAGCATTAGCAAGTTATATACGTGGGCTAAATAGTAATTTACAATTTAAAGTTGAAACAAAAAATCCACTAACATTAGAAATAGCTATGCAAGTAGCTATAGCCGCAGAAAAAGAAATATTAACAAATAAGGCTTTAAACGAGTTAAGTAATCTGTCGGTCAGGCCAAACGAAAGAATTAATAGGAATATAAATAGGAATAATTTTAATAATAATTATAACAACAGAGGAAATCGAACAAATTTTATGAACAATAATAACAATAATTTCGTACCAAATAATAGAAATAATTATCAGAATATACAGCCGCGTAATAACAATAATTTCGGAAATATGCAACATCGTTATAATGGTATTAATAATAATAATAATAATAATCCACCTCAGTGTTATAATTGTCAAAAGATAGGACACATAGCTCGTGATTGTCGTTCGCGCCCACCGAGGAATAACTATAATAATTTTACAAGGCCACCTACAAATTATAATAATGAATCGTCACCGTTAATTTGCTCATTCTGTCAACGTATTGGTCATAACATTGAAACGTGTTATACGAAACGTAATCATGAATTAAGGAATAATAATGTGTCGGGAAACGATGGAGCACCGATCGTGAACGACGCTCTCCGACCGGTACACCAAATAACGTCGCAATAATAAATGAACCCCGTGTATTCCACATAACATCGGGATTAACAAATAATCATATAACTTGTAACTCGCCCGCGTTTCTAAATAAACATGCAAAATTATTAATTGACACTGGTTCAGATTTAAATATTATTCGTATTAGTTGCTTACAACCCGATTTATTGGTAGATGAACGTGCAACGGTTAAACTTCGCGGTATAAATGATGTAATTACACAAATAATAGGAAAAATAATTATACCAATACAGATAAATGAAAAAGAAATACAAACTGAATTTCAAATAGTAGGCAAGGACTTTCCAATACCGCATGAAGGTATTCTTGGTAATACATTTCACTTTCAAAATAAAACAATAATAAATAATGGAGATGGAACATTAATAATTCCCGAATTAAATAATGAAATTTGTTTTACGCTACAACCACGTACGGAAACCATGGTATCCATTCCGATAAAATTAATTAATAAAGAAAGTAAAGATATATTAATTCTAAAACAAGAAATAAAAGAAAATGTATATTGTGGCAACATAGTTAATACAGTAAAAGATGACAAAATAACCGTATCCATATTAAACATATCTGAACAAATACAGGAGATTAGGCATTTCGATTTAAGAAATATAAAATATGAGGAAGAATATGAAAATCACATAAATATTAAAATTGATAAAAACGATACAAACAGAATAAAAGAAATAAAGAAATTAATTAATACCGAGCACATGAATACAGAGGAACAGGACGCTATAATGACATTATGTGTAGAATACGCCGACATATTTTATTTAGACACCGATAAATTAACTGGCACTAACGCCATTGAACATCACATTAGACTACCCAGTAACCAGGTTCCCATATTAAAACGACCATACCGACTTCCTCAAGTACAAACCGCAGAAATCGACCGACAAATAAATAAAATGCTAAACGACGACGTAATAGAATCATCCCGATCGCCTTGGAATGCCCCATTATTATCAGTAAAAAAGAAATTAGATTCTTCAAATGTAATTAAATGGCGAATAGTAGTGGATCATAGAGCACTAAATAACGTTACCATAAATGAGCCTTACCTATTACCGAACATTGAAACTATTCTTAGTCAACTTGGTGAATCTACCCTTTTTTCTGTTTGTGATTTATCTCAAGGATCTCGTGAATGTACAGCATTTTCTACTGAAAAGGGTCACTATCACTATAAACGTATGCCAATGGGATTGAGAAATTCCCCTTCAACATTTCAAAAATTAATGAACTAAAAAATTAATAGGATTAAAATGTTTAGTTTATCTAGATGATATTATAGTAAATGGAAAAAATTTAATTGAGCATAATATTAGGTTGCGTGAAGTATTCAATAGATTACGAGAAAATAATTTATCTATCCAACCGCACAAGTGTGTATTTTTAACAAAGGAACATAACACACTGACGAGTTATTTCGTCCATTTTTCGGAGTTTTGTTGCTACTTAAGCACCATATATATCATATTCATCCTTCTCCATTTTCTTTCGGCTCTCTTTTTGTTTTTGCATTAAATACTCATATGCCTGGGATACACGTATCTCATTTTTATCTTTTTCTATTTTCTTCTTCTTTCGGGGTGCCATTGGTGCACTAAATGTATTTTTTTCAATGTTAGTTTCACTCGAACAGTCAAGATTTATTTGTCCCTCATCATTGTTTTCTTTGATGATGTTGACATTGTCTTCTTTGTTTTCAATATAACTTTCATTATTCATATCATCACTGGCATCATGTTCATCGTTGCTTTCACTAATATCTCCCTATTTAAAAAAAATTATATCTTATGATTATATGAAGTACAAATAATTTTATTATAAAAAATGATGAAAATATTTTTTCATAGACACCAAGAACTCCTAGTGAATGGCAAAAGTTCTCAGATGTATTTGAAAAAAAATGGGATTTCCCGAATTGTATTGGCGCTCTAGACGGGAAGCATGTGGTCATACTTTCTCCTATTAATAGCGGTAGTGATTTTATTAATTATAAAGGAACATTCAGTATCGTTCTTATGGTTTTGTGTGATGCTGACTATAATATAACTTACGCCAATATTCGATCACAAGGTAGGTATCGGATGGATGTGTTTTTCGTGATTCTACCTTCTCAAATAAATTAAAAAACGGAATGTTAAATTTACCTGCACCAAGATTTGGATCCAACAAAATTTGTCATAATAAGTGATCATAGACCTCTCGTATGGTCATTTAATCTTAAAGACCCATTGTCCAAATTAGCCCGCTGGCGTATTTACCTTGAATAATATGATTATGAAATACGGTATAAACCAGGAATATTAAATTCAAACGTTGATGCATTAACTCGCATGTATAAAATAGATGAAATAAAAAACGAAAGTTATGAAATGTTCTTAAATAAATACGAAACACAGTTGTTCCGCCAATGCAGTGATGGGCAGGCAGGCCTAGCTTGATAGTACGACATATAAATAAATATAAAATTTCAAATAATGAACACGACGATTGTTTCTGACGGGTACTTAACACCGTATTACTATTACATTAAACAATGACTAGGAATAATATACATAAAAATGGGAGCGGGCGCCCGGGGGTGAATAATAATAATAATGATACTAATAATAATACAAAACAAATACGATTGGTCCAATGTGCATCCAGCGACGATCTGGTTCCGGGGCACCAATCACCTTAACGACCCAACAGTACGGCGGCACAAGGAATACGACCGGCGGCTGAAATCACGCACAACGGCGAAAACGATACGGCCGGCGGCTAAAGGCACGACGGCAAAGAATACGACCGGCGGCTAAAGGCACGACGGCAAAGGTATACGACCGGCGGCACAAAGAATACGACCGGCGGCTGAAGTCACGCACAACGGCGAAAACAATACGACCGGCGGCTAAAGGCACGACGGCAAAGAATACGACCGGCGGCTAAAGGCACGACGGCAAAGAATACGACCGGCGGCTAAAGGCACGACGGCTCGAAAACGACACGTCACGCGCACACACGGACGGCACCAAAGGGGAAAAAACCGTTAAGCGCGAACCGACCGGCGACTACGCAAGCGCGTATCAATTCGGCCGACACACAAGCCCGACTCGTAAGTTCCGCGCGGTGCCACGTCGAAAAAAAAAAACCCACGCGGTTTTTAACGAAAAACAAAACACGCGAGTACGCGCCGAACGTACATAACCGCACGCGATCCCAGTAGATCGCGACTCGGGTCGACGCTGACGCGACGAGCGCGGGAGTAACGGGGGGACTGTTTGCGGTGTGACCAACTTGCACGAACATACCCCCTCCATGGGAGGTGCAGCATCCCATTGCAGGTGAAGGGCGAGTTGTTTGATGTGGTGGTTGAGGGAGCTTCCGCGGCCAGGTTATGAACTCTGATGGTGCTATGCGTGCTTGCGAGGAGTACTCGAATAATTGACACTTAAATGTTATGTATCTACTATAAATGACATAATGATAATGATAATAAAACAAAATAAGAATACAAAATAAATAATTTGATATTAACAATGTAACAAATAATATTATATTATTAGAAACAGACAAATAAATTGATAAACAAATTCATAATGAATAAAGACGGTATGACGCTTGTCGGTGGAAACGACTTAGTATACCGGAGAACGACTACTGTTTGGGTAAAGGGACCAATTTAACTATTGGACGGACGAGTTCGCCTTGCTGGGTCCTGACATGGGCCACGCGTACCACTCCGTCGGCACCCGGTTTTACCGTTACGACCCGGCCTAACCGCCAACGCAAAGGGGGGGCTTGATTGTCGATGATTACAACCATGTCATCGACCGCGACGTTAGGCGTGTTCGTGGTCCACTTTGAACGTGCTTGCAACGTCGTCAGGTATTCAGCGGACCAACGTCTCCAGAAGGCCTGATGGCACTGATCAAGAAGTTTCCATCGGTGTGTATAACTCAACTTGGCGTCTTCAGGCACTTTGGGAGGAACCGCTAAGAGTGGTTGGCCTATCAGGAAATGACCCGGAGTCAACGCTTCGAATTCGTGCGGATCATTAGATAACGGGGTGATAGGGCGTGAATTGAGAACTGCTTCTATACGAGTGACAACAGTGGTGAGCTCTTCGTAGGAAAGGAGGTGACTTCCCATGACACGGATTAACAACCGTTTTGTTGATCGTACGGCGGCCTCCCAGAGCCCGCCGAAATGAGGGGCGCTAGGAGGATTGAATTGCCAATTATACGTGGGGCGGCGAGTTTGAAGTGCAGCTTGACCCGACGCGCTGTTTATTAACTGTTTTAGTTGTTTGTCGGCTCCAATAAAATTAGTGCCGCAATCTGAAAACACCTCGGCAGGAAGGCCCCGGCGCGCCACGAACCGGTCAAAGGCGGCTAAAAAGGCATCAGTCGAGAGGTCAGATACGATTTCCAAATGCGTCGCCTTAACAGAAAAACAAACAAATACGGCGACATATACTTTGTACGTGCGGGACTTCCGCAATGTTGTCTCGCGCATTTGGAGAGGACCCGCGAAATCAACTCCGACCCGAGAAAAGGGGCGGCATTCTTGTACCCGAGAAGCGGGCAGGTCAGCCATAAGAGGTGAGATACGACGGCCGCTAAGCCTCAAACACACGACACATCCGGATACGACCTTGTGTATCACCGAGCGGATTGACATGATCCAATATTGACGGGAAATTAACATTGTCATCACGCGGGGGCCTGAATGACAGGTGACCTTATGGAACTTGCGTACGATTAACATTGCTAAATGTGATTGCTTGTGCAATAGAATTGGATGTTTTGCGGCGTACGGTAGTACTGAGTGTCGAAGACGGCCACCGACCCGGATTAACTGGTCGTCGATGAATGGACATAAGGATGCCAACGGCTTAGACGTCACGCGATCGCCGCGCGATAACTCGTTCATCACATTCGACAGAAAACAACGTTGTGATTCGATGACGATTCTTTTCTCCGCGGCAAGCAATTCGGAATTGGTAAGTGGTGAATAAGTAGTTTGCGCGCGACGGCAGCGGTTGACGAAACGTAACATGTGGCCGACGGTGCGAACTAATTTGTCATATGACGAGAATGTGCTAAACCATTCGAGGGTGGGTTCACCGATGTGAACACTCAAAACCGTCGGTCGCGTCTCCGGCAACTCATGTACAGGGACCACAGGGCAATTTGCCTCCCAGGCAGGATATTCTCGACGAAGAAAATCGGGGCCACGCCAATATAATGATTTGTCCTGTAGTTCCGATGGTGCTACGCCACGGGATGCGCAATCGGCCGGATTCATGTCGGATCTTACATAATGCCAGTGGCAATCCGGGAGCAGTGACGAAACCTGGTTGATTCGATTTGAAACATAAACTTTGAACGCCGTGTGGGGGGTGGTCAACCAAGACAGAACTGTTGACGAGTCAGTCCATGCGCATACATCAGTGACCGTGAGTCGTTGATCTAAAATCGTTTTTAGACGACTCATCCAACGCGCAAGCAAAACAGCGGCGTTCAGCTCAAGACGCGGTATGGTCAATGGTTGTAACGGAGCTAATTTGGTCTTCGTGCCAATCAAAAAAACACATTCGTGCAACGGAGCGTCCAATACCCGAATATAAACTACGGCGGCATACCCGCGCACCGAAGCATCACAAAAACCCAATAGCATACAAGGCGATCCGCGCACCGTGCTGATGTAGCGGGGCACTTGAATGGACAACAGTGACGGCAACTGTGATACGAAATTAGACCATTCTATACGTACGTCGTCAGGCAGCGGCGCGTCCCAGGACAATTTTGATTGCCACGTCCGTTGCATTATATGTTTTGCGAGGAAGACAGTAGGGGCAAATAATCCCAAAGGATCAAAAATGCGGGCGATCATAGACAGTACGCCGCGTTTAGTGAAAATCGGGGGTGAATCGATTCGTAATGCACAGCCAAAATAATCGCCGACAGGTTGCCATGACATACCTAGCACTTTGGTACCGCAATCGTCCGATGTATCAAATGGCCTCGGCGCGTTCAGCCGATCGGATTCAGGCACGGCGTTAATTACATCAGCGGAGTTGCTCAACCATTTTTTGAGTTCTAAACCGGATTTCTCGAGTACTGTCACGAGATTAGTTTGCAATGACTTCAATTCCAACACGGAATCAGCGCCGACACATATGTCATCTACATATGTCTGCTGATGTAACGCGTCTCGTACATCGGGCGTATTATCACAGTCAGAGTTTGCAATCGCATGCAAAACCCGAATCGCGAGAAACGGCGCGCAGTTCATACCATATGTTATGGTATTCAATTCATAATCGACGAGTTCATCACTTGGGGATGGTCTCCACACGATATGTTGGAGGGAACGATACTCCGGCAACACGATGATCTGTCGATACATTTTGCAGATATCAGCCGTGAAGGCGAATCTATGTACTCGAAAACGCGTCAGAATATCTATTATGTCTTGTTGCAATTTCGGCCCCTGAAATAGACACTGGTTAAGAGACGGGCTACGAGGACTACGAGCCGATGCGTCGAATACAACTCGAATCTTATCGTCTCCGTCATCAGGGCGATAAACAGCGTGATGAGGCACGAAATATTTACCAGGTGACACAGCGACGGACATATGTCCTAAGGAGATGTATTCTGACATAAACGCGCAGTACAATGATCGGAGCTTTGAATTTTTCTCAAGTTTTCGCTCTAAACTATAAAACCGGTTAATTGCCGTCTCGCGAGAACCAGGGAAATGCATTGTAGACACTGGCATACGAACAGGTAACGGCACAGCGAAACGCCCGGAGGTCAAACGTTTGTGTTCGGTATCGAATATTTCTTCGCATCTACCGTCCTCGGTGAACGATAGTGGCGCGGGAGCCGGTTCTTCGACGCGCCAGAACTCGGTCATAAGGTTCTCGATGGACGTAGTCAGCGACACTGAAAGAGAGCATGGAAGCTCAAGGGTAGAATATGACACAGGTCCGATTAAAATCCACCCGAATATTGAACTAAAAGCTGTCGGAAGTGAATTGTCGACCGTTACCCTTTTGCCATCCATGATATGAGAGAAAATATCGGCCCCTAGTAAAATATCGATCGGCGACGATAAATGAAACGATGGATCCGCTAACGCCAAATTTGAAAAACGACTTTTCACGTCAGCCGGCAATGATTGTCGCGGCATTTCACCGGTGATGGTGGGCAGCACCCAGGCCTTAACAGTTAACATCGGATCTGATGCGAACCTGGGCTGAATGAAACACGTCGCGATGCCATTCACGTTAAGAACAGGTGTTGCTGACAATCCGGAAATCGGACTAGTGCCGGGAACACGACGCAAGCCCAACCGGTCAGAACACGACGCTGTAATGGCGCTTATTTGCGACGCGGAGTCCACCAACGCGCGAGCAACCTGCCATGTTCCCGATCGATCTCTCACGTGAATGAGCGCAGTACCCAGTAGAACTGTCAACGGTTCGCCCAAGCGAGGCACTGACGCGGACGCGCACAAAACAGCATCTGACGAAGATGTAGTGGCTTCCGAGGACACCTTTTCGTCAACCACATGAAGAAGCGCGTGATGCTTCCGGGAACAAACTGTACACCGATCGCTCGATAAACATTTGTTCGACCAATGTTTTGCGCTAAGACAATTAAAGCATAACCGATTGTCACGAGCGAAACGACAACGTTCATCAACAGACCAGGCGTCAAGGAATTGCTTACACGACAATAAATTATGACGCCCCTTGCAGCATAAACATAAATTGTCTTTCACCGGGGCCTTAGACACAACGAGAGAAGTAGAGTACGATTTTTTCGGTTGAGGCACCTTAAATGATAATGATTGCTGCGGTATTGACTTATGGGCTTTACCGGCACCGGTTGATTTACGCGCATCGCCAACATTCTCTAAAATCGAAATACGCGATTGAGTGAACTCCAGTAACTCGTTGATAGTTGGATAGGTCGATGTTATCGACGATTCGAACAGTTTCCGGGTCATAAGCGGCATACAACGGAACGCTATTGAAAACAATATAAATGAGCCGGTGTCGGGGATATGGAGCGATTGTAATAACGCGATATTTTCCTTGAACGTTTGCACAAACGTATTCAAATCCTGAAGAGACTCCTGATTATACACGGGTGAGTTGAGCAGTGTGTCAATTAATGACGTAGCCATTAAGCGTGGTCGATTAAAACGATTGCCCAAAGTACTCCAAATCAAGTTATAATTTTCCGCCGAAGCCGGTATACTACGCACTGATTCGGCGGCGGCGCCGCGCAAACAGCTAATCAAATAATACACTTTATCTGTATCTGACAAACCGGGTCTACTGTCGATCAAAGCGTTAAATCGATCTCGGAAAGTGGCCCATTCGTGGAATTCACCGTTAAAACGTGGCATCGGGATTTCTGGGAGACGGAAGACGGCCTTGTTGACATCCTGCGTAACTGCCTGCGCGCTTGCCGCATCGTCGTGGTCGTCTTTTACGGCATCGCGCCACGTTTTGGCCACTGCTTTGATCACGTTGATCAATGAACGCAACTCAGGAATAACATCCGGCGTGTACTCGCTGACCTGATCTAACACGATTAAACAATCAAGCACCTCGTTATCCTCTTGGTCGAACTGTAACCACAACGCGTCTATACTGTCGGCACCAACCAAAAATTCGGGAACGAGCTCCGGTTCCTTTGTAACACGTAACGCTAATGCGTGTACCGCGCGAATCGACGCTATTATTGTAGTACGCCGAGTAATGGCCTTTTTCTTACGCCTCTGATATCGCTCATTCTCCTTTGCCGCGTTCTCAATGTCGTTCGTCATATTACCGATAAGACTGATAATGACTGGATATAAATACGATTAATTCACGTCGTTCGTACAAAATGAATACCGCGCGATAGCGACCCGGCGATTAAAAAAGCTATAATTATAACAAGACGGTGGGATGGACTAACGGTTCCAGGGGGAGTACGACATACAAAAAAAATTGCACCAAATTAGTACAAAGAAAAAAAATTGACCTCATACGAATTTCAAAGAAATAATAAAATGCGAAAATAATATTGTACCCATTCGCAATAACAATCACGAGTGTACTACTTCGTCGCCCACCGACAATCGTCCGACCTTACTATTAATGACTCGACACCACCTGCCCTGCACTACACGAACGTAAAATAATACAAATAATCAACCACGCTCTGCTACCAAATGTTCCGCCAATGCAGTGATGGGCAGGCAGGCCTAGCTTGATAGTACGACATATAAATAAATATAAAATTTCAAATAATGAACACGACGATTGTTTCTGACGGGTACTTAACACCGTATTACTATTACATTAAACAATGACTAGGAATAATATACATAAAAATGGGAGCGGGCGCCCGGGGGTGAATAATAATAATAATGATACTAATAATAATACAAAACAAATACGATTGGTCCAATGTGCATCCAGCGACGATCTGGTTCCGGGGCACCAATCACCTTAACGACCCAACAGTACGGCGGCACAAGGAATACGACCGGCGGCTGAAATCACGCACAACGGCGAAAACGATACGGCCGGCGGCTAAAGGCACGACGGCAAAGAATACGACCGGCGGCTAAAGGCACGACGGCAAAGGTATACGACCGGCGGCACAAAGAATACGACCGGCGGCTGAAGTCACGCACAACGGCGAAAACAATACGACCGGCGGCTAAAGGCACGACGGCAAAGAATACGACCGGCGGCTAAAGGCACGACGGCAAAGAATACGACCGGCGGCTAAAGGCACGACGGCTCGAAAACGACACGTCACGCGCACACACGGACGGCACCAAAGGGGAAAAAACCGTTAAGCGCGAACCGACCGGCGACTACGCAAGCGCGTATCAATTCGGCCGACACACAAGCCCGACTCGTAAGTTCCGCGCGGTGCCACGTCGAAAAAAAAAAACCCACGCGGTTTTTAACGAAAAACAAAACACGCGAGTACGCGCCGAACGTACATAACCGCACGCGATCCCAGTAGATCGCGACTCGGGTCGACGCTGACGCGACGAGCGCGGGAGTAACGGGGGGACTGTTTGCGGTGTGACCAACTTGCACGAACAACAGTTAATAACAAACCAAAACATAAAGGAAGTTTCCGGTGAACTAATTAACTCACCCGAATCATATCATATAGTTTCCGAAATTGCAAAAAATTATAATTTTTCAAACGGAACAAACTATGAGATAAAACATAAATTCGCACACGACCAGTTATTACCGCAAGCCAAACTTATTGGGGAGATCCAATATTTTAAGAAAAATAATCGATATCTCATATTTTTAATCACCAAAAATAAAAACAAACAAATAACTACATATGAAAATATATTTACTGCATTAACAAATTTAAAACAATTTTGTATAGAAAATTCACTAAACAAGTTAGCTATGAATAAAATAGGAACAAAAGATAATTTAGAATGGGCACAAATACGCGCAATGATACGATTCATATTTAGAAATACACGGATTGAAATAATGATTTGTGCCGAATTATAATTCACTAATGAAGAAAAATTAATAATATTTCAACAAGTTCACGATTCTAAACTCGCTGGGCATCTAGGAGTCACACGTACCTATAAAAAATTAAAAGAACATTACTGCTGGAGAAATATGAAACAAGACGTAAAGGATTATATAAAAAAGTGTAATTCATGTCAACAAAATAAAAATACGAATCGAAAAATAAAAAATCCAATGGTAATTACTTCTACAAGCTCTAAACCTTTTCAAAAGATTTTTCTTGATATTTTAGGACCAATACCTATTACACTAAGTGGTAACAGCTATATATTAACAGTACAGGACGATTTAACAAAATATTCCTTAGGCATTACCTTACCAAATCACACCGCTAATACCGTAGCCGAAGCTTTTGTAATACACTTTGTCTGCGTACACGGGATACCAGAGGCAATATTGACCGATCAAGGTAGAGATTTTCTGTCAAAAACATTTTCGGAAATCTGCAAATTATTAAATATTAATAAAATAAATACCAGTCCTTTTCACCCTCAAACTAATGGAGCCTTAGAACGATCACATAGGACACTTGTAGAATATTTAAGACACTACGAAAATAAAAAATTAAATAATTGGGACCAGTATTTGCCGTACGCATTTTTTGTTTACAACTCAACTCAACACACTGCAACTGGCTATCAACCATATGCATTCGTGTATGGTAAGAAATTAGAAATACCAGTAAAGTTAAGAAGCTCACCTGAAATTAGATACAATTATGATGACTATTATTTTGATTTAAAGGAAAAATTACAAGAGTCACATGAAATAGCTAGAGAGAAGTTGATAAAAAGGAAATTAAAATCAAAAAAGCGTTATGATGAAAATGAAAACACAATAGAGATAAAACTGGGAGACATGATATTGTTGAAAGATAATACACGAAATAGTAAATTAAACCCATTATGGACAGGACCATATTTAGTAAATGAAGTATTAGACCACGAGAATATAGTCATAACTAGAGGACGGAAAAATGTCACTGTTCATAAAAATAACGTTAAATTATTCAATGAGCAATAGCAAAATAGAAATTATTATTCTAAGTGTTTTCTAGATAACCCTACATTTTTTCAGAATGTATTTACAACTTTATCTTTTAAGTTTGGGTTACTGTCAACTACGTTTCAGCAGTCAACCCCTACCTCAAGAATCAGGAATCTTTTTCGAGAATCAAGGTCTATTACAGGTCATAACTTCAAAATGGGACCTCACCGCATATTTAGATCTTAACTTTTATAACACTAATGCACAGGAAACATTGTCTCACGTTAACGCACTCCATACTATTTGTGATACGTTAATAACATATAATCAATCCATTGACAATTGTATATTATTCGTTAAACAAGTTAAAATATTAAGTAGGGAAATAGAAACGAAACGAACTTCGATATTTAATACTATAAGTCATACTAAAAAATTAAGAAGGAGTATATCAGTTAAAACTATTGGTAAGGCAGCGCAATTACTTTTCGGCATATGCGATTTTAACTGTATTCAGAACACTGCAAAAAATATAAAAGAAATAATAGCATCAGGTACAAACGAAATAAAAATCCCAGAAAAACAAACGAAACTAATACAATTACGACAGGACTCTGTGGCAACGGTAATAAAAAATGTTTTATCCAATATCTACGAATTAAAAATTCTAAAAAACGAGGTTGAAGTATATAATACAATAAATATTCTATTTTTACAAATAGGCATATTACTTAACCAATTTGCATATGAAACGAATACAATATTCGAAATAGTACAAGCTGCGCGAGTTGGACAAATACACCCTAATTTATTAAATCAAGACCAACTACTATCACAATTCAAAGACATAAAATTATACCTACCCAGTGGGACAGATTTACTCTTAGAAATCGACTCAGTAAATGCAAATGATATATTAAAACTTTCAGATATAGCAATATACTACGCAACAGGAACCTTAGTTTTTAAAATTATGATACCATTGATATATCAACATGTATTAACATTATATCATTTGATACCCAAACCAGTGTGTAAATTAAATAACTGAGTCTATATAAGACCTAGTTTTAATTACGTAGCCATTAGTAAATCAAAGGAACTATGTACAACATACGATAATTTCGATCATTTACAGTGTAAACGTACGCAAAATTTCCTCCTTTGTCCCGAAATTCATCCCTTACATCCACGTAATACCAGACCAAATTGTGAAATATTACTATTTCAAGATCCAAAGGAAGTTCCGGATACTTGCGAAATAATGTACGTACAATTAGCAACTTCCATATTCCACAAATTAAAATACAAAAATAATTGGTTGTATACCACTATAGGAGAAACTATCTTTGTAACATGTGATACAGATCACCAGTCCACTAGTTTATTGTTGGAAGGAGCAGGATTGTTATCATTAAATGAAACTTGCAAACAGTGGCGCATTTAAACATTAAGCGCCCTGGGGCAACATTTTACTAGCGCCCCCCCTCCCCAAGAAATATACATTTAATATTTTTTGTAGATAATAAATATAAATATATTTAAAATAATTATTAATATACTACAACAAACAATATTTAAAAAATGTACTTATAGTTTTCGTCGTGCACGGTCTTGAGCAAATTCTTGAATTATATCATCGTAGCTTATTGCTGTAGTGACATCAGATTCTATATTCATTATTGCCAATGCAGATAGCCTTTCTTCGCCTATGTTTGACCTTAAATATGATTTTATACGTTTTAAGGCTGGAAATGACCTCTCAGTTGAGCAGTTACTAACTGGAGTGCATAGTAACATTCTTAAAGCAATATCTATATAAGGAAAGATATCCTTCAAATTATTTTTTCTTATGAACACTAACATATCTTGAATACTTTGCGGAGGTTTAGAAATAGTTTTCAAATAGCTGCTAAAATGAATACATTAATTGGGAAATGAAGTTCCCAAATCTGTATTGTATTCATTTCTTAACAGCTCAGCAGATACCCTTATGTCTGCTGCTGTCATTTTAGTAATTTTTAAAAAAAGTAATAATTTTTTAAAAGGTTGTCATATGCAATTTTTCTTCTTACCAATTCTGACTTCAATTGATCTAAAATAACAAAATAGGTATTTACTTTAAAATTAGTTACAATACTTTCCATTGCACTGTCATCACTAAATTTTTTAATTTTTTTTTGTCGCTTTTCAGTAGGTATTTCTAAAGTTCATAATTCCACATTTTTCAATAGCATTTCTTTTAAAATGTTCATAATCTTTATCTGTACGAATATCACCAACATAGTTAATTAATGATTGATACAGCTCAACAACAACACTTAAATCAATATTTACACTTTGAAGTTTTTTGCTAACTGTATTAAACCTATGTAATATGTCTCCCCAAAAAATTGACAAGAAAGATGTTTCTAATGAATTAAGTATTTTGAGTATACAATTTGCTTCACATCGAATAGCTGGTTTTTCTTTTTCATTTTCTCCAATCTTAATTAAAGCATTTTCAATAGATGACCAATTTTTATTCAATGAATAACACGCATCATCTCTTGCTGACCACCTTGTATCTGATAATCTCTTGATTGAAGAATTTAAAATCTGCCATCGGTAAGTTGATGCTGAAAAGAATGTGTACAAGGTTTGAAGAAAGTTAAAAAAATGAATAGCTTCATTACAACAGCTGGCAGCATTTTGTCCCACTAAATTTAATGAGTGAGCCGAGCAGGGAACAAACTTGGCCAATGGATTTATCAGTTTTATTCTAGCTTGTAATCCAGAGTAACTACCCGACATGTTACTCGCATTGTCATATGACTGCCCTCTTAAATAGTTAAGATTCAAATTGTACTTATTCAGAATTGTTATCACTGCTTCAGCCATATCTTCTGATTTATGTCCAACATTATTCATAAAACATATAAAACGCTCAAATACATTACCACTCCCATCAAGAAATCGTACAACTAAAGAAAGTTGATCAGTGTGGGTAATATCCGGCGTTGAATCAACACTAATTGAAAAATATCGTGAAGTATTGACATCTTGAATAATAGTATTTTCTACTTTTTTCGACATTAATGAAATAAATTGCTCATAAATATAATATGATAAATATGAAGTATGACCTTTACCGGGATTACCGTTTTTGGAAATATGGTTTGATATAAAAGGGTCAAATTCAGCTAATAACTCAAGTGCCATCATAAAATTTCCATTATGTGGACATCCAATTTTTGAAGTATGTCCTCTGAATGCTAAACCTCTTGATGCCAATGTTTTAACAATTGCCACAACTCTTTTTAAAACATTGATCCAATACATACGTTCATTTTCAATTTGTTGTATTATTTTTTGATCAATTCTTTGATGTGTTTGTCCTCGATTTTTCATTGCTAGAATATTTGAACGATGTTTTAAAGAATTTTCATGTTGTGATATGAGCTCTTCAGCTCTTTTCCAGTTTGAAAATCCTTTTGAAGCAAATGAAGGTGAATTTATGTTGCCAAACAACAAGCATGGGATACAATAAACTACACCCTTACTTTCTGAGTACGCAATGAAATTACGTTTAATTAAATCACCATTAGTTAGTCTTGTATTCCAATAGTTTTTATTGCAAAACCTTAAAATTAAATATAAAATAAGGTTGAGTTATTAAAATTATTATCATATCATTAGTTACTAAAATTTAAATTTGTACCTATAGTAGGTTTTGGTAGTTTTTTGTGAAGTTTTGTATACGCTCGTTTAGACTTGGTAAAATTTAAATCATTTAAATCTTGAGAAAATCCATTAATACAAATATATTCTATAGTGAACTCATTTATTTTCCATAAAGCAGGATCACGTCTATGAAAAATAACAACTATTATATATTATATTGTAATTGATTTATTTTAATCTATAAACACTAAAACTAAGTGACTGGTATGTAAAAAAATTATGAAGACACTACAGACACTGAACACGGTTATTTTAAAACAAAACTAATTACTATGTAATTTTCATTTAACCACTTAATTCCTTTATAACTATTTTATTACACCTACCAAATTTGTACACATACATATTAGATTACATATTGATACATATTGTATTCAATAGTATTTATTTATATTAAAATAATTTAGGTTTCTTACAAGTAATTATTAAAATATTAACATAAAATAATTTACCCAGGATTATCATTAGGCTCAAACAAAATATCAGCAGTATCATTATTCTTAGATGACAATATATCAGAATTTATCTCAGAAATACTATCTATTAAATAATAAAATACAATTATTTAATTGCAAATATAAAATAGTTACATTTTTAATTTACTTTCTGTCTCAACATAACCACTACTTTTTGTAAGTTTGTGCTGTTCAGAACTGTTTACATTTGAATCATCTGGGTTCATTTGTATTTGTGTATCTTGGTTTAACATATCTAGTTGATTATCTGTATCTATTAAATAATAAAATACAATTATTTAATTGCAAATATAAAATAGTTACATTTTTAATTTACTTTCTGTCTCAACATAACCACTACTTTTTGTAAGTTTGTGCTGTTCAGAACTGTTTACATTTGAATCATCTCGGTTCATTTGTATTTGTGTATCTTGGTTTAACATATCTAGTTGATTATCTGTATCTATTAAATAATAAAATACAATTATTTAATTGCAAATATAAAATAGTTACATTTTTAATTTACTTTCTGTCTCAACATAGCCACTACTTTTTGTAAGTTTGTGCTGTTCAGAACTGATTACATTTGAATCATCTGGGTTCATTTGTATTTGTGTATCTTGGTTTAACATATCTAGTTGATTATCTGTATCTATTAAATAATAAAATACAATTATTTAATTGCAAATATAAAATAGTTACATTTTTAATTTACTGTCTGTCTCAATATAACCACAATTGTTTGTAGTCATGCTGTCTAGAACTGGTTACATTTGAATAATTCAGATTTATATTTATGTGTGTAGGTAGGTTTAACATGTCTAATTCATCAAGTTTCAATTTAATATTATTATTCAAATTTATTATAATAAAAATTCAAAATATAAGCTTCGAAGTATACTAGTAGCTAGTTTTTATTAGCTAATTAACTTTAACTAGTTAATAAAATAAAAAATTGGATCACTATAAATGTCAATAGTTATAAGAGACAATCAGATAGGTAGTCTATGCTAGGTATAATATAATGGGTCCTATATCAGGGCTTGCAAACGTTATTGAAAAATTATGATTTTAAGTTATAACGTTATACGGTACAAAAAACGATTGAAATTTGGAAATATAAGAAAACGAAAAACGAAAAAAATAAAATATCACAAAACATACCATAACATTAAATGAAAAATCAATAATATCATTAAACATAACATAACACATGAAAATATAAAAACAAAACGCAAAACGAAATAATATTTAATACCTACCATTTTAGATTCTGAGTGAAGCTTCACATTTTTTGATTAACTATGATTTTTTTAATATATATATATATACACAATGAATTTAATAATAAAGTATATTGTTTGAGCTATGTTGTAGGTTAATGTTATAATTTATTAACTGAGAATACAAGAAAAATTATATTTCTGAGTTCGAACACAAATCTTGATCTACCTATGAATCAATTTAAGTAATCAAGCATTGCATGTATTATTTATACACGTTTTATCATGTTCAGAAAATAGTCTATATAGAATTAATAAAATTATCGAGTCTGTGCATTATTCATTACATTTGACGCGCGAGTGTTTCATGTTTGTCAATCACACCGAATATTTAAGTTTTGGTTGAATTGAAAACTATACGTGTGCCTTATATTTGTATGCCAGTTAATTTAAGATATACTACATTAATTTCGACAGGAGCAATTTTTACAAGTATTAAATGAAATTATTATAACATTGTATACAAATTAATTTCTAAATTGTCCAAATTCGATTTTATCGATATCAACAACAGCTATAACTTGAGAACAACATTTTGATTGTTTAATATATACAGATGAGGTATTTTGTTTTTTGATAAAACCAGAAAATATGAATTAAAGCACATTTCATAAATTTAAACTTACTTCATAGAACTTACATATACTTATAACTAATTAGCTTGATAAAGTGATATGTTTATGTTTTGAATTTCATCGGAGTTAGTGCCCAATGGGACATGTTTTTATTTGAGTAAAACTGTATTGGCTCAATTAAATGACACTTATCCAATTTTATGATTTTAATTGCAAACTAAGCTCAAAATATTATAATAATTATCATTTGGTTTATTATTCATTTTAGATTCTGAGCGAAGCGCGGAGTGTATTGGTTTTACGATGATGTTTATTTCTTTTTTTTTTCTTCTATTCTGTAAACACTTTTTCGGATAAAAATCCTGGATCAAAAGTTTCGTCAAGCAACTTTTTAGATCCGAAATTGGACTGGCGTGGTACTTTAGAGAGGTAATTTTTCGAATTTTTCAATAGTTTTTCCAGTAGAGGGGAAAAACCGAAAAAAAAAGGGTAAATACGGTAAATATGTGCCGTAAACGAGACTTTCACTTTTCATACTTTAGTTATTTAGTCATAACTCTTAGAGAAATAATGATAGGAATTTGAAACTTTTATACCATATATCAAAGACATACTTTTTCAAATATCACAACATTTTCAAGTTGGAGTACTTTTGGCCTAAAAATAGAACTTTGAAATTATTGAATGTTTTCATGTAATACAATTTTTATTATTCGATAAAAAGTTCTGAAAATGTAATATGAACTTACTCATATACCTAACTAATGATACTGTCAAAATTTAAAATATTGTAATATTCAGGAATTTTTTTTAAGCATTTAAGTAAATTATTATTACGATTTATACGGAATAGACTGTTTTTACGTCAATTATCAACTTTAAATGTTTATTAAAAAAAATTGGTTCATTAAATCATAATGAAACTTTGGATATAAATAGAACAACGTGTTTTGAATCTTTTAATAAAATAATTGTTTTAATTTGTCAAACAAGAAAACATTGACAAAAAAAAGAACCTACCGACAATTAGACTAAATATGGTAAAATGTTTAAAACAGTATATTTGTATAGTGAAGCTTTGCTCAGAATCGTTGTACTAAAGAAATTAGTTATCGTTTCTTTAAAACTCAATCGACCCATCAAAATTATCTTGTCCGAGGACTGAAGGGACGAAGGACAAACTACCAACACCATCATCTCACTTACCAGCTTTTTCAGAAAATTGAAACACTGAATTGTTATTTGTTTTCATACTTTAATAAAAACAAAAACAACTTACTTGAATTAGTCGATGGCTTGAACATACTATCTAATTTTCTACAATTCTTAATTAATGCATCATGTTTTAATTTTTTAATTTTTGCTTGCTTTCTATATCCTGAACCACTAAGCTTTTTTTTAGCTTCCATATTGAAAATCCACGTAAAATGTATTAAAGAATATAGTACCTAATATAAATATAATTTATAATACTTAATCACGTACAGTGCATATATATATATATATATATATATATATATATATATATATATATATAAACTATAAACGTATAACATTGTACTTACCAAATTCCAGTAATTTATAGAAGGTATACTGGGAAGCTGAATACTAATTTTGAAAGTAGAATGAATTATAAACAATAAACAGTAAAGAGTAAATAAAATATTAACATTAAGCGCCTAATGCCGTATGCCGTATGCATTGTTAACTTATTACACAAGAATAGCTGTCAGTAGACAGTTGAACATGCGAGTTACTATACATAGCTAGTATATTGACGAAAATAACGTTCGGCGATAGGGAAAATATTTATGGATATTATGTTATTTTTAACTTGTATTAGCTGATAACATGTAATTTCCGCCACACATGATACATATATATTATAATGAATAAATTAATAAATCATAGATATTTATAACTGTGATTGTCACAATCCAGTGCCGCTCATAGACCTGTATGAAAACCGTTTATAATCATAGATCTTATGAGTTATAAGTAAAATTTCTATGTTTAATTTATAATCTTTATTTGTATTTTGTGTAATAATTATATCTAAAACAAAATAGAAAGATTTCAATAATATGTAGTGGTAAACAATACAAATTTTCCCGCCCCCTAGAATTTGGCGCCCGGGGCGCTTGCCCCAGTTGCCCCCCCTTAAATGCGCCACTGCTTGATATGCACTTCAAATTGAAACGTATTTCATGTGTCAGGAGATTTATCATCCATATAATATTGACTGAATCAACACTGGTAATGTTGCATGAAGCCATATAAAATATTATTTTATTAACGTAGTTATAGTAATTTGTAAATCTTCATAGTATAAGTATAAAAGTACTTATGTAGATTCTATATTTTAGATTCATAATATATAGGTACCTACCATGAATTGTATTTAAAGTTTTATATTGCAGGTACCTAAATAATTATTAATTATTTAAATTAAAATTTAATTTACAGTTAATATCATTTAAAATACAAGGGTGATAAAATATAAAATCTCTATAAGTACTTTTATACTTACATGTAATTTACAAATTACCGAATCTAGGTCAAAATATTCAAGGACAAAATATCCAATTTATTAGTTTTTCCGAAAATAAGTACATTACACAACACTTGTACTCTAATAAAACTAGCTCAAATATCAAATTATTTAATTATAAAAATATAACTACATTTTCTGAAAATATTAGCTTAATATAGGTACTATAGTACTATACCAAATCAAACTCACACTATATCACACTATATATAATAATTTGATACCAATTTTTGGAAAAACGGATAAATTTGGATATTTTGTCCGTGAATATTTTGACCGTTGGATATTTTGACCGATTACCATATATTGTCCTATTATATCGTAGGTATTTAAGTAGTCATGTTAAAGTTATGTTTAATAAAAATTAGAACCGTGATTATTCTGCATATTATACAAATTACACAAAGATATTAATTATAGATGGTGAAAACATATTTTAAAATGTATGTAAAGTATACCAAGTAACTATAACGTATGCCGTTAAAAGACCCCAACTCCCAAGAACTTATAATTTATAAATAGTCGTAATATCTTTATCAGATTTGATAATATTATATGTTCAATAATTAATAAATCAATGTTCAAACTTCAAAATACAAATTAATCTTTATTTGTATGATAAATTAGTGTAAGTTTAGTGTAGTTTATTTTAAAGCAATAATACCATTAAAGTAACTACCTACGTTATAAGATCCAATGCATTATAAAATATAGAAATGCTGTAACGTTGTGAGATCCAGTACATAATATATTATGTTATTATGTACATGTGCATTCGTTGTATCGTTAAGAGATCTGATGTGTATTTAGTGTATTTATGGGATAGTGTGTGATATGATTATGTAACGATTGCAATGACTAACTCATCATTAATATCGCGCTCAGATAAATATGCTTAGGTAAACAGAACACAGGGACGTGTAGAGTACGAATACTGAACGTAATATATGAGTGACCAGTCGAGTTTTAACATCAACGGAAACGAGTCAAGTTTTAATCATTAACTTAAAAGAGTAGTGTTTTTATCATCAACGTAGAGACAAGTAATATTTGTCTCTACATAAATTAATTAATCGTTTCACACTTAATTTCTACAGGTGAAATAACCCACCTTAGATAAGTGTTTTAATAAATATATTTTTATAAAGTTGCTCGTTTCACTCGTACTCCGCTACACCTGTGGTCTACATACACTACCCTCAAGAACAGGGTTACTCAGGTGATAGTGTTAATTGTATCTTTACCTTTTATACTTATTTTATAAAGTTTATAATATATTCGTTGCACCTTTAATACACTAGGTACGTGTTAGTTTTTTTGAACGCAGGTCATAAGTTTCTTGGACCTGTAAAATATAACTAGGAAAACTTTATTTATATATTATTTCAACGACCCGGTTCTCAAGACCGGTTAGTGTAGTAGGAATTAGCCAACCGACTGCTCCTTAAGTGGATAGAATAATATATAGATATCGACAGCCCCTTCATTCGAATTCAATCGAATAGAGCGAGGGAGGTGTGTTGCAATTTGGTGGAGGCGCCGGGTAACTTGTCCCCAAAATCTGTTCATAATTACTAGCACAATACAGACCCGTGTTTTCCGAAGGAGGTTAATGTTTTATGGTTAATATTATAGTACTTGATTAATTTTTTTTCAAGCAAATGTTCAAATATTACCTCAAAAGAATAGGTAATAATCAAACTATTTATATTTCGCAACGTACTTGGTCAATTTTATATTTGGATTGGTTTAAATAGGTCAAAAATTTATGTCCAACAGAATTTAAAGAATTATTTAAAACTGTTACATACACGCAAGTCACGGAAGCTTTTTCAAATTATGTCGAAACCAATTTTCTTTAAACCAGAGTTTTATAATGGCGAACCTGAAGAATGTATCAACGATTTTTTTGAGAACTATAATTTAATATCCGTTGCTTTTGAGTGGGCTGACGATAAAAAAGCTATGTATCTACCTATTTATCTAAAAAAAAGCGCGAGAGCATTTTATCAAAATTTTATTATTAATAATCCTACACCATCGTGGATTCAATTAGAGACAGCACTAAAAGAACATTTTGTTTCACCGGGTAGAACTAGAATGTTAAAAGCTAAATTAGCAAATAGAAAATTAAAATCAACAGAAACCGTTTCGCAATTTTTAGCAGATTTTCAATTATTGGCCCGTAAGGCAAACCCAAATATGACAGAGTCCGAAAAAATTGATTTAATTTTGGAAGCTCTCCCACCTGATTTCTATAACCCGATTCCATTAATGAATAACAATACACTGTTAGATTTACAAAATAATTTACGAAAAGTAGAATCGGCAAAAGCAACTGCAAATGAACGAAATAATATACATAACTATGATGCTCTTAAAGCAGAAATAGAGTCTTTAAATCAAAAACTGGTAGAACAAAATGCTTTTGTGGCAAATCAATTATCATACAATAATAATGGAAATATCAATAGAAATCAAAATAATTATAAAAGATATAATAATAATAATAATAATTACGATAATACGAGTTATAATAATAATGGTAATTTTTATAATTACGGAGGAAGGAATTTTAATAATGTGCAGAATAAGTCTAATAAAAATAATTATAACCATGCAAATTCAAATTTTAATAAAGGACAAAACTTTAATAATAGAAACTCCATGATCATGGACGTAAATAGGGGGGGGCTTAGGAAGGCTTAGCCCTCCCTAAGCCATCTTAAGCCCTCCCTAAGATATTTTAAAATTTAGGTTATCTTTATTGTAATAAATTATATAAATTATAACCAATAGTAATAGTTATAAATATAATAATAGTAATAATATATATTATATAGGTAGGTTTTAGTTCCTTAAACTATGATCAGTTAATCGCTATTTGAATAGCCAGCCGACCAATTAATGTATCTAATATCTATATGTCTATTGCCTATATCACACGAACGTCCGATGTGTGAGTGTATATGATAGCATCTGCCATGCCATCTAAATATATATAAACTACCGATAACGGCGATTGCGATAACATAATAACGTATCAGTGTCGGCCTGGCCATGGCCACTGGGCCGCAAACACGGACGTACAACGCGTATTCTTCGATCTATAAATAGATTTTTTTGATAATTATTTTGAATGGTTGTTGGTTGATAATAGTTTATTAGTTTAGGCAGTAGTCTTTCGTAACACTAGGTACGTGTTAGTTTTTTTGAACGCAGGTCATAAGTTTCTTGGACCTGTAAAATATAACTAGGAAAACTTTATTTATATATTATTTCAACGACCCGGTTCTCAAGACCGGTTAGTGTAGTAGGAATTAGCCAACCGACTGCTCCTTAAGTGGATAGAATAATATATAGATATCGACAGCCCCTTCATTCGAATTCAATCGAATAGAGCGAGGGAGGTGTGTTGCAATTTGGTGGAGGCGCCGGGTAACTTGTCCCCAAAATCTGTTCATAATTACTAGCACAATACAGACCCGTGTTTTCCGAAGGAGGTTAATGTTTTATGGTTAATATTATAGTACTTGATTAATTTTTTTTCAAGCAAATGTTCAAATATTACCTCAAAAGAATAGGTAATAATCAAACTATTTATATTTCGCAACGTACTTGGTCAATTTTATATTTGGATTGGTTTAAATAGGTCAAAAATTTATGTCCAACAGAATTTAAAGAATTATTTAAAACTGTTACATACACGCAAGTCGCGGAAGCTTTTTCAAATTGTCGTAATATTAAACTACCTAGTGGGGTTTTACAAATTGAGGAATTCAATTTTGGAATTATTTATGCTCTTGAAGTCCCAAATAAAATTACAAAAGAAGAATTTTTAGCAAAAACATTAAAAGAAAAAATCGAATCTTTAACTAAACAACATTCGTTATATTTATATTATTTTCTGTCAAACGACGAGCTAATTAACATTTTGAGATATTTTAATAAAGAATTTCCAATAACTAGTAAAGCCGGAGACCTACGTATAGCTTTGCGTAAAGTATTAAATAACGACGATAACGAAGAAGAAGACGATTTTGAGTATCACGCAGGGAATTTAAAAATCAATCCTAGATCACCAGTTTTAACTCGGTCTAAATCAAAAACCAATTTATTAGAAATAGATAATCTTACAAATTCAATAAAAGCGTCACGAATTTGTTCGACTAGTTCCGAAAACAGTTCAGTAGAAAATATAGATATAGATAAAACATCGAATAATTTGCCAACTCCAATAATTCCTATCAAATCTAATACTAATTTTCAAATTATGTCGAAACCAATTTTCTTTAAACCAGAGTTTTATAATGGTGAACCTGAAGAATGTATCAACGATTTTTTTGAGAACTATAATTTAATATCCGTTGCTAATGAGTGGGCTGACGATAAAAAAGCTATGTATCTACCTATTTATCTAAAAAAAAGCGCGAGAGCATTTTATCAAAATTTTATTATTAATAATCCTACACCATCGTGGATTCAATTAGAGACAGCACTAAAAGAACATTTTGTTTCACCGGGTAGAACTAGAATGTTAAAAGCTAAATTAGCAAATAGAAAATTAAAATCAACAGAAACCGTTTCGCAATTTTTAGCAGATTTTCAATTATTGGCCCGTAAGGCAAACCCAAATATGACAGAGTCCGAAAAAATTGATTTAATTTTGGAAGCTCTCCCACCTGATTTCTATAACCCGATTGCATTAATGAATAACAATACACTGTTAGATTTACAAAATAATTTACGAAAAGTAGAATCGGCAAAAGCAACTGCAAATGAACGAAATAATATACATAACTATGATGCTCTTAAAGCAGAAATAGAGTCTTTAAATCAAAAACTGGTAGAACAAAATGCTTTTGTGGCAAATCAATTATCATACAATAATAATGGAAATATCAATAGAAATCAAAATAATTATAAAAGATATAATAATAATAATAATAATTACGATAATACGAGTTATAATAATAATGGTAATTTTAATAATTACGGAGGAAGGAATTTTAATAATGTGCAGAATAAGTCTAATAAAAATAATTATAACCATGCAAATTCAAATTTTAATAGAGGACAAAACTTTAATAATAGAAACTCCATGATTAATCAAAATCATAAGGCAAGTTATAGAAATGGTAATAATATAAAAAATCTTAGTACTAATAGATATTCTAGTTTTCAATATGAAAATAATAGAACATTTAACAAACCACAATATCAAAATTTTGACGATAAGAAATTTAATTATTCAAAACCAAACTCTTACCCAAATAATCAAATAAATATCCCCAATCAATTCAATAATTTATCTGAAGATATGAGTCCAGGTCGCTCAAATCAATATTATAATCCAAATAAAACACGATTTAATAATCAAAAAAACGCGTGAGTCATGAGGTAGATATTAGGTCGCCTCTTGACATTCCAATAGAAAATCCTAATTTAAATTCAATCATAAAAAATTCAAATAAATCAAATAGTGAACGAATTTCCAGTTGTACTGAAACTATTGATGAAGTACTAACTTCAGGCATTAGATTAGAGATATTAGGACACATAAATAATAAAGAAACTACTTTTATATTAGATTCTGGTGCGACTATTTCTGTCATAAATAGTGAACAAATAAAATCAACAACTTCTTTAATTGAAACAAAAAATGTTAAAGTTCAAACAGCTAATGGTTCAACTCTAAAGGTAGAGGGTAAAATAGATATTGATATAGTTTTTCATAATTTAACTTTCCCAATACAATTTTTCTTAGTATCAAATCTTGCCGGACCGCCATTATTAGGCACCGATTTTTTAAGTAAATATCGCGTACAAATAGATTTTTTTAATAATTCTATTACAATGTATAAAAATATAAATGATAAAGTTATTTTTGATTTTAAATCAAAACTTTTTTCTAATGAGTGTAATTTCACTAATAAGCAGTGTGAAGGAGAAAGTAAAATTGTAAAATTAGATAAAAATAATACCGATGTTAATTTTCAAAATAATTACGAAAACTTAAACGAATTTGACGAAAATATTTCATTACTAAATAAATTAATCGCAAAAACGAACGATTCTGACATAAAAAAAATAAATTGTGATAAATTAAATAAAGAAAATATCTTTGAAACAAATAATGTATCTTTGGAATCATCTAAGTTAAATAGTGCAAAAATAAACGAGCAAGATAATTTATCGGAAAATCAAATAACGTCGATAGCTTCAAAATTCGTAAAATTAGAAAACGTACCAGACGATGGTTATTGTGGTATCCATAGTTTAGTTAAAATACTACGTAACGAACAAATCGACATATCTTTTAACCAAATTAAAGATCTTTTAAAAATAACCGACTTCAAACAACCAATATGGTTAGAAACTGAAGACTTAGCGGCCGTAGTAAACCATTTTAATTTCAATTTAATCATATTACAAGAAACTAAATCAAATGATGATAATATTTACACAGCGTTAGCATTTTACAAACCGAGACGAAAATTTTTATGTGTTTTTTATAATTTAAATCACTGGACACCTGGTGTCTCTTCAAATAAAGATAAAAATATTATTTCACACGCTGTCGTAGTAAATGAGTTTCCCACCTTAAAATCACGACACAGCATTTTACAATCTCGCTATAAAATTGGAGATAGACTAAGTGGAAAAAACTATGCCAACGTGAGAATCGACAGTGAAACACAATTGCAACGTCCACAAATTAATACGCAGAAATTAGATCATATTTTGCCGGACACTAAAATATTAAATTTTGATATTAACCCAGAACTAACAAATGAGCAACATAATAAACAAAAAACTTTGTTAAAAAAATACGTTAGTGTATTTTCGCAATCTAAGTGGGATTTAGGTGAAGTAGACACAGAACCTATAGAAATAAAATTATCAGATAACACTCCAGTAAATTTACGTAATTTCAAATTAAGCACTTTAGAAAATAAAGAAATCGAAAAACAAACTAAAGAATTATTAGAAGCCGGTATAATCGAACATTCTTTAAGTCCTTATTCCTCTCCTGTATTTCTTGTACCAAAAGGTCAATCACAAGGCACAACAAATAAAACCGCTTTAGAATATAGAATGGTTCTAGACTATAGACGCGTAAATGAAAAAACGCATAAGGAAGCGTTTCCTTTACCTATTATACAAAACATTTATGACACACTAGCCGGAAATAATTATTTTTCTTGTCTTGACGCTATGGCAGGGTTCCATCAATTAAAATTACATGATAATTCTAAAGAAATCACTAGTTTTTCAACTTCAACTGGACATTATCAGTTTACACGTCTCCCTTTCGGTCTTACGAATGCACCACAAAAATTTCAAAAGGTCATGAATAAAATTATGGCAGGGTTAAGTTATAGAATAAATTGTTGTTATTTAGATGATTGTATTTGTTTCGGAAAAACTTTCAATGAACATTTAAATTCACTTGAAATAACTTTTGATCGACTAAAAAAGTATAACTTAAAATTAAAAATTTCTAAATGCAAATTTGGCTACACACAATTAAAAGTCTTAGGAAATATTATTGATAGGCAGGGGATAAGACCAACCGAAGAAGGTCTTTTAGCTATTAGAAATTTTCCGTCTCCTAACACAATAAAACAACTTCGAAGTTTTTTAGGTTTAGCAAATTACTTTCGTAGATTTATTCCAAATTTCAGTAGATTAGCACACCCTCTTACAGAACTAACCAAAGGTAAATTTAAAACGAAAAAATCACCAATAAATTGGACCGAAATACATGAAACCGCGTTTAATGATTTAAAAAATAAACTTACTAATAAACCAGTATTAGCTCACTTTGATGACAATGCAGAAATAATCCTAGTGACCGATGGTTCGAAAAAAGGTTTAGGTGTAATTTTACAACAAAAAAATGAAAATAACGAAATACATCCCGTCTCTTATGCTTCTAAAAAATTAAACGTCGCACAAAATAATTACTCTTCTCTAGAATTAGAAATGGCAGCTCTATATTTTGGATGCACTCATTTTAGACAATATCTACATGGTAGACATTTTACTGTTTGGACAGACCATAAAAATCTTATACAGCTACAAACACTTAAGTCGGAATCATCAATTTTAAATAGATTAAGAACTAAATTAATAGGTTTTGATTTCAAAATAATTTATAAAAAAGGTATATTTAATCAGGCGGCAGATTTTTTGTCACGATATCCAATTGGTTTTACTAAATTGCCAAAAACAAATTACAAAAGTGATTCCGAACCAACAGTAAATACATTAAACAATAAACGAAAATTTAATAACACTACTAATTATAACGATTTTATTCAAAAAAATTTAAATGGTAATATCTTAAATTGTAATTTAGTAGAACCAGTTAATATAAAAATTATGCAAGTAAAAGATAACTACTTAAAAAATATAATAACTGCTATTGAAAATCCTGATATTTCTGATGCTAAATGGCAAAATAAAGCTAAGGCATATTTTATTAACAATGATAATGGCTTATTATACTACAAAGAAAAAATAAAGGGTAAACCAAAACCAGTTTTAGCGATTCCAGAATCACTTATTACCGCAGTCATACAAAATTTCCATGATAACAAAATGACAGGAGCTCATTTAGGTGTACATAAAGTTTATAATAAAATAAGATCTCTATATTATTGGCCATTAATGCATAAACATATTAAATCATACGTAACTTCGTGCTTAATTTGTCAAAAACGTAAACCAGACAAATCTCTTCAAGTAGGAAAAATGCAAACATACCCTATAGAACATGGGACTCCTTTTTCGGATATAACAATCGATTATATTGGCCCATTGATGATGTCGAGAGGTTTTAAATATATACTAGTAGCCACTTGTAGGATAACTAAATATTGTGTCGCGAAACATGTAGAAACGCCGATGCAAAATCTACGACAAAATTCTTATTAGATTTAATTTTAGCATATGGAGCAATGAAAATTGTTAGGTCGGACAATGGTACTCATTTTACAGCTAAAGTAATTGCCGACATTTTAACGGCTCTGAATATAAAAAAAACGGAAGGTATTGCCTACAGACCAACGAGTCAAGGTAATGTTGAAAAACAAAATCAAATAATTTCCGATATGATAGCGCCTTATATTACGGAAGATAATGGAAAATGGTCTGATATACTACCAATAGTTTTACATGCGTATAATACAGCAATACATTTTTCAACCGGATACTCTCCATTTTATTTACTTCATGGTTACGAACCAAGCTCAATTTTTGACATTGCTTTAATTCCAAATACATGCGATCACTCAGTTATTCATGAACTGCAAAATTTACAAAAAGTCCGAAATACTATACCTCATATATTAAAACAAGCATTCGAAAATCAAAAAAAATATAAAGACAAAAATAAATATGAAATAGAGTTTAAAGTAGGAGAAAAGGTCTTAGTAAAAGTACCCGTCCGCAAAAACAAATTTTCTAACAGATACGAAGGACCATACACAATAATTAAAAAATTAAATCCTAATGCTTATTTAATAGAACTTCCAAAGAATGGGGAATTAAAAAATGTCCCTATACATATCGAACACATAAAAAAGTTTCACCAAACAAATAATATTTATTACTATTCTTAAGAATATTCTATTAATCTTAAATTTATATAATATATTAAAAATATAAACTGTGCAAAAAAAAACAAAACAGAATTATAGCGAAAATATACGAATTAAAAACTAAAATTATGATAGTCAACAGTTTTCCAGAATTTAATTCAAAATGACGCAAAATATACCGCTGACAAAATTTTTTTTTTTTTTTTTTTTTTAATTTTATTTACTCTTATGGGAAAATCATGAACTCAATATCAGCATAAGTTTAACTAGGTATATATTAACTTAATTATCTGGTATTTTATCAGTCTGATGACAACCGTTATCGAATGTTCGTCTTTTTATTTTTGTAACTCAAATTTAGATATTTGTTAAATTAATAAAATTTTTTGTTCCAACAAATACACAGGATTATTAAATTTGTAAGTATTAAAACATCATACGACATTATATCATACATCATGTATTTTAACTTAATAAAATTTATTTTTATTTTTTCATTCATTGTTATTGCGGATACAGGGAATAATAAATTCACAGATAATAAAATTGTTAACTCGGGAATTTATTACGAATATATCTCCAAAATTAAGCTTACTACTGATACTTTTAAATTGATAACTGTTGTCAATACTTCCAATTATGAAAATAAATATAATGATTTAATTGATATAAATGATAAAACAATAATATTTTGTACGGTGAAATCTATAGAAAACGTAACAGAAATTTGTCAACAATTTAGTGGTCTTATAAATAATACGATATCACAATTAAAAAAAAGATTCAACACATATAATGCCTTAAAAACACATAAAATAAATAAGAGAGGTTTAATAAATGTAGTAGGAACTTTCGGGAAATGGGCTTTTGGAACATTAAATGAGGACGATTTAATCGAAATTGACACAAAAATCAAAACTCAGGGAAAAAAGAATAAAGCAACGTTAGATATAATTAAATTACAAACAAGAATTGTACAATCAACATTAAATAATTATAACAATGTAACAAACACCATAAATGACAATACTATTAAATTAAAAATAACGTTAGACCAGTTGATAAATGCTGTTAATAATAACACACAAAAATTACAAATAATAGATATCTCACAAACTTTAACTCAGCACTTAATATTTTTCAACATAATATTAACTGAATTCAATCAGGAAACAGAGGAACTTATAGAGTCAGTCATCTGGGGTCAAAATGGACAGTTACATCCTTCGATAATAAATCCAAAAACAATGATAAATCAACTAATAGAAATTGAAAAAATTATTCCAAAACAACTATCTATACCACAAAATCCCGAAGAAATCATTAATTTTATGGATTTTTTAAAGCTGCTAACTATTTCCTTACATTTTATGGATACGTACTTAATTTATACCATATATATTCCGTTGTGCGAAATAGATAATTATATGATATATCATATAACACCATTTCCTGTACCCATAAAAAATAACAATTATATTTTTATTAAACCGTCAAACGAATATTTAGCAATAAGCCAGGATAATGAAAAATTCGTCACTTTTACGCATCAGGATTATAATTTATGTAAACACTCTATAGACATAACAATATGCTACCCACATAACACAATAATTAGAAATACACATGACACATGTGAAGTACAATTATTTATCGATCCCCAATATTTACCAGACTCCTGTGATATAAGGCACATAAAAACTTCCGAAACATTCTATAAAAAATTAATTTCAAAAAATTCTTGGATTTATGCATCAATAAATTCACAAACAGTTACACTAATATGCCCAGAAACGAGCAAAACAATAAAAATTACAGACTCGGGAATACTATCAATAAAAGAACCATGTTATATAACAACACCGACTACCATTCTAAAACCAAATAATTGTAATATTAATATTACAACAAACATCGACTTTACACCACAATTTCATATTACAAACGTATCTATAAATCTCAGTAATAAAATAAATAAAGTTCAAGAATCCATGGTGAAAATACCAGCTTTGGAAAAAATTGATAATCAATTAAACGACATTGCTAAATCATCCAAATCTTTAGATTTTTTGGTAGACATGATAGACACGGAGGAGGAAAATTTAAAAAAAATGACCAACCTAACCAACCACAGTTATTTATTATATGCTATATTAATAATTGTAGGCTATTTCATCACTTACTTTATCATAAAGTATATTAGAAATAAATGTGTCAAATACTGCCTGAAAACTACGTCAACTCAAAAATTACAGAGACGTCACCAAAATTATGCAGACACACCTGTATAAAACAAATTTTACCTCATATAACAATTTAAATTTTTATCGATTCATTGTTAATTAATATATTTTTATTTTTATTAATATATATTTTTTTTTTTAATTCGGAAATTTACATAAATTTTAATTTTAGTTGGTGATAGTTATTCATACATAATATGTAAGTCATAAAGGTGTTATTGCCTTCGACTCATGGGGTTGTATTGTGCTATTAGTTAATACTCTTATTAAAATAACTAGATATATTAAATTAATTCTAATATAATAAGAAAAAAAATATCCCGAGTATCCACTTCAATAACTAAGTATATAATTTCGATTTCTAAATTACAATCATTTTTTTGTAATAAGAGCAATGTTTTAGTGTGTGCCACTGGAGTTTTTACGTTGACATTGCAAGAATTTTACAATGAACTATCTCGCAATTAATTTAAAAAAAAAAATGGTTACAATACGGTTATGGATTATTATTATAGAAAATGATGTTATTTAGAGGTTAACGATATCAAATTATATTAATTTGTAAAATTTGTTTTATGATTATTTGATTATTTATTTGATGTTTAAATTCTAGAAAGAGACTTTGTGAGTCTGCATTAACTTTGTGTCCACATTGACCCCCCTAGAACAATTTCAAATAAATTTGTAAATGCATAAAATTGTAGAAAAAAAATGTATATGTTATTGATTAGATATGATAATTGTATGTTGGATGTTTATATTCTAGAAAGAGACTTTGTGAGTCTACATTAACTTTGTGTCCACATTGACCCCCCTAGAATGAATGTCATGAATATAATTATTGTGAGGATTCGAATGATATATTTTTTTGTTTGACATAATTAAAATTTTATACATTTACAATGATGGATAAATTATTTTAATTAATATTATTTGGTTCCAAATATGTGTACAATAACACACTAGGAAAAATTAAATTTTTTATGAGCTGATACTTATTATAGTACAAAAGCCATTGTAGAAAAATAGAGCATAGTTAATAAGCCTATTTATTTTATATTAGAATGTTTATAATCATATTAACTTAATATAAACTGTATATTCTCGATTCAATTATTAAGAATGAATAATGAGACATCGAATAATTTATTTATTTTTCATCATTAAATAAAATAATAAACCGAGTTAATTTATTGAAGCTACTACTTTATTAAGTAAATAATATCATAGTGGCTATAAAACTAAGAAATTTTAAATCAATACAATTTAGTGGCACATATGAAACTTGCTAGCTTGTAATAAATAATTAAAATACACTTTATAAAATATGTTTTTCTTTTCAAAAACGAGCAATTTTAGGAAAAATATTATATTTATACGATTTTAAAATAAAAAAATATATTTTTTGAAACAGCTATTTTAATAGCTACATTGTATTAATAATTTTATTTATATTTGTATTGTACCACATGAACATTTTTTTTTACTAACATATAGTTTTAATCCTGAAATCATTGTGAACCTGAGTAACTATTGTTTAGACTATTGTATAACCCAAATCTAATAGACAATTTTAAAGGCATGTCAATTTTATCTCCAAAATATTGTAAACATATTCAATTTTTGGCAACGTTTTTCATTGAGTATGTAAACGTTTATGAACAATTTACTTTTTATTGTGTATAATTATTTTGTAAATGTATAATGTATATACATAGTTATGGTGTACTATGTTACTGCACATTATCTTGTTCATTCATTGATTATATTAATATATTAGGCAAATAAAAATTTAAAGACATGTCTAATAAATTTAATAAAAATAATTGAAATAATTAAACCTCATATATAATTCAAATGATATACCCTGAGAAATCAAAGAGGGATGTTCCGACCAGGACATTATCATCCGAGAAGAACGGAATAGATGTCCAACGTCGAAATTAAACAAAGGTTATATCATTTGTTTACTAACACACATTTGTTTTCAGGTTTTTTTTTTTTTCATTTTTTTTAGTAAATCTGAGGGCAGATTTTAAATGGCAAAGGGGGTAATTGTAACGATTGCAATGACTAACTCATCATTAATATCGCGCTCAGATAAATATGCTTAGGTAAACAGAACACAGGGACGTGTAGAGTACGAATACTGAACGTAATATATGAGTGACCAGTCGAGTTTTAACATCAACGGAAACGAGTCAAGTTTTAATCATTAACTTAAAAGAGTAGTGTTTTTATCATCAACGTAGAGACAAGTAATATTTGTCTCTACATAAATTAATTAATCGTTTCACACTTAATTTCTACAGGTGAAATAACCCACCTTAGATAAGTGTTTTAATAAATATATTTTTATAAAGTTGCTCGTTTCACTCGTACTCCGCTACACCTGTGGTCTACATACACTACCCTCAAGAACAGGGTTACTCAGGTGATAGTGTTAATTGTATCTTTACCTTTTATACTTATTTTATAAAGTTTATAATATATTCGTTGCACCTTTAATACACTAGGTACGTGTTAGTTTTTTTGAACGCAGGTCATAAGTTTCTTGGACCTGTAAAATATAACTAGGAAAACTTTATTTATATATTATTTCAACGACCCGGTTCTCAAGACCGGTTAGTGTAGTAGGAATTAGCCAACCGACTGCTCCTTAAGTGGATAGAATAATATATAGATATCGACAGCCCCTTCATTCGAATTCAATCGAATAGAGCGAGGGAGGTGTGTTGCAATTAATAATTAATATATTTTATATATTACCAAATTCCCGGTGTTTTTTTCTATTAATACATTTTATTGTCGTGTTCAAATATATTTATGCGGGTTTTCCGGATTACGTGAATAGCGTGAGCTCCGTTATAGAATAATCGCGAAGAGGTGCAACAGCCAATAATCAATATCGTTGTTACGATTTTTATAATTATATCACAGAATATAGAAGTTATGTCGCGTGTTTTATGAGATCTGTTTAGATTTAGACCAGAAGTTGAAAAGTCCATAAAAACATATTTTCATTACCAATGTTAACGTCGTCGTTGCGAGATCGTGTTAGTGACAAGTGTTTTAATGTGTTAAATGACTTAAATGTGTTTAATGATTTAAATTTTACATTATTAAAAACAATTTGAAGTTTAATATGAATACATCACGTGCAAAAAAAATGATTCAATTTGTTAAACCATATGAATGTAATAAAAGACGAGTATTACGTTCAGGTATAGGCATTACTGGTAAGTACCAATGTACAATATTCAATATTCATGCAAAAAATACGTTTAATTTTTAATTATAAAAATATACTAATGCTTTATTATGATTTTAACTCTTAGAATTAAAATCACCAGTAACAATAAAAACAAAAAGTGTTAAACAAAAAGCCAAACCAAAATATAAAACTCAGTGTCCAGTTGTTAAAATAAATACTTTGTCGGATGGAGAAGGTATTATCTTAGTTTATAGTTTAATCTATTCTGTGGTTTTATTTAGTTAAGTCTTAGATATTAAGTTTGATATTTAGGTTAATTATAATAATTTTTATTTATTTTATTTTAGTACACCATGTCTGAATGATGCAAATGTCAAGAACATATTGAACAATTCTAACTCATATCACATTGAAGGTAGTGTAATTATTTTTTTTTAATCGCTTCGATAGTTTAATGATATTATTTTTAATTTAGAGTTGAAAGCTGTAAATATTTTTGATAATATTGATTTATCATGTTCGAGTTACGAGAAAGCTAATGATGCTGTGAATAGTCAGAATTCGAATGACGAAGGTGATTGTTCAATTTATTAGTTACTATTTATATTAATACCTACTATTTATTTTGTATGTATAAGTTAATAATACATTTTTATTATTTAGTGTTGAATACTGTTGATAGTGTTGGAAGTACTAGTCTAGTATATTCAAATAATTGGAATGTTAAAGAAATTGTAGACAATTTAAACTTATGTCATGATGGTAGGTAATATTTTTTCTAATTTTAATAAATAATAATAAATAAAGATACTATTTCTTATTAAGTGTTAAATACAGTAGATAACCACGAAATTACTAGTTTATCATGTTTGAATGATGCAAATGTCAAGAATATTGTGAACAATTCTAACTCATATCACATTGAAGGTAGTTTAATTTATTTTTTTAAATGCTTAGATAGTTTAATACTATATTTAATTTTGTGTTGGGTGCAGTAATTATTTTTGAGAATACTGATTTATTATATTTGCAATTTTTGAAAGCCTTTTTATGGAAATTTTAAATTTATGTCTAGAAGATACTAAATGATATTAATATTTTTTATATTATTAAAAATTTTCAGATTTAGATTATGATTCAAGATCAAATTATGAGTATGAGTATGATTCAGGATCAGATTACATACCACCATCTCAAATCAATAGTGACAATAATATACATTCTGATGATGAAATATCATTGAAATGAGACATTAATCGTAAATCAATGTCTTTTGAGTGAAAACGAATCTAATTACTCTTCATCTTCTCGCATGAGTGACAAACATCATAGTGTACTCGATCCAAAAGGCACAATTTTTTCAAAAAATACAAAAGTTGGTTACAATTTTAATGCCTCAGTTCAGTGTTCAAGAAAAAATCAAATCAACAACAAGAGATTATGGGACAAGACTGATTGTTGTATATTTTGCGAGAAAAATGTTACGAATTTCACAAGACACATTATTAGGAAGCATAAATCAGAAATGGATGTAGCTCGATACCTTTCTTTTCCACAGGGAAGTAAAGATCGAAAAATTCTTGCGGATCAACTTCGTAAACGAGGAAATTTTTTATGCAATGTTGGTAGTGAACAAGTTATTAAACCTGTAAGAAGACCAAATGAATTTTCAGCAATTTCAAATGCAGCAGATTACTTACCTTGTAAACTCTGTTATGATTTATATAAAAAGAAGTCTTCATATAGACATGAGAAAATTTGTAAAAGCTTTAAAACTGAACAAAAAGGTAGAAACAAAGCTCAGGCGGATGCTCAAAATCTTTTGCTAACATTTACTGAAACTGATGAACAATTAGTCAAAGAAGTTTTTCCTAGAATGGCAGTTGATAATATTTCTCTTATAGCAAAAACTGATTCTTTAATTAAATCATTTGGATCAAGGTATTTAAAATGCCATCGTGAAAAACATTTAATCAATATTGTTTACTCCCAAACATTTTGACAAAATTATAAAATGTACCAAAATTGTAGCAGGATTTGATGCTAAAAATGACAAATTTGGATCACCATCAATAGTTTTAAAAATGCGAAGTGCCTTGAAACAATGTTGCGATATAGCTGAGTTTAATATTTTAAAAGAAAGTAAACACTTGGATCTGGATGATACACAAAAGAAAATGAAAAAATCACTTTTAAACATGAAATCAATTATTGAAAAGCAGTGGTCATACGAAATTTCCACTAATGCCTGTAAAGAGATATTTCAAAAGAAATGGAACAAACCAGCGTATCTTCCTCTAACATCAGACATAAAAATATTTAGGGACTATTTAATAAATGTACAAAATAGATGTATAAAAGAATTAAAAGAAATTCCAAGTAATATCAATGCGTACAGAGAACTCCAAGAAAGCATACTTAGTCAGCTTATTTTGTTAAACCGTAGAAGATCAGGAGAAGTTCAAAGGATTTTGTTACAAACTTATTTATGTGCTCCTTCTGAAATATCCCAGGAAGAAGTTGATTTTTCACTTTCTAACATAGAAAAACAATTGACCAAACAGTTTAAGAGAATTGTTATACGGGGTAAACGCGGTCGTGGTGTGCCAATATTATTTACTATTAACATGCAAAAAACTATCAAGTTTTTACTGGCCATACGAGAAACTAGTAATTTTATTCTTAAAGAAAATCCTTTTTTATTCGCTTTACCAAATTCTATAAATTCTTTAAGAGGATCTGATGCCATACGTAAATTAGGTAAAGAATCAGGAGCCAAAAACCCGGAAAACTTAACCTCTACAAAGTTAAGAAAACAAATTGCAACTGTTGCACAGTTATTAAATTTAACTGAAAATGATATAGAACAGTTGGCCAACTTCCTTGGTCACAATAAAAATGTGCATAAAGATTTTTATCGCCTGTCAGATAGTACTTTCCAAGTTGCTAAGATTAGCAAAATTTTATTAATTATGGAAAAAGGTCAAGGACATCAATTTAGGGGGAAAAACTTAGATGAAAAAGATGTAAATGTTGAGGCATTAGTTTCAGAAGAAGAAGTAAATGAAGACGTCTCATCTGAGGATGAATTTCAAAATCAGAATTTAGATGTTGAGATTCCAAAAAGTATAAATAGTAAAATATCAACCAAAAAAAAGAAAAGCTACCGAAAAATATCAACTATTCAAAATAAAGAAAGTTTGCCAAACTTAAAAACAACTTCACCAAAATATGTTAGAGTTGCTTGGACTGAAGAAGAGCGTAAAATAACTACCGATTATTTCAAAAAAAATATTTTATTGAAAAAAGCTCCTAAGAAACAAGAATGCGAAAACCTTAAAAAAAACATGCTTTATTAAAAGATAAACCATGGAAAAAAATCAAAACATTTAAACACAACATCATAAAGAAGGACTGTTTGTAATTAAAAAAAAAATTGTAGGTATATTTTCTATAAAGTTTTATTTTTAATAATATGTTGTACTTCAAATTGTTTAGGTGTATATTATATTATTATAATTATAAGTAACTCATTTAAGAAAATATACTTAATTAAACTAATCACCTACTCAATGTTTCAAGTTGAAATAAAATAAAAGATTTTTGTCAAAAAAAAAAAAATTTTTGATTTCTAATAAGGTAGTCTAAGAAAGTAATTTCTATTGTTGAGTTTTTATGTGTTATTAAAACCGTATTTAAATGCTATATTATAACTAGTAATTACACTTCGGTGATCATTACAAATAAATTAAAAATACACGTTTCGTGTATCAACTATAGGTACTTAAATTAAATAAAAAATATTTAGGATTAGGTTCTACAGGGGTTTTTGTAAGTTGTAAGTAATACAATTTATTATGTATTTAATACATAATAATCTAGAATGGTACCTCATATGACAATTCTTTAATACAGAAACATAAAAAATAGGTTTTAGAACTTTAAGTATTCAGTATTAAATCAGTTGGAGAAGACTAAATATATAGTAAGTATATAGTAAGTAGAAGATCTCACTGCGTTAGCGAAACGCACTATCATAGCATATTGATATTAATATATATGACCGGTAGGTACTGTATTAAAATTAGTACAATATGGCAACGTTGCAATGATCTCATTAAGTATGATGGTTTGAAATGGAATCAGTGCTTGGATCTCACATAATGCTTAGTAAACAAAAAAACACACAGATGGATCTCATAAAATGCTAACATTTTCTTACACACACTGGATCTGATAAAAATATATCGGGACCAAAAGTTTTTTTGAGTGTAAAGCATAAATAATTATCACATAACGTTAATTTTTAAATTTTAAAAAATGTATATTTTTTAAAGCATCTAGAATTGTATATTTCGGTTGGATCCCACAACGTACATCTTTTCTTACGGATCTTACAAAGGACGTTTCGTATGTATGTGTGTGTGTGAGTTTGTTTTTGGTACGAAACGAGATCCACGGTGTGGAAATGAAGCAGCGTTGTTAGATCATTTTTCGTTGTGAGCTCCAAAATGACGGATTTGATAACGTTTTCACATAATAATGGTTTTATGAGGTCAGTAAATACGTTTGCACTTAAAACTGGCCGGATCTCAAAAAGTATGGTTATTAAGTATTTGGTGTGCGGATTGGTACTAGTGTGTACTCAGTAGAATGCGCCACCGTCAATGGTGTGTATTCGAATTTTATAATTATTTACACATCTTCATGGTACTGAACGTGTATTTAGGGATCCTGGTATCGGCAACGTTGCATGGATCTAATATAATCGATTCAATAAAAATTATGTGTTAAAAATATACAACCCATAAAAATCTTATTTATGCAATAATATAATTATAATTTTTTTAAAGCATTTTCATTCGAATACATCATTCGATACATCGACATGAATATTAAAATTGACATGATATAAAATTAGATGAATTCCATTACATATGTTAATATTAATATTATAACTTTTTAAATATATTTTATTTTTTATAAGTTTAATTATATATTTAAATAAGACACGAGGTGGTTAACAATATATACATACAATAACAACTGTTTTAACAATAAAATATTATTGCAATAATATTATATATTAACTTATACACATTATAAATACAATTTTGTTGTACCAGTAATATTTGTATGATACAGTCCGTTACGAAAATATTAATCAGATATCCCATAGAAATAATTTTTTATTCAACGTTCCCAAAAATCAAGTATCTATACACAGCAAGTTTTAAAAATAAACATGGATCTCGTAAGATTAACTTTTTATTCACTTTTATAATTGGTGTAGGTACCTAAGTGTATTAATTGTTTTGAACCCCAAAAATTATTTGGATCTCACATGTTACAATAAAAAAATTCTATGTATTGTGCGATTTAATGTTATCATTTAAATTATGAAATAAAAGCCGGATCCCATAACGTTCCCACTTATAAATTACCTACACATATCGAGTTTTAAAAATAAACGTGGATCTCGCAAGATGAAATTTTTATTCACTTTTATAATTGGTGTAGGTAACTAAGTGTATTAATTGTTTTAAGCCCCAAAATTTATTTGGATCTCACATGTAACAATATAAAAATTCTGTGTATTGTGCGAATTAAAATTATCATTTAAAATATGAAATAAAAGTCAGATCCCATAACGTTCCCAAAAATCAAGTATCTAAACATATCGAGTTTTAAAAATAAACGTGGATCTCGTAAGATGAAATTTTTATGGACTTTTATAATTGGTGTAGGTACCTAAGTGTATTAATTGTTTTGAACTCCAAAAATTATTTGGATCTCACATGTTAGAATAAAAAAATTCTATGTATTGTGCGAATTAAAATTATCATTTAAAATATGAAATAAAAGTCAGATCCCATAACGTTCCCAAAAATCAAGTATCTAAACATATCGAGTTTTAAAAATAAACGTGGATCTCGAAAGATGCAATTTTTATTCGCTTTTATAATTGGTGTAGGTAACTAAGTGTATTAATTGTTTCATGCCCCAAAAATTATTTGGATCTCACATGTAACAATAAAAAAATTCTGTGTATTGTGCGAATTAATATTATCATTTAAAATATGAAATAAAAGTCAGATCCCATAACGTTCCCAAAAATCAAGTTTCTTAACATATCGAGTTTTAAAAATAAACGTGTATCTCGTAAGATGCAATTTTTACTCGATTTTAATATTTCGTGTATTTTTATCAATAAGTATCAAGTATATTTTATATTGAGTGAATGTGTATGAATAAATACTGTATAAATAAATGAAGATAGATCTTGTTCGCCATATTATTTTAAACTAGCTGCAATGTTTTTTATTATTTTTATTTAAAATGTGTGTAATACACACTGTGTATACACTAGGGGTCTCGTTTTTGTACGTGAATATGAATGTACGTGTTCACGGTATCCGTGATCACGTGAATGAAACAAAATAAATCACGTAAAGTTAATACACGTGAATCAATGAAAGCTTAATCACGTGAACACGTATTTGAATCATATTCACGTGAATACGTGAATTAGTATATTCACGTGAAAACTGAATGATAAATATTATGCCCAATATTAACTATTTTAAATGTATTGTTAAATTTCACCACTTGGCCCGTTGCGTGTTTTATCTAGGGCTCGCTATTACACGTGTAATGAACTACACGGGTACCCGTGTTTTTAGTTTTTACCTATGACGGGGTTGTAGCCCGTGTAATAAAAATACCCGTGAATACCCGTGTATTTGAATACCCGTGTTTCTTAATACCCGTGTTTCTTAATACCCGTGTTTCTTAATACCCGGAATCGGCGGCAACGGCGACGATCGGTGCCGTCGTCGACAGCCGACGAATGGCGACCAATCACAGAGCAATTATACACAGCCGGGGGTCCGGGGTATTGAATACACGGATAAAAAATACACGGGTATTGAATACACGGGTATTAAATACACGTGTATCGCATTCGTCAAAAATAAGAGTTTTCTTGACAAAATGGCGAAAAGAAAAAGTTGGGTATGGGATTTTGCCAAACGCGAAGGTGATCGCGCCTTTTGTGATTTATGTGACAGTGAAAGTAATAATGAATATTCTTGTGTAGGCGGCACTACAGGTTCTTTAATAAGACATTTACAAAATGTTCATGGTATTGCACCACCAGATGAGTCTGTAAGAAAGAGGTAATTAATAAATTATATTTTTATTTATTTATTTATTCAAGTAAAATAATTGATAATTTTCTTAAATAAAACATTTATTTAATGTTGTCGACAGTTAGACATTTATTAACTCAATTCAGTAAATTTGTTTTTGCGAAAAATAAAAATTAATTTTTTAGGTTAATTATTATCGGGTTGCGCACGCCTTACTTTTTTATTTTATAAATATTTAAATAAAAATATAAAAATATATTTTTAGGTATTCCTAACATATTAATTGCGTCCTGGGTAAATAATGTATTTACATCGGACGCAATTAGTGTAGTTGTTAAATATTATCGGGACGCAAATGTTCTATACATTTTTACGAAAGATTTAATAATCCCGAAAAAATGGGAGGGTACTGAATAAAAAATTTAAATTTAAAAATAAAGACATCCCTAGTGTACATTAGTATAATATTCTATTTGAGTCAAATTTTCATAAATTTTCATTTATAATATAAATAAATACATTTTGTAGGTCGAAATTGAAGTTCAAACGTGTATCTAATGATTTAGAAGTAGATTCTACATTGAGTAATACAACTTTTACCAATAAAGATGATGATACAATTCTAATTAACAATACTACATCATCTTCTTCAAATTTTGAAAATATCGAAAAATCTATATCTAGAAAACGTCGTTGTATTCCTAAAAAATGTGGGTCAAGTGTTAATCGAGAATGTAATCCTGAAAGAACCGAACAAATTCACCAGGCACTGGCTTCATTGATTGCAATGAATCAGTTACCTATATCGTTTTGCTCGAGTCCTGGGTTTTGTCAATTCATGGCTGTTGTAGAGCCTAATTATAAAATATGTAGAGATGAAGTAATGAAAAAAAGGCTACATTCGTTGAAAATAAAAGTTGAGAATAAAATTAAAAATGAATTAAGAAATGTGAAAAGTTTAGTTTGTACCACTGATGGTTGGTCTTCAATGGCACAAAACTCTTATATATCATTAACTGCTCACATAATAAATAACGAATGGTTGCCAAAGTCATTTACTTTAGCCACACAAGAGATGGAAGAACGACATACAGCTGTAAATCTGGCAGAAAAATTAACACGTATATTAGATGACTGGGAAATTAATGTTAAAGTTTCAACTGTTATCACAGATAATGCAAAAAATGTGGTAAATGCTGTCAAATTACTACCTCTTACTATAGACAATGAAAACATGGATGTGACATGCGCAGCTCACAGTCTACAACTAGCCATTAGTACTGCACTAAAAGATGAAATATTTTCAGAACTAATAAAACAATGCAGTTCTTTAGTTGGACATTTCAAACATTCAAATGTAGCTAAACAGTCGTTATTTAAAAAACAAGAACAACTAGGAATTTCTCATCAGTCACTGGTTCAATATTGTAAGACACGATGGAACTCAATATACTTAATGTTAGACCGCCTTTTACAAAATAGAACCTCAATTTTAAATGTATTAACGGACAGAACCGTTACGTCTTTGTATATAGCTCAAAAATTAGAAATAACAGAATCACAATGGTCAAAAATAGAAATTCTCGTAAGTCTTCTGAAGCCACTTTTTATTGTGACAAATTTATTTTGTTCCGAGAATCATTCACCAGCGTCGATGGTTAGACCATTACTCGCACAATTAATGGAAAATCATTTAAAAGAAAAAGAAAATGATGATCAAAATGTCACGTATTTTAAACGTACAATAATACATGAAATTAAAGAACGATTTAAACTTGGCTGGACTGAAACAAGTTCTGTCTCTGTCAAACAAATCGCGTCTTTTCTAGATCCTCGCTACAAAGATTTAGAATTTGAACCGATTGGTGCAAGAGAAAAAATTCGAACGGTTGTAAAGGATTTACTTGAAAGATTTAGAACCCAAAACAATAATTTGGAACAAGAACCATCAGTTCAAAGGAGCGACCTCGAATTTTTGTATGGAAATATAATTACAGACAGTAATGACAGAATTATTCAATTTCAAAATTATATAGCTGAACCTCAATTGAGATTCGATCTAAATGCATTTGAATGGTGGAAATTTAGAGAGAATAAATATCCAGCTCTTGCAGAATTAGCGAAGCAATATTTAGCTATTCCTGCCACGTCCGTCAGCTCCGAGAGATGTTTTTCTACTGCTGGGAACATAGTTACTTCGAAAAGGACATGTTTACTGACTAAAAATGTAAACATGCTGATATTTTTATACCAAAATCGAGAATTATTGCACTAAATATATTTTTGAGTTTAGATGAGCATCACATGGATGTAATTCCATTATTAAATTATAAAAAAATTATTAAAAATTATTAATGAGATGTGTTTTTGTCCATTATTTTGTGTATCTATTTGTTATAATATTTACTAATATTTACTTATACATTATTTATTATTACATTATCTATTTGGTTAAATTTGTTTCATGTATTTATATATTTATTAAAAAACATTAAATTATAAACGTTACTATATAAAACATTAATTATTATTATTATTTACTGAGCGTAGATACCTAAACAGTTATACTTAATGTTAAGCCTAATTCACACGTCATAGTCACTACATACAAAGACCAATGGTGACAAACGTGATTATATAAATTAACGGTTCACGTGATTATAAAAATTCACGGATTCACGTGATTATCCAATTCACGGAGTCACGTGAATATAATAATTCACGGATTCACGTGAACAAAATTATAAATACACGTGAAATTTTAAGCAACGGGTTGTATAAATTGAACCTTAATTTCACGTGAACACGTGAAAACGTGTACACGTGAAATAAGGAGCTCTAGTATACACTATACACTATACAAATATGTTATGAGATCCGAAGTATAAAAAGTGGGTTTATACTTTATAATGACTTCCCAATCTTGTTGAATTTATACAAATAAAATAAGTTATTTTTAGAGTTTTTCCCACAATCGTTGTTGATAACACGTTAGGATCGTTTATCTATATTCTTGGGTTTTTACTTTTTCGCTGTGTTAAAATATTGATGTACAATACTATAATAATATTGTGTTTGGAATAAAACTGTTCAGTCCCTCTAGCTCTAGAGTCCAGTCTCTACTTCTCTTGTACTTAGTAGTCTAGACACTTTTCAATTGACAGTGAAAAACCGTTATTTTATTTGTGATCTTGTAAAAAGTGAATACGCAAGTAGGTACCTACTCCTTGTGATTTTGTGTTTTAACATTTTTTACAGCGTTTATTTTCATTATAAATTACTAGTTACAGCAAGATGTTGACAAGAAAAAAACACTTAAAATATATAAGTGATTATTTCAAAGGTAAGTGTAAATTCATTTGATAGGTACCTATTAGTTAGTCTTAATTATATAAGTACTTAGTTACTATTTCACTGAATGATTTTGAAAATTAAATCGGTAAATGTAAAAAACTGAGAATTTTTATTACATGAGAATACCTAATTATTGTAAGTAAGATACGTATTTGATATAACGTTTTCAATTTTATCGTCCTATTATTTGTCAACATTTTTTATAATTAAAATAAAACCTTTAGATCTGATAAAATAAAAAATAATTTCCCCAAATTACCTAATTTATTGTAGAAACAGATGGTACCTACCATCCTATTTAAATTTTATATTTTACCTACTTATGTATATATCTTTGATTATAAAATTTTTAATTCACTTTATATATATATATATATATATAAATATATATATATATATATATATATATATATATATATATATATATATATATATATATATATACCTACATATATATAAATTAATGAAGATTTTGACGTTTTTATAAATTATCTTTCCACCACTCATTCTGATACATTCAAAATATTTTCATTTTATTACACAACACTCACTGTTGTACTACTTAACATAAAAAAAAAATAATTTACAAATGTCCATTTCAATCATTCAGGCTATGGCCTATTAAATAATTACTGTATATTAGTAGATTAAAATATTACTGGATGTATTTATTTGTACGTAAAATATGTTCAGAATTGCCAAGTATAAAATTGTTCTCAATGATGTAATCTACCTATATCTTATTCAAATTTTGAATATTTTTAAATTTACATTGGTAGTGTTGTCACTATTTGTACTTAATTTTATACATAGTTACTTATTATAAAGTCTGAATTTGAAATTTTGTAATGCTTATTTGAAAAACTTGTTTGTATTAGAATGGTTAGCAGTTCAATTTATTGAAGATAATATATTTTATATGTGTCCCAATTTAAGCAAAAAATCTATCAAAGCTGGATCTTACAAAATGATTAAGTGGGAGGATGGATACACATACAAAGCTAAAATATTGAAGATAGGAAGTAAGATTTAATTTTAATTTTTACTATTGTTTTACTAGATACCTATATAATTCTTTAAAATATTTATTCATAATAAATTAAAAATGTGTCATTTTGTCCTTAAATAATTTAAATTAAAAAAATACAAATCTTTTAATCATCTGTGACATTCATTATTTTTATGACTTATTTTAACTGTTGATAGTAAGAGCTTGAAATTATATCTTTTTTATTCTTTAGCGGAACAAGAGGTAGAATATTATTTGTCAAAAAGTGGTAATAAATTTGAAATTTTTACAAAATCGCTTGATAATATTACAAAATCAGTAAAAAATAATTTACTATCAAATAATAGTACAGGTAATTTATCTACTATTTAAAAAAATTTAGTTCCTTTGTCATGTATTAGTTTTTAAATATTTTCTATTTCAAATGTTTAATTGTATACTGTTTCCATCAGATATCTCAACTCAAACATTCAAAGATATTAATAAAATTGAAATGATTGATACATATGCCCAAGCTTCTTGTATGAAAGACTGTAACAATGAGTTACCTAAATGTAATGCTAACGATTTCTTAAAACCAGAGAGCAATAATGATGTTAATACACACTTAGTTGATATAGAATTACAAAACATCAATGATGCAGGTAATTATTTTATTCTTTTAAATATAATACAATGAAACTTTGATTATCCATCTGGCACCAGACTAAATCTCTATCAAATAGTTGGTTAATTGGGTGTATTGAAAAATTTTGTAATTTTATTCTTTATTAAAACAAAACAAAAAAAATTATTTATTAGTTTTTGTGCATTATTGTATATATTTTATTAATGTAGGTATATAGTACATGGACTGATTGTAAACAAAGCTAATATCTTTTAAATTTTCAATTATGATAAATATTTATCATATTTATTTTTGAGTATGACAGTTAATCGGAGTGTCCATTAACCAAGTGATAGTTAAACAAAGTTTTACTCTATTAGTGTATGAGACGTTTTGTTCAGTGCTTTAGTGTCAATATATTTTATTTAATAAAATCTTAATATAAATTCCTGCCTAGTTGACTAAATTTAATTTTTCTTTATAGATATTTCATCTCAAATATGTAAAGCTATTGATGATGACCAGTATATTGAAGATAGTTTTGATGATGATGATTCAGGTTCTGAATTTTTACCTTATGTTGAAGATTTATCAATTCATAGTAGTTTGGATTTTAGTGAAACAGATAGCAATAAATCAAATAATTTTAATATTCAGCAAAATCTTGGAAATGCAACTGATATAAATTCGCCCTTAACTTCTTTGAATAAACCTATAGTCACAAATCATAATTTATTTCGAACGGTGTAGTAGAAACTTCAAAAAAAAAGGCGATTACAAACAAGCGAGTTTGGGATAAAACTGATAATTGTTTATTCTGTGATAAAAGTGTAACTAATTTCACTAGACATTTGTTGAGAAATCACAAAATTGCTAAGTTTGATGCGTTGCCCAAGGGTTCTTCAGCCAGAAAAAAACAAGCTGAGAATTTAAGAAGACGTGGAAATTTTTTATTTAATGTAGAAGGAGCAAATAAATTAAAACCAGTTCGCCGTCCAAATGATTTCCAAAATACATCTTCCAGTGATTATTTGCCTTGTAAGTTTTGTTACGGTATGTTTAAAAAAAAATATTTGTTTCGTCACTTTAAAATATGTAAAAGTAATGAGAAGAAAACTGAAGGAAGGAGTAAAGCTCAATCAGATGGTCAAAATGTATTATTAACTGTTACTGAAACAAATGATCAACTTATGAAAAATGTTTTTCCAAGAATGGCTGCTGATCAGATATCTTTTGTCGCAAAATCAGATAAACTAATAACCGACTTTGGGTCTCGGTACATTAAGTCTCACAAAGAAAAACATTTGGTCAATGTAGTATCACAAAAGATGAGAACTTTGGCGCGATTGTTAATTGCAATGAAATCTGAAGTAAGCACAATTAGTTCACTTATAGATTGTTTAACACCTAAATATTTTGATGCTGTAATAAAATGTTCTAAACATATTGCTCATTACGATGAAATCACTGATAGTTTTAAATCCCCTTCTATTATATTAAAACTTAGTCAGTTATTAAAACAATGCTGTGATGTAGCTGAATTCAATATCTTAAAAGAAAATGTTGGTTTGTCAGGAAAAAATGTAAGTATTGACTCTATAAGAAATTTCAAATATATTATTGACAAACAATGGTCGTATGAACTTTCAACAAATGCCAGTAAGGAGATTTACCAAAATAAATGGAATAAGCCATCATTACTTCCTTTAACATCTGATATAAAATTATTCAGAAATTATATAGTACAGTTAGAAAAAGACTCTTATAATGCATTGAAGTTAAATCCAGAAAATATGCAAGCATTCAGGGAACTTCAAGAATGTATATTGGCACAAATAATATTGCTAAATCGTCGCAGAGCTGGTGAAGTTCAACGTATACTTTTAGACACGTACAGTAATGCATCAACAGAAATTTCCATGGAAGAAATAAACCAAGCTTTATCACCAATTGAAAAAGAGCTTACTAAAAACTTTAAACGAATTGTTATTCGTGGAAAAAGAGGAAGGGGTGTCCCGGTACTATTTACTCCTCACTTGCAGAACCGTTTAAATTTTTTACTTAACTTAAGAAAAACAGTAACATTTATTTCTAAAGAAAATCCATACCTATTTCCATTACCTCAATCCAGTAATTGTATGAGAGCGTCTGATATTATAAGAAAGTTCAGCAAACAATCAGGAGCTAAGTATCCAGAAAATATCACTTCTACTCGTCTGCGAAAACATGTTGCTACTATTGCACAATTGTTAAATCTATCTGATAGTGACGTAGAGCAACTAGCTACTTTCATGGAGCACACAAAAGATGTACACAAAACATTCTACAGACTGTCAGATAATGCATTCCAGGTAATATTTTTGATTTCATAATGATAACATGTTATTAATTCATTAATATATTATTTTAAAGGTTGCCAAAATAAGCAAATTACTTTTACTTATGGAAAAAGGTGGTGATGGATATCAATATCGTGGAAAAAGTTTGGATGAAATAAATGTAAATGTAGATGCATTAATTTCTGATGATGAGCAGCATGTATCAGATGATACTGATAACACTGAAAATGAAAGTGATTTAGAGTGTGAGAATGTTAAATCACTTCCAAAGGTTATGTCAAAAGTATTAAAAAAAACAGAACCTTATAATATGGAGAAACCATCCACTGAAGACATTACAAGGAAAAAATTAACAATCAGAAAAAAGAAATCTATTGTTGTTCCATGGTCTGAAAAAGATAAATTGTTAGCCACCAATTTTTTTAAAGAACAAATTAATCTAGGTAAAGCTCCCAAAAAATATGAATGTGAAAATTTTATAAGAACTCATAAAATTGAAAAGCCGTGGAGGAAAATTAAAGACTTTGTACATAATGCAGCCGCAAAGAAAAAAATAAAATAAAATTTGATAAATATTATTATTATTTTATATTATTTAATTTTTAAATATACAGGTTTACATTATTTACATTGTGTTGTTTACACATTTAATGGTTTATAAGGTACAATATCACATTTTTTAGTAATGTACCCATTGGGTAGATTATATACTGCGTTTTGTTATTACTGAGAAGTACAAATTCATAGGTATTGTATTGTATTCTCTTAGCAGATCACTAAGAAAATATATTTTTAATTTATTAAAGGTATATTTTAGAAAAATATAACTTATTTTCAAATATAAAATATACCATATTTTATATGGCAGCTGTTATTGTATTTTATAATTAATTATTATATAATTAATATTAATACGTTTTATAAAACTACCCACTAGTCTGAATAATATAACTACTATAAAATAATAACAATATCACAAAAATTGTAAACTATTACTTTTTAATTAGGTTAAGTTTTTCTTGATAGATTATAAAAAGAGAGTAAAAGTGAGGGGTAAAACGGGGCTCTCTTGTGGTGTTTGTGTGACTCGATTATTACCGGGAACTTAATATGATCTTTTAAGTTTCAACTTAATTTCTTTTGAGTGTTTGTGTCTATACATTTGATTCAATCAGTATACGACAACAGAAAAATGTGTACAGTTAAGTATAATTAAAATTTTAAATGCACATAGAGCCAAAACTTTTACAAAAAAATATTATTGGTTACATCCCATTTGCATGTTATGTGAAATAAATTTAAAAAACTATTTTATAATGAGTAAAATAATATTTTGTAACTTCATTCTATACATAGGTATTTCTTAAAAGTTTTTTATTATATTTTATTGACCAACAATTGGTACTATTAAACTTATATATTTAGTTTTTACTAAATATTTGTATCTAAAAGTAATAGTCTAAAGCTGGTACTTAGTACTTGGATCTATAATTTTTAATAATACTTATGACAACTATTGAATTTTTAATTTTAATTAAAAAATAAAAAAAATATTTTATTATATCTATTGTATAGTAAGTTTAAGTCAATTTTATTTTTTAATACTTTTGTTTTTAGCTACATAAATATATAAGTATAATAATAATAATAATAATATAAGTATAATACAATTAAATAAATAATGAATAATATAATATTTTGAAAGAAACTAATATTTTACTGATTGCTTTTGTGGTTTTTAATGTTACAATCTTACTATACAATTTGCTTAATTTCACATACCTAATTAAAATAAAAATTATTTTCATTACTATTTTAAAACTGACTCATATTACCGTATTTTAGTTACATAATATTAATATTATTAATACATAGTATTAATAGTATTTATACATAATATAGTGTTGTATATAAATAATGTGGTGATACTAAAAATTAGGTGATAACACTGATGTGGCTTCACATTATTGCATATTATCAAAGAAAATACGCGTGTGAAGTTAGCAATTTCTGATAACAGCAATTTCCAAGGAGCATGCGATAGGTGAATGTGCGGTTGCATCAATAGATCATTGAAGGAGTTTTATTAAACTTCCCATAAAATAATTTAATTTCTAATATCGGGCGAGGTTGGGACGGCCCGTCAGTTTTTGATTAATTTGACCGTGTTCCGGAACAGCGGCCCCTTAGCAATTTACACCACATATAGCGTGTAAAATTCTACGTCCAACAGTATGGGTTTAAACCTGTAAAAACATCCGGATCATAGTCAACTAGACGCCGGAAGTCGGGCGTGAGGCCGCCGAGCACATAATACATTTCCATACGGCCGGTCAGTTTTTGATTAATTTGACCGTGTTCCGGAACAGCGGCTCCTTAGCAATTTACACCACATATAGCTTGTAAAATTTTACGTCCAACAGTATGGGTTTAAACCTGTACAAATATCCGGATCATAGTCAACTAGACGTCGGGAGTCGGCCGTAGGACCATCGCGCACATAATACATTTCCAGACGGCCGGTCAGTTTTTGATTAATTTAACCGTGTTCCGGAACAGCGGCCCCTTAGCAATTTACACCACATATAGCTTGTGGTGGAAAATAGTAATGATGAAGAAAAAAATTGGTTGCCTGTAAAGTCGGTATACGGGCGAAAGTTTTACGTGACAACGACTTTGAGTGGTAAAATAATTTTAATGTGAATATTCATTCGTATAGTAGGAAGAAGGATGAAATAATAGTAACAATTTAAAACATTTATTTATACAAAGAATCTCGCACTGAATTTCATATTAACAAAATTTTATTTTTACCTTTACACATACATACGTATTTATATACAAATATACATACAATAACTTGCAATACATTTGCGTACAATGAAACAGCGTTTACTACAACTTAACTTGTTCCTATCTGAGTGATTTTGTTGAGGATAGGTCGATGATAGGAGAAATATGAAATGAAAGGAAGTGTTTCTGCTGTTTATTTATGTTAAATCAATCAGTTGTTATAAGTTATTAATAAATTTAACTTGTTTTACTTTGTTATAAATATAAAAACTAAATTAAAAAGTTAGAACATTTATTTAAATCACATTAATTGCACATTAATTTTTTCAAGTTAAACAAATTATTATTGGTTGAGAAACGATTTATACTACTTTTTTGATTGAAAACTACCACAACATTGTGATTACTACAACATAACCTATTCACTTATGTCATTTATTTCATCATGTTATATTATCAGTCTGAAATTATTTACCTTTGCTGTTTGAATTGTTGCGATGGACGAAACTACCTTCACATTATCACTACACAATCGTTTTACAATTAACTGGCAACGTGTAAACTTGTATGCAGGCGCCTAAGCGAAATAGAAGCGCAAGACATGAACCGGTGTGTATGGCTATCTCTCTCACTCTCTCTCTCTCGCTCTGTCTCTCTCGCTCTTAGGCGGGCTAACTGTGCTCGAGTGGAAGGGACGCGTGCCTTTCACTTTTTATGTTTGTCTCTCTCGCTCTTAGGCGGGCTAACGATGCCCGAGTGGAAGGGACGCGTGCCTCTCACTCGCTCTCATTGTGAGCGCATAACGTGAGCGGAGCGTGTAACGTCCCCTCTTTACCACCTTCTTCTGTTGTTATCGGTCGGGTGTAAGATATGTTTATTTTTACGAGGTCTCGGGGACTCGACCTCGGTGTGTGATACTTATAAATGCTATAGATCAGGGTTACCTCATATAAAAGTATAAGACGGCATATACATCCAATTAATTAATATATTACATAAATACGATACTGTGGTGCAGATGAAGAATGAGTAGGTGAGCATCGCGGGTTGATCTTGAGGATGATGTTGCTCTGTCCGACTGATGTTCTTCGGATCTCTCCTCGGGTCCCTCTGCTGTTGTTACCATTATTCCCCGTGTTATATGCCCACACCGTAAACCCTTGGTCAGCATTCATTCATGACCTCATTACCATTTCCGCACACTCAACATATTAGCATTTAGCAGTGCTATACTTAAAGAGTGATGTACGATGTCGGTAGACGACAATCGTTACATGTACCCCTTGTCCATTTAAATCTGGACCCCAGATTTGGGAAGTCAAAGCAATGGTAACCGTGTTGGTGGTGGTGGTGTAGATGCCTGTGAGTGATATGTATGTCCAATTGAAAAAGTGACAGTACTCCAACCGCCTCCGACTGCTACTTCTCATATTGAACTCGGTGGACTCTCAGTTTCTTCTTTTTGATTTGTTTATTTTGAACATCAGAAACGGGTCCTTTAATAGTTATCACCACATTGTATACACTCTACACCGAGGCAAGGGTTATGACTTTCAAAAACTTCCTTCGGGTTGACGACGCAGATTGAGATTGGCTCCTTCTTTCTTGCACATCGACACCCACGGTCCTCACTTACCCCTTTCTTTTTAACATTTTCAATTATTTAACATAAATTATATAAATTAATACAACTTTCTTTTTAGAATACATTTTCATCAAATACATTTTTATAAAAAATTTTCATTTTTTTTAACACATAATTTTTCTTTTCTTTTCTTTTTTTTTTTTTTTTTTTACTTTATATAATATTTAGCATAAAAATAATTTCATTATAATTTGTATTACATAATTACATAATTTTTTTTTTTTTTTTTTTAAATCTTATTAGCACACATATTATACAAATTTCATATATACTATTTTCACAAATTATCATTTTCAGAATAAAGACCAATTTTTTCTCTTTATCATACTTCTTTAACATAATTATACATTGAACAGTACAAATAATTTCATTTGAATATACATAATACATTATGTATTAATTAACATGTCTCAAAAATAACGTTTTTTTTTTTTTTTTTTTTTTTTACAATTATTAATGTGACTAATATAAAATTACCGTACTCGATTAATATTGATAAACAATGTTAATGAGTGGTATTGTGTCCTAACTCGCTAGTGTCGTATATGCTTCTCCTCCAACTACAATATTATTTAAAATAAATAATATTGTGTGGAATAGTAACATACTTGCAAAACAACATATTTCTTTTGCACATTTTAAAATTATATAACCTTTAAACAGCACATTCTCCGGTTATATTTGGTCTATTTTTACATTCGATTATTATATTGTTCTCTTTTGAACTACATTTCCTCACCCCTTATATTAAAATATGAAGTACAATGTAGTCTAATGATGACCTCAATTGTATAATAATAAACACAAATATGATATTGCTTATTACGAATAATAAAACACGTTCATAATTTCAGAACGGTCTCTATATTGTTTGATTTGATGAATATGTTTTTTCTCTATATATTTTTTTCTATTTTTTATTATTTCCACTAAGTAGGTTACCGGATTTATTTTTTTGGTTATGGTATAAGGCCCCTCATATCTATCTGAAAATTTGTCTTTTTTAACATTTGTTTTAATTAAAACTTTCTCTCCTACATAAAATTCTATATTATTTTTTCCTTTATCTGCATACCATTTTTGTTTATTAAACGCTTTTTTTAAAATTTCGGGTAGTTTCTCTCGAATTGTGTTCAATTTTTTTATTTCATCTATAACTGAGTGATCTAAATTTGACGGAATAACTGCAATATCAAAAAGTGATTGAGGTTCATAGCCATGTACCAAATAAAAAGGGGTAAATCCCGTTGAAAAATGAATAGCCGTATTATATGCATGTAGTACTATCGGTAATACGTCAGTCTATTTTTCACCCTCTGCCACATACGGTGAAATCATATCAATAATTACCTGATTTTGTCTTTCTACTTGTCCTTGACTAGTAGGCCTATAAGCTATACCTTCCGTTTTTTCTATTCCTAAAGCTAATAGTAATTGTTTTATTACCTTTGCTGTAAAATGAGTCCCGTTGTCTCACCTGACTATACGAGGTGGGCCATATGTTAAAATTAATTCTAAAAGAAATCTTGTAGTTGATTTTGCATCAGCATATTTAAAAGGTTTTGCGTAACAAAATTTTGTTGCGCGACATGTAGCGACTAAAATATATTTGAACCCACGAGACATAATCATAGGACCTACGTAATCAATGCAAATGTCTTGAAAAGGGATACCATTAATAACTGTATTTGGCTGTAGCATACCTACTGCTGGTCGCTTATCAGGTTTGCGTTTTTGACAACTTTGACAAGACACTACATAATTTTTGATATCTTTGTTCATAGAGGGCCATAGACGACAATCGTTACAAGTGTAACGCAGTTTCTTGAAGTGTCACCCGGCAAACCAATTTATAAGACGTTGTCACGTCAAAAACAGATAAAATTAATCTTGAAGGAAGGAGGATTGTGGACATAAATTATATATTTAAATCTATACAATTAATTAGTCATCCTGCATTTGGTTGTACTTTCAGTAATTTAATTTTTAGTCATGAAGTAAGAAATGGATTTATAAGTTCATTTTATTTTATCTGCAATTTTTGTCACCGAAAAGAGGTGATATATTCTGAAGCACCAGATACTATATTGAATACTAATCTTGTGATGGTGACAGCTGCTGTAAATATAGGACAAGGGTTAGATCAAATTGTCTATAATCCTATCTTTTACATCAGTGGCATAATTTTAAAAGTAGTAATTATTATATAATTTTATAATTATTATATATATATATATATATATATATATATATATATACACATTTTACTGTTTAATGGACATGGGTTTATATTCTTGTGTTCCAAGTTTTCAAGTTAGTTATGCCACTTTGTAACATAAATTCTCAAATAATTATATTATAATTATAACTTATAATTTTATGCTAGGCACGCACAACTTGAAGAATTAGGAGCTATAACAAACATGCCTGTTATGTCAAATAGTAAATATCAGTTATTACATAACGATATTTCTACATACATGAACGAATTATCATGGGAAGACATGGAATCAGCTGGAAAGGAAGAAGCGAAAATCGCTATTGAAAATAATGATGTCGATGCTGAAGGTAGACCAATGATTGCTGTGATTGCAGATGGTGCTTGGTCAAAACGCTCATACAAAACTAAATACAATGCTCTTTCTGGAGTTGTAAGTGATTACTGATAGATGAGTAATACAAATATTTTGTAGTTTATAAATATAATAGTTTATTTAATTTTTAGGCTTGTATTGTTGGAGCTAAAACACGAAAAATACTCTTTATTTGCGTAAGGAATAAGTACTGCTGTGTATGTCAACGAGCTTATAAAAATAACAAAGATCCTAAAGAACATCTGTGTTTTAAAAATTGGAACTTGCCATCCACTGCTATGGAAGCAGACATTATTGTCGACGGCTTCAAAAGAAGTCTTGATATGCATAATTTGATGTATTCACGTCTTATAGGTAATATTATAAAAATATATAACTACTGCAACTATAGTTATATAGTTATATATGCTGAAATACATATTATTCAATACATATATAATAATTATGCGTAGTAATATAATATGCTATTCCAATTTATTTTATTGTATTATATGCATCGTATTATATTTATTTTAAAATAAAAGAAAGAATATTGTATTTAATAACTACGGACGAAATGTACATTTTTTTATTGATTTCAAATTTGTGTTACATGCAGATAGTGTAGACTGTAGACTACACTACTACAGAATGCAAAATAATATATTATAGTGCTATGTAATACTTACAATCACAATACATCAAACTATGACACTAAATAAAGAAAAACAAAAAAAAGTAAAGAAATGCATTTTAGGTAGAATTATTATTATCTTCGTAAATGATTACATAAATGTATAGCCCATTGATTATACATACTATAAGAAAAATAGTATTTATAATCAATAGTATAGAGTATAGACTATAGATTATATTAATAACATGCTAATTATATCTTATATGGAACTTTCTATTACAAATATTCCAAGCCAAGACAAAATGATTTTCTTAGATAAGATAAAATTAAAAATAGCATACCATAATGATACAATACTGAGTACGCGGCTTCCGTGGGAATGTGTAAGGGAACTGATACGGGTCGCGGGTGCGATGTGCAGCGCACACACACACTAATGTTCATTTACTTTGCACACACTAACAAGTCGTATCGCACTAGACCTAATGTGTTGCCTAGTATATAACATTCCTTAATCTATGAATGACTAGAACCACCTTAAGTTCCACTTTAACGACATTTTGGTTTATCTTATCTTCAGTCAGTATGCCTACTGTTTGGTTATTATTTTAACTATCGATATTCGATTAGTTTACCACCGGGCACCGACGTTCGAGCACGCTCCGTCGATCGTCCGATATCCGCGAGATTCGCCACCGCCGCCGCCGTCCGATATCCGCGAGATTCGCCGCCGCCCGCCGCCGTCGATATACGGGCCATTTTTTAGTGCCGTCTATTTTGCACGTGTCGACGAGCTTTTTCGCCGTCGATATACGCGCCGACTGCCGCGGCCGTCTTCGCGTTCACGTTCGCCGCGACGCGCGCCGTTTCGTTTTTCGCGTGTTTTTTTTTTTTTTTTTTTTTTTTTTTTAGGGTAAGTATTAGTTTTAAGTTTTTTTTTTTAATTGTGGACTTAAAACCAGCCTAGACATAGTTGTCAAAGCTAATATAATTAGTCCAGATTAAGGTTCTAGACTTAAAAAAACTTAGATTAAGGTTCGACGTTTTTCAATAATTCCAGATTAAGGTTCTAGAATTAAAAAAGCTTAGATTAAGGTTCGACGCTTTTCAATAATTCCGGATTTAGGTTCTAGAATTAAAAAATTGAAGTACAGAATCATAGTATTCTGAAAATACTTCTTGTAAAAAAGGCTAGATTACGGTTCTACGCTTTTATTTAAGTCCACATTTGAATTATATACTACTAATAATATTAGTGTTAAGCAAATAGGTATTGCTTTTATTATTTGTGTTAATTTTAAAATATTAGCCATGAGTATAAATAATAAATTGAATGAAATTGCTGAATATGTCCACAAGTTGCCGTCGGAAACCAAAACCAAAGAGGTGAACAATGCTTTGAATGTACTTCAGAACAAGTGTCAAACTGAAGATAATCCTATGAGTCAACTGTCAGACGATGATGAAAACCAGAATGAAAACAGCTTAGACTCGAACGATATAGACAGAGTGGTCTGTGAAACACTAACAAGTAAATCCATGATGTATTATAGGTTTGAAAAGATCATATATTCTGTACAGAATAGTTTGGAATGCGACTCATTTAGTAATGAAATCAACGAGTTTTACAATGTAAATTTTTTGCAACAGTTTACATTGAAATGTGTACCTTTTATACCACTGTGGACAATGGTTATGAATAAAATGGTTAATAATGGTATCGAGGTACGTCAAAGTAATGCTACTGTTGAGGCATATTATAAATCTTTAAAAATTGACTTGTCGAGTGGTGAACGTAGGATGAAGTGTGGGCGATTTTTGAAAATGACGAATGATCAATCGAATATTGCAACTAAAAGATTACAGTTTTTAATTAGAAAAAAGAGGTGTACACGACAACTTTTTGATGAAGTCAACACAAAAAAGAAACACATTAAATTCAGGCCAAATGTTTCTATGCACAATAAATTAAATTGCTCTGACGAAACGTTTCTCGGAGCAGAAGAAGAATGGGCGAAGAGAGGAAAACCGCTAAGACATCTTCAACCTCTTCTTTTCAAACCATTTGAAAAGTTAAATGAAAAGAATTCGATTCAACTGGAGGACACTGCTAGAATGATACCTGAAAGTAGTATGACTGTTGGTGAACAGGTACAAACTTGTATTGAGATTGTACCAGAGGAATCTGTTGAAGTTGTTGATGAAAAAAAAAACATCACAATTATTAATAGAACGCTAGATATTTGTAAAAAATCGTTCTCTTCAATAGGTAGTCATAATTCACCTTTCCGGAAAGAAAATTCTGAGATAGAGCTTTACGGAAACATGTTGCCTAAAGATCTATCATACTATCAACAAATACAAATTCCTAAAGATGGTAAATATATATAATAATTACATTTCGGGTAAGCATGATGTTCTGTTAGGATCGTTCTTTACAGATTTAGAAATAAGAGATTTTGACACGTTGTCTGATAAAAAGTGGTTAAGTAACTTTGTCATAGATATTTATTTGGCATTGAATACTATAAAACTAAATTTACAATATATTCAACTCATGTCCTGTGAAAATGTAGCTTGGTTGATGAAAGATTCGAGTGAAAAAAGAATAAAAAAGTTAGCTATTAATGAAAATTGTACCCTTTTAATGCCATGGCTTGTAAATGACAATCATTGGATTATAGTCGTTGTAAATTTTAATAATAATACATGTTTCATTATGGACCCATTTGATCCAGTTTCTGTAAAAAATAAAAACCGTTTTAATTTATTATTTAAATCCCTAAAGAACAATTGTTCTTATGGTAAATGTGGTAAAAATTTTCCTGAGTTAAGATATATTTCATGTCCGATGGCTAATGTTCCTAAACAAACTGATAGTTGGAATTGTGGAGTTTTTGTTATATATTACGCTTTCACTATAATGGCAGGATTAAATTTCAATCAACTTTTCAATCCTATGGATTACAGGAATTACTTGAAGAAATATTTGTTAGAAAATTCTGAGGACATGACCGATATATGTCTTTTCTGTGGCCACCATTCTAATAAACACCGTTGTAAAAATGATGAAAGTTCTGTTGGTTGGGTGTCTTGCACACGGTGCTGTAGATGGGTTGCTATACAGTGCATGCCCTTAAAATACTGGCATAAAGAATATGAAACTTGTGATTTCCATTGTCCATTATGTGCTCCTAATAATTGGGAATAGAGTCCTTACTAATAATGTTTCAATACTGCATTACATTTTTTAATAATAAAATAGATTATTTTAATTTTAATGACTTACTATTTCAGCATTTTATTTGACATACCATGTTGAATGTACACATTACAAAAAAACCAACATTTAACCACATCAGTTATACACTATATCTTTAGTCATGATGCTATAGACAGTGTATAATTGACAGTCCGAAGTCTGTAAGTTCCAATATATTTTAAGATGTCAGGTGTCAATAAAATATTTATTGGAACCTTAAGTGGGACGGAATGTTGTGCTCTGCTGCTTTTAATTAAACATTTAATCATACAATGTAATTCGTTTTTTATTCAGGTAAACTTTTTAGAATAAGAGGAACATCTATATAAGTCGGAATTCAAGCGCAGTAAGTAAGTTTATAATATTTTGTTTTATAATATTTGAATTTAAAAGATATTCAGTAACTTAAAATAGGTTTAACCTTCAACTAAAAAAATAGAAACTAGATGATATGACAAGATTATTTTAATTTGTTATTAACTTATTATACAGGTACCTTAACAATCAAACTATATCCACCTTACTATTTGAATCAATATTAATATTGTACTATAACAAATTATTATATTATGCTCTACATTTCTTCGTTTAATTAACTACTGCTCTGCTTTTTGTATAGTAGACATATTTTTTAATCTACACAAAACACTTTTTTTTTTTTTACAGGTATTTTTTTAAAGAAACTCAAATTGAAAATTGCAAGGCTGATTAGCTATTCAAACCAATCATTTGTCATGTTTATTCAATATTTTAATCGATACAAAGATCAAGATAAGTTACAGTATTTTGGATACAAGGATACTACTGGAAATGTGATTGGTAATAATCAATTAACAAACTACAATTAACAATATGCACACTTGTTCAATGTATAAATGATTTATTTAACTAAATATAATTCTGTAGGAGAAGTTTATCAACCACCAATCAATAAAGACATTAATTCTTAAAAATCAGTTGATGGATGTGAATACTGTCAGGTATTAATTTAAATAATTTTATTTAGCATTGAATTTTTAAATTGCAGCTTCTTTTACTGTAGTAAACATCAAAGGCACTCAAATAATATAATATGTGACCTATCATTCTATAATACATTATTGGTCTTAACCAAAATAATTGTATTTTCCAATTACTACCTATTCATTTTTCAAACCGTTTATGAATAAATACAATTTTTTACTTTTTCAACAAATTCAGTGACAAATATAGTACATTTATACCCATTGAGACCTTAGAATAATACTTTTACAATGTATTCACAATGTAACATAACAATATAGGTATATAATAGGTAGGTACCTACAAGCAAGTGTCTAAAATTTGCGTATTTTGCTACTGTACAACTAATTCCCACCAAATAATTAAAAAATAATGAAAATCGTTGTGAGCTTCCTTTAAGTAATTGTTTTTGGGATTTATTTTTAATAAGTTATAAATTATAATAAATACAATCTAAGACAACCTTCTAGCCTTGAGCAGTTCAGTTAAATGTATTATAATATTTAACAATAAATTTATCAATTGTATAATTCTATTGGTATTGTATATATACCACAATTACCATTGGAAACTTATGTAAGGAAAAAAAAGTTTAAATTATATTAATTTTAAAAATATTGTGTAGCCGATAACTAAATAGAGAAATAATTTTTAAGAAAATTAAAAATATTCAACATGGTTTTTTTTCTTAGTGATGTATTGACATTGACCCTAATGCGCTCTACCAATTAGTAATTGAAACAAAATCCTCAGAATTAAATTTTTTTGGTTGTAAATATACTATTAACAATTGGGTTTTGTCAGGATATTGCTACGATCGTTTATTACAAAAATTGTAAAAATAATAATGATATTAATAATGATAATCACGAACTGACGTAACACACAACGTATTATAATTAAGACAACGCTTATAACAATTAGGTAAAACGCGAGACGGCGTGATTCGCATACAAATAATTAAATAATAGTTCAACGGACGCGAGACGGCGTGATTCACATACAAAATAAATAAATATAGTTCGACGGACGCGAGACGGCGTGACATAATATAATACAAATACATTAAAAACTAGGCGACGCGGAGCCAATTAGGCGTAGTTCACTACGAATCGTCGGAAATAACCCGCGAGCCCTAGAAAACGTCGCAGTTCGTGGGCGTCGCGCGGTTCCGGAAATGATCGAATTGCCTCGACTTTGGGTCCCGGTTTTATTTCACCGCTCGATATAGTAAATCCGAGGAAGTTCAAACTAGTGTCACCGAATGTGCACTTCGCGGGTTTCAACGTAAGACGAGCGTCGCGAAGCGAAATTAACACGCGATGCGTGACGGACAGCATATCGTCCCAATCCCGAGACGGAATAATTATGTCATCCAAATAAATATGGATCAGACCTTCATCCTTGAGTTCTTTGAAGATCAGATTCATCATCTTTTGGAATACACCCGGCGCACCCTTCAGCCCAAAAGGCATTCGCTCGAACTTAGCTGTTGCGTCTTCCGTCACAAAGGCTGTTTTCTCCTTTGCTTCCTGACTTAGAGGGATCTGGAGAAAGCCGTTTGACAGGTCCAGCGTAGAGAAAATCTTGCCACCGGCCTGGTGCGACAGCAAGTCGTCGATATCTGGCATGGGGTACGGTTGGTCCTGTGTTTGGCGGTTTAGGCGACGGTAATCAACACAGAGACGCTTATCTCCGTTGCCCGTGTTAACTAACAATACCGGACTCGCGTAAGACGACGTGGAATCCGATATCATGCCGGCTGCCCTCCACTCGTCGAGAGTCTGCGCGATGACGCGGCGATCCGAGGGGGAGGTGCGGTATGGACGTTGCTGTACGGGGTCACTACCCGGCACTTCCACAATGTCCATCGTCAGTAGATCGGTACAACCGAGTTCGGTTAGTGATTTCGCGAAAACGTCGCGGTACGAATTTAAAAGCGACAACAGCCGTTCGAATTCATTTTCGGTTACACTCGGGTCGACGACGATATCGGAGCGCTCGATCGGTAATCTCAGCGGTTCGTCGGCGTCCACGAGAGCTACGCGTACATCGGAGACGTCCGCGACGATATTTTCCGACGTTACACTCGGATTAATGACGCCCAGCGTCTCAATAACGAGCTCGTTGTGTTTATAATAATTGACGTGCGACAGTAGTATATATGTACCAATCCTGGCGCACTTTTGATATTTATTGATATTTTTCACTTAAAACTAATTAATTGATATTTTTCACTTAAAACTAATTAGTTGATATTTTTCACTTAAAACTAATTTATTGACATTTTTCACTTAAAACAAATTAATTGATATTTTTCACTTAAAACTAATTTATTGATATTTTTCACTTAAAACTAATTTATTGATATTTTTCACTTAAAACTAATTTATTGATATTTTTCACTTAAAACAAATTAGTTGGTATTTTTCACTTAAAACAAATTGTTGAACTTTTTCACTTAGTTTTTTAAAAAATATTTATATTATGGTCTGTGGTCTTTTTCACTTAGTTTATTTTTCTCTAATTATTTATATTATGGTCTGTGGTCTTTTTCACTTAGTTTATTTTTCTCTAATTATTTATATTATGGTCTGTGGTCTTTTTCACTTAGTTTATTTTTCTCTAATTATTTAACATAATTATTTCAAAATGTTTTTGAAATAATAACATTTTTATATTGAAATTCAACATAAAAATTAAAATTTTGATTTCTGGAGTTCCCCTGTATAAAAAGTCCCTTCAATAATTTCACCATCAATATCTTTTATTTTATAAGTTATAGGAGATGTATTCACAATTTCGTTTATTATAAATATTTCACGAGTCCAATTAGGATCATATTTATAGGCAAATTTTTGTTTAAATCTGGTAATTCGAACCCTGTCTCCAACTTTAAATTTAATTTTCTGTTTCGATTTATTTTTTTAAGAGAATACCTTTCTTAAAACCTCACATTCATTACTCTTTTTAACTTCACAAGGTTTCATTCCAATAGTTCTATGAATGTCTTTAAAATTATATTCATACAACAAGGATTGTAAATTATGTATCCATTTTTTATTGTTTTGTACTTCGAAATGTATTCTCATCTTTCCGTTGAGTGTTCTATTAAATCGCTCGATTATTGATGATTTCTCTTCGTTTTGAGTATGATGCATTTTAATCTCATGTTTTTTTAACATTTCTTTAAACAATTTATTTTCAAATTCTAGTCCTTTATCGGTATGGAGTAAAACTGGAGGGTTATGGTTTTGTATTTTAGCTTCCTTTAATATTTTTTCAAAAGCTTTGGATACACTTTTTCCGTCTTTCTTTTTAAGTGGATAAGACCAAGCAAATTTGGAAAAAGTATCAATTACATTTAACATATAAGAATAATTATCGTTTTCTTTCTCATAGTTTTTCATTATAACTAGATCAGCAGCCCATAGATCATCAATACCCTTGGTAAATATTTTTCTTTTCGGAAATCGTTTCCTTACAGGTTTGTGAAGTTCTTGAGCTATTGAAAGTTTATCCTTTGCCTTTATTTTTTGGTTGTTTTTAATTTTTTCTTCATCTTTAAGTGGTTGAATAAATTTACTTTTATTTGTGTTACATTCAACACATTTTTCTGAGATTCTCCACCTACCATTATTCGTTTGAACTTTTTTTGCATCGATATTTTTTGTTTTTTTCTTACATTTCAGACAATGTATAATTTCTTTTAAAATACCATCCATTTTATAATAGACAATCTTAAATTTTATCGAATTTCTCTAATTGAGTTTTGTATAATATCGTATACAAATTTGTTACTTGAAACTAGACAAATATAGCAAACAGTACCATCTGATACATCTCCATCAAAATCAATATTCAAAATGACTGTGTGTTTAGAACCTGATATACTCACAGGTTGTCTAGTCAGATTTATAACGAATAAAGGTTTAGAATTCTTAAACTGTTCTGGATCTGTGTAGATTAAAGGGAGTTCTCGGTATGTTTTGTAAAAAACTTTTTTGTAGTCTCCAAGCATATCGTAAATATTGCCAAATTTATCGTTTTTGAAATCGATATTCAACATCTCTTCTGGATATTTTTCTCCGTTTATTTCAAAGTAAATATTTCTAACATTACAGTGATCAAAATTACTTGATTCTTTTAGTTGAGTATTTCTGTTTGTTTATAAACCTACAATCCCAAATAAAGGATCATGAGAATTTCTATACATGTTTGTAATATCAAGAGTACACTTCTTTCCACTCAATTTTCTTACTTCAATACATTTAATAGTTTTAAAATCCAAGAAATAATTATTTTTTTCTGATAATTCAACCAATTCATTTATTAAGAGGGTTTTACTCATACTATCATATTTAACTACACGAAAACTATGTAACGGTATACCGACTGCCCTCTAGCGGCGTAATTTCCCCGATATCTAAACCGCGACATGTATCCTCCAGTACCGCGCTCTAGCGGTAATAACTACCCATCGTCAGGGCAAGCTATCGAAGTACCGGGTCAGCAATAACAATAGATGGCGTAGATGAACAAACTGTTTTAATGAGTCACCCGAACCAATTAATTACTTGCGTAATTAATTGATTATTGCAGAAATTATGGTCATTATCATGAACATAATTTTATACGAATACCTTAACGGCTCCCAGTCTACCCATAATCCAAACTAACACCGACGAAGACACTAAACAAGCGGACAAGATTACGGCCGACTAATATACGCTCCCAGACGAAAACCATTTAAAGATTACCGGTCAAACACCGTAACAGCAAGCCTTCGCGGACTTCTAGCCCCGTACACAGTGGGCTATTGTACTCTCCACGGTATATCTCATAGATATAAAGTCCAGGAGAGTGTCAGTAATTCACTGTGTCCCTTCGCCGCCACCGACCGTCCATTTGCCTCACCAGTTCGCCGCCACCGACCGTCAGTTTGCCGCACCAGCTCGCCGCCACCGACCGTCAGTTTGCCGCACCAGCTCGCCGCCACCGACCGTCAGTTTGCCGCACCAGTTCGCCGCCACTGACCGTCAGTTTGCCGCACCAGTTCGACAACGGCCGCCCGTCAAATAACAGTGCGCCACCGTCCGTCGAGTCACAATCGATTCCGATCGCCCTTTCAAGCCACGAGTGCCGTGTGTTATCGTCACTAATAGCGGAATATCTTGTTGACGTCGTGTGCCGATTGCTCATTGCCAGTTCGTCACCGACCTCCAAGTATTCCGCGTCGCGGTCCAGGACCAAGTCCGTGGTCATCCGCCATCCCGTATTCGGTACCAACGTTGAGTGCCGATCGCGTAGTGCCTGTTCGTCACCAACCGTCGGTATTCCGTACCACAGTGTCGTGTTTTCGTTGTAATCGAGTTTTCCACGGTATATTGTATCGATATAAAGTCCAGGTCAACTCGAATCGCTTTACTTGCTGTAGTTTAAGACTTATATTCACGTAAATATTAATCTCTTTTATATCATATTAATGTTGTGTATTTGTATATTATTTTGTATTATGTATTATGTGATCAAAAAATTGTAAATAACTTGAATAAAAAAGAAATATATCAATTATCATATTAACTAGTGTTAATAAACTTTTTTGTACTAACATCTGGCGTCCCGCGTCGGAGTTAGTTACAACTAATCCTAAAATCCTCAATAATAATTTTTCCATCTGTTGGCATTTTTTTATCAGAATTTTCTTCTTTGAATAATGCATCATGATCATGATTTCGTAAAGTGGATATGTTATATCCTCAAAGAAACCCAAACCGAAATCAGACAAATTGCCATAAACATTAAATTTTCCCCCTCCTTTAAATCTGGATTGATATCCTGAGTTTATAGTAGGACCAAGGTTATTATTTAAAGCAAAACCAACAACCCCTTTCATATTACTTGTTATACCAGGGTTTTCGATTTCCTCAAGTAATGTTCCATGTTTTTTCAGTTGGATGTTGGAAAACAGTTTGCTTGGAAAACCATTCTCTAATTTTATATTGCTATTAAGTGGATATTCAGTATCGTCTAGTTGTACAACTTTTCCGGAAATGTTAAATTTTGTGGATTTTAAGTCTAGAAAACAATCACTTCCATCTATTGAGAAAATTGTCTTCCTATTTTCAGTATTAAGGTTTAACACAGGAGTTGGGTTGAAATCTCTATATTCAGCCCGGATAATATTATCATCATACTTTTCAAAAATTTTTTCCATTTATTATACATATATTTTTTTTTTAACAAAAATTCTGAACCGGGCAAAAAATCCGGTTTGAAAAAGAAATTCTAAACCAGACGAAAAATCCGGGTTAAAAAAAGAATCTTAAACCAGGCGAAAAATCCGGCTTGAAAGAGAAATCTTAAACCAGGCGAAAAATCCGGGTTAAAAAAAGAATCTTAAACCAGGCGAAAAATCCGGTTTGAAAAAGAAATTCTAAACCAGGCAAAAAATCCGGGTTAAAAAAAGAATCTTAAACCAGGTTTATATTCATTAGTTTGTAATAGTATAAAAATTTTAAAGATTTTCTCTTTAAAATTAACAATACATTTTATTATAATCTTTTATAAATTCCAAACACAAATGACCACAAATAGGTGGATCATTTTGGATATTAGTAGGTTTTTTTTCCCTAAATATTTAACAAGTTCTGTAGGTGGATTAAATTCTCCATATGAGTCGAAATAAATTTTTAAATTTCCTTCTTTTATCCATGCAATCCAATGTGAACCTTTCTCTTTAGAATCATTTAAATTTAATATACCACTTTCATTTGTCCAAGGTTTTAAAGGAAGTTCGTTTCTCATGAAACACCCTCTAAAATATTTATTTTTTTCAGTAAATTTTAAGATATCAAAATTAATCAATGCTTTTTCCCCATATTTTTTAACAAGGAAATTAACAGATAGATCTACTTTTTGATTGTTTTTTTTTCTCTTCAAACCTGAGCCAATATGTAATGTTTTAACATTTTTAATAATTTTTTCCAATTCCTGATTGTGTCGAATTGTTTCTTTTTCCATTGCTTTTTTATGTTTAGTTTCTGAATAACTATCCCAAATAGCAGATCCTCCTTGAGCTGCAGCAGCAGCTGTTGCAATTCCACCAAATAAAAGAGGAAGAAATCCACCTTCTTTTATTTGATTAAATTCCAATTCTAATCGGACTTCTTTATTTTCTTTTTTGGCTTTTTTTAGCATATTTATTTGTGTATTGGTTAAATTATATAGTTTTCCCTCACCTATTTGATAAGGTTTTAAAAGGATTGTAACATTTTTTTTCTGTTCATGAGCAAAATTAATTTTCTAATTTTGATAATCATTTAGTTTAAGTTTCATTTATTATACATTTTCTTTTTTTTTTTTAAATTTATCCCATCCCTAATTTTCGTTTTGTTTTCATGATGTTTGTTGTAACCCATGCAGCAGATTTTTCACCTAAGGACACAATTGGATCTGAAAATCTTTCCCAAGCTTTATGTTCTAAAATCAAATCAGCTTTATGTCTAGATTTAGTATCTTTATTTTTTTCATAGTAAATATCGTGTTCTTTTGCTGCTTCATCCAGTTTATTAACAGGTTTTTTATTTATCTTTAATTTTGTACCAGGACCTAAGTAGTTATAAGTAGGCCAATGCATTTCAGGTATAAATTTACTGTTTAAAATATGATTGATAAGACCTTCCCCTTTAATTAGTTTTTTTGCAAACATTTTATAATTTTGATAAAATACTCTGTACTTTTTGGGGAATCAATCAACATTTCCATTTCATTTTTGAAAAAGGTTACCATACCTAGTTTTTCATTATGAAAATTATTATTTCCTGCTCTTTCTTCTTCGGCGATTTTACACAATCGATTTATTATTTGGTTTAAATTATTTATATACATATATTCTACAGGATTTTCCGTGTAATATTTTTAACCTTCTCCAACATGTTCAGATGGTTTTTTCATTTCATTCCAAATATTTTTAATTATTAGATTATATTTATTAGAACTGGATGATTTTGGTTTTCCTGTTTTTTTATCGTTTTTTTTTGATATATCGAGTCGGTTTCTAATAATATTTTTTTATATGTTTTTAAATCCTCATCTGTATACGGTAATATAATATTATTTGTTTCATCCCATAGATTTGACTCTGTTAACAAGTTCCACAATCCTTCTGTTCCTGTATATTGATTCTTGTTTAAAATAATATCGTTGCCGTTAAAATTTATTGCGTATTATCCAATTGCATGACCTTTTTTATTGGTAGTTTTATTATCATAAATCCAAATTCCAAAAGCTTTATCTCTTAGATCTATGAGTTTCTGTGCGGCGATATTGCCTAAATGTGTTGTTTCTGGTGTTTTTATTGTTTGATTTTCTTCATCTCTTGTTGGTATTTGAAAACTTGATATCATTTTCGGTTTGTTTTCTGTATGGATTGATTGTTCTATTAATGTTGATGTTTTTACAGGTACCAATTCTGTGTGTGAATCAACATCTGTTTTGTTTACAGCATTTTTTATGTCTCTTAATACTTTCACTACAGGTTCGAAAGCTTTTTCTTTTCTTATTTCGTTGTTGATTTATCTTTGATTTGCATTTTTAAAATTATTTTGTATTTTTTCTCTAATTTTTAATACTTGTTTGGTTTTCTCTATTTTTTCCTTGTCCTTATCATTATTTAAAGTATTTGGTTTAAACATCTCACTATTTTTAAGACCTCCTCCTTTTCTCATTTGTTTTGTAAGATTATTCTGAATTTTTTTAATATCACTATCATTCATTTATAATAGATATATTTAAAAAAAAAAAAATATCTAAATTATATTACAACATAAACGTCTTACGTAAACCTAAACATAAACATCTTACGTAAACCTAAACATTAACATCTTACGTAAACCTAAACATAAACGTCTTACGTAAACCTAAACATACACATCTTACGTAAACCTAAACATAAACATCTTACGTAAACCTAAACATAAACGTCATACGTAAACCTAAACATAAACGTCTTACGTAAACCTAAACATAAACGTCTTACGTAAACCTAAACATAAACGTCTTATGTAAATTTTAACATAGTTTTTTCTCTAGTTTATTATATATATGATTATCTATAACATCCAGAGAAATGTATCCATATTTTATTTCCCAACAAAGTGCACAAAATTTGAAAAATGTTTCTTTAGATAGAGTTGAACTATAAAAACTTTCCCAAATTTTACTTACGTAGTGTTTTTGTTGTTTAAAAATAAACAAAAAATTTAAATTATTGCGTATCAATTTTAAATCACTCGAGCTAAAACAATGAGTTAAATAAATACAGGAAATATTTTTATGTCTGCCTCTGACAAAATATTCCTTTACTAATGATTGATCTTTTTCCAAAATCCAATCATCAAAAACAACTAGACTATTTGTTTGACATTCGTCGACAGGTACTATATCTTGATCAGAGAAATGCGAATCAATATTAAAATTAATATCAAATATTTTTTGTAAAAATTTATACACTGGTTGTTCAAGATTTTTTGAGAACACATATAGATGTTGATAATCAACCCAATACTCTGTGATAATATTCCTTAACAATGTAGTCTTACCAGAACCAGAACCTCCAACAATTAAACATCGAATAGGAACAGGAAGTAAAGAATCGTTTTTATTTAGAGTTTTGGTTTCAAAAGGATAAAGCTTGAAAATATATTTTTTCATATTTATTATAGAGTTTTTAAATATTCTTGGAATATTTAAAAGAATATATAAACAAAGGTATTTTACTCAAAAATGACTAAATGTTTTGAGTAACCATTACTCAATTTTTCCAAACCTTTATAAATTAAAGTGAACTTCACTGGATTCGAGTTCATTTCTTCAATATCATTAACTGTAAATTTTTTAGAAAAGTGGTCTGGTAAAATTACTTTTAAATTATTATCTAAAATTACTAATAATTTTTGCCCATACTTTGTCATAACAATTTCAAAGTTTTTTACCTTATATTTTTTTCCAAGTTCCAAGTTTTTTAATGAGATGAAGTATGTGTTTGAATTTAAAAGTGTTTTATAGTTTTCCATTTATTATACATTTTTTTTTTAAATACAATATGCATATTAATGCATATTGATGCATATTGATGCATATAAAAATTCTTAATCCGGATTTTTCATCCGGGTTGGTTAGAATATTGGCAACCAGGTTTATATTCATTAGTTTTAAAGACTAAAATGAAGCAGAAGATTTTCAGGATTGGTTAACTATTTTTTCTGTTGAGGTCTAATAAATCAAGTGTTGTGTACGTCTACACAGCAAATTAAATAATAAAACGAATAAATTTAACTACTATAATTTTATTTATACACGGTTCACAAGTTTGAATTACACAAGATTTGTTAGATATTCTGGACACCGATTAAGAGAGGTTCTGCTTAAAAATAACGACTGACTACCCGTGGGGCGACGACGGTCTCCGGCAGCTCGTTGTGACGTAAAACGTCCATTCAGCAATCCGTGATGGCCAATCGCTATGCTCTTCCCACGGACAGTCATAGCTGTTGTAATAGTATAATAGTATATATGTGTATATATGCATATATACACATATACACAAAAATGTCCATATTAGCATTAATAATAATACAACGAAAAAAAACTAACTAAATGCTATGGGTTCATAACACCCCCTGACTTAAATGAGAAATGGGGGCTAAATAGTCACCCTTTTCTCTTACAAAGATCATTTAGTTATTTCTATGATAACGACTTATGCCTCGTAGAGCTAAACCGTTTCTTTTACAATTTGAGGTTCCGCAATTTCTGGTAAATATACCTTCGGTATTGTACATTTATACTTAATCATTAAATACAGGCTTACAATAACAATTATAAATATCATAGTATACATTATCACTAGATGATGTTCTGGTTTTACAATTAATTCGGTATCTTTGTACTTTTCTGACAATTCGCTTATGTGCTTGGCATCTTTAGCTAATTGGTTAAAATCCTTATAATTATGATTTATATCCATAATTTGAGGAACATATTTATGACTTATTTTTGTCATTTTAACGATAAACTTTGGGTCTGGACTCGCAGGAGCCAAATCTTTTCGAATTTCTGAAGTCAATCCTCTAGAAGGTGTAAGTATACTATTGTCTGTGTATATTACACAATGATCGGGAATAGTGATTTTCCCTACACCACTCAGTTTAAACTTTTGTGATTCTTGTCTACATGTGACTGTTATTATTTGTGTTTTACAAAAATACAGCCAGGTGTTTTGTAAATATAACTTGTGCCAAATTGTGGTGTTTAAAGATACGTATTTAAAATTACAAGTTTCAACTGGATGATCTGGGTATTCGTACAAAGATACTTCACAATTTTCCTTATGAATGTATTTTTTTATAGATTCTGGACTTAAACATAACTTAAACGAAATAGAGAGATACATTTATCGTACTGATTGTCTGATAGGCCGAAATAATACTCATTTGTATTACTTATCGCTAGGTATTTATTCTGGGGTTCAATAATTAACATATTTCCTTCATCTGTTGCTATAGGAAGAGGAATATTATTAAATAGCTTAAAATGTATATTTGATAAAAGTGGTATTCGCGTTACAAATAAGAGAGTCTGCTTAATAAACGTTACACTTAAAGTGGATGCTCTAAATAGTTCAGGAACGGATAAGTGATTTTCTGTGACAGGGAGTTCTAATGTAGGAGGCAATTTTAATTGGATTTCCTTTAGTTCATGGTACAAATCCGAAGGTGGGTATACACTGGTGTGCATAAAGCCATTTAAAGCGGAGTTCACAATAGTTTGGAGGTTCTGGGTCTCCCACGCGAATTGATTTAATAGAACGGATAATACTGAAGTATGTTCCTGAAAGAGATTTTGAATGCTTAAAACATCTATTTCTCCTAAAATATTTTCTGTTTTTTTATAGAGAATGTCAATATTGCTTTGCATTTTCATTGACCCTGATACCAAATCATGAATTGAAATATTAACATCTTGTACCACCGACTCAACTATTCTTAACTGTTCTCTAGCAAGGCCTGACGATCTATCGCTAGCTTGTTTGAGATTTCGAATGTTAGAATAGAAGAACTCAGCATCTGTGTCTGAACAAACACCAAAAAGAACATTAGCTAACCGACCCACAACGTTTACCAAACCCCTAATTCGCCTAGAATATAGTTTGGGGGTTATGTTTTCGGGTGCTAAAATTCTCATGACTGAATTATAGTTAAGCTGGATCTCCAGGATGAATGGGTGAGTGATTTGTAAAAAGTCCTCACAGATATAGTCCAATGTCTGATTTTCGCTTCCTCTTAATAGAAGGCATAAATCACCAGTGAGTTTAAAATATTTGTTTAGGGTTTGAAACTTTTCACTATATGTAGTTAGGTTTAAATATGTCACAAAGTCCCAATTAGTATACGAGGTTCTGAGTGACCCCATGGCTTCGAAGTATATTCCATTGGTATGATTTAATGGAGTTATCATAATACCTTCTTTTGGGGTTTCTGCGTGTCCCCAAGTAATAGAAGCTGATAATCTGAAACAGTTTATTGATGGCTTTATTATTCCTGAAATAATCGCAATAGATTTCTATGTAACTTAGTCGGCTTGTTGCGTTTTAGGATAGTGACATTAGGAGATTCTGTAGAGATTTCTATTATCGGATATGGTCCATGCCACTTTGACGCTAATTTACTTTTACTAGCCTTGTCTTGTATTATAACTTTGTCACCAATTTTTAATTCTAACGAATTCACTTTTTTATCATAACGATCCTTAGATTTTTCTTTTGATTTTACTAGTTGGTCTCTGACCATTTGATGAGATTCTTGCATTAGTCGTTTCATCTCGTACTGGTAGTCTTGATAATTATACTGAGGTTCTGGTTTCCGAGAGAATGAGGTAGGTACGACTAATGGATATCCATACACTATTTCATGAGGTTGAAATCCTGTGGCAGAGTGTATAGATGAGTTGTGACAGTACGTATAATAGGGAACGTACACGTCCCAATTCTGAGGTTCTTTGCTGGCATAATTTCTCAAATATTCTCCCAGAGTTCTATGGCTGCGTTCTAAGCTGCCATTGCTCTGTGGATGATACGGTGTTGTTGAAGTTTTGGAGATTTTCAAAAGTTGACATACTTCTTTGAACACCTTACTCAGAAATTCAGTTCCACAATCGGTCACCAAAGATTTTGGTTGCCCGTGTAAACATACAAACTGAGTAACGAAATGCTGCGAGACAGTATTCGCTTCATGGTCTTTCATTGCCGATGCCCAGGAGAATTTTGAAAAATCGTCGATTAGAGTAAGAATATAAGTGTTTCCACTGTACGATGTAGGTAAAGGCCCTACGATGTCCATAAAAATTTTTTCGAAAGGTTTTGTTGCGGTGGTTGTTATAACCATCGGCTCTCTGATGGTCTGATTGGGAGTCTTATTGATTTGGCATTCACGACATCTCTTTATATATTCCCGAATTTGCGATCTCATGCCTTGCCAATGATGTTGTTCTGATACCTTATTGTACGTACGCGAAATCCCTTGGTGTCCACCCAGAGGATTTTCATGATGCTCTTTGATGATTAGTAGCTTGTCTTCTTCCCTTAGCTCATCTCGAGTGTATACTATAATATGCACTGGAGAGCTATGAAAAATGAACCTAAGCATGTTGCGTACAATGTCCCACTTGAGCCCATCTAAGCCACAACCTAGACGAGGACAGGCGAGTTTATCAATACTGTTTTCGATACAGAATATTTTGAGGTTCTGTAGGCTGTCGAATAGAGTTTCATAATTAGGTTTTTGCCAAAACGAATTTTTTGTAATAATATACAATAATCTCCTCTGCTCTACCTGAATCATTGCTATTTCTGTGACCTTCCGATTTTGACTTTTTAGTTCTTTCACGTTTCCAAATTTTCTACGAAATTCTAACGCGATGCCTTTCTTCATAGCCAGATCTTCTGATACACAATGGGCTAATGTCATGTCTGGAAGTGTATCAAATAAATCTCCAGACTTTTCTACTACATTTGAAGTGGGCCCTATGTGTTCCAATTTGGCTTGGAGGAATTGTTGATATTCGCTGGTATTTTCTGAATCATTTAAAGGGGTTAATGATTCTTGATCCTCTAGAGGTTCAGCATTTCTTTGATGGTCCGAAGTATCTGGATACTGAACTTCGTCTAATTTTTTAGCTCTTGTTGTCACTCTATGGATTCGGCTCAGTGCGTCCGCATTCGTATTACTCACACCTGATTTGAAGTGTATAGTATACTGGTATTCCTCTAACTTCAATCTCCAACGTGTTAACCGTGATCCTGGATCCTTTAGGTTAAATAGCCAGACCAATGCTCTATGGTCAGTAATGATATTGAATTGTTGCCCAAAAAGATATGGCCTAAACACCTTGATACCCCACACAATACTGGTGAGTTCCTTCTCTGTGGTGTTGTAATTGATCTCGGCTTTGTTCAGGGTTCGTGAGGCGTACGCTATCGGTAAGTCCTTTCCAATTGGACCTTGCGATAGTACGCAACCGACTGCATAATTACTTGCATCGCAAGTCAGATTGAATGGTTTTGTGAAGTCTGGATATTGGAGAATCGGAGATTTCGTGAGGAGGTTCTTCAAATTTTCAAATGATTCCTGGCACAGGTCACTCCACCGGAATGGAACGTCCTTCTTGAGTAACGTCGTCAGTGGTTTGGGCGATTTGCCCGTAATTATTGATGAATCGCCGGTAATATCCCGATAATCCGAGGAATGACTTGATTTCTCTGACATTCTTTGGGACTGGAAAGGATTTCACGCACTCGACCTTTTGAGGATCTGGTTTGACACCTTCGTCAGTTATTACATGTCCGAGGTAGGCGACTTCCTTTCGGAGAAACTCGCACGTCAGTGGTTGAAGCTTGAGGTTATATCGGCGAAGTCTATTAAAGATTTCTGAGAGTTTCTGTGAGTGATCATTCAAGTCTTTCGCGTAGACAATGATATCATCTAAATACACGAAAGCTTTTATACCATTTAATCCGACTAAAACCTGGTTCATGAGTCTCTGAAAAGTTCCTGGGGCCCCCTTTAAGCCAAAGGGCATCCTTAGGAATTCATAGTGTCCACGGTCCGTGGAGAAAGCTGTCTTCTCCCGGTCAGAGGCGTTCATGGGCACCTGATGATATCCTTGGGCTAGGTCCAGTGTGCTGTAATACTTGGATCTACCTAGCTGGTCAAGTATATCTACTATATTCGGGAGAGGGAATGCATCTCCTATAGTGACTTCATTTAGACGACGAAATCAACACAAACTCGGTATTTTATTTTTCCGTTGACGTCTGGTTCCTTAGGTACTACCAAGAGCGGTGCATTCCAAGGTGAATCACTTGGCACGATTACACCTTCTCTCTCCAGGGCTTCCATCTGTTCTGTAATTTCCTGCCGATGTCTTTGCGGTAAGCGGTATGGCTTTACATGAATAGGTGGTATTGCTCCTGAGGTTCTCATTTCATGAGTCACAGCAGAGGTAGCTGAGACTTTGTCTCCTTCTAAGAAGAAAAGGTCCGAATACTCATTGCAAATCGAGGTTAAAGAGGCCTTTTCCTCCGAATTCAGGTGAGTCATCCGGAGAGATTCAGCTAAACGAATGAGCCGACTGCTGTCAGCTTGAGGTTCTGCAGGATGTTCTGTTTGTGTGGTGTGTATCGAGGATTCTCTATATTCTTCGTAATTAAGTTGTTCGAGATTGGGAACACAAAATCGCACGACTTGTTCTGTAGGATTTATGAGTGATATCAATGCATTCCTATTCTTAATCTTGCTGACAACGTTGCTACACATAATCGAGTCTGAAAGTTCTTGACATGCGATAAGTACCTCTTCTTCTTCCAACCGAGTTTCTGCTCGCACAGCTACCAGGGTTTCTGTGCGTGGTTGTAGAATGATATCGTTGTTATCAGGAATAGTGATTTCATTGGTTTCGTAATTGATTACTACCCGATTTGATACCATGAACGGTTTCCCGAGAATTCCGTCATGTTGAATTGGGAACTCGGAATGAACAACTTGGAAATCCGTGAGGATTGTTCTATTTCCGAATTTTAAGTGTAGTTGCGTTTGTCCAATAGTAGGCACCAATTGGTTGTTAATACCTTTTAAATGATATACCACATTTTCGTATACGATAGTCTGATCGTTTAGTGAAGAGAGTTTTATCAGATTTAGTTCACTTCCGAATCTAGTAGGAGTAAGGACGTGCCATTGATGGTCTGCGAAATTTGGCACTCCAGATGGTCTTGTTCTAATTTTGATTGGAAGTAGAGGCTCCTTTTGAGAAACACTCCGTGGTGGGTTGAGTTTCTCCTCTGTGGAACACGGCAATTTTGATATCTCCAACCGGGCGCCCGCCGGCGGTGTCCGGTCTGGTTGAGTTTCCCTGTTCCAATGACCTCTTTTCATTCACGTACTTCCTCTTTCGACATTCATTGATTGAATGCCCAGGCTTCTTGCAATAGCTACATGAAAGATTCTGGATGCTTCTTACCGACGTATTAATTTGAGGCTTCTGAATCCTCTTATCTTCGACATGGCAATCCTTTGCCATATGCCCGTTCTTATTACAATTAAAACACGTTAACACCTTAGTTAACGAGTTGTTGCTTTTTTGTGGAGGTCCATATAACTTCCTGTTCTGTTGACTTGAGTTGCGGACGCGTTCTTCCTCCTTTGCAGCTTGGATGGCCTTTTCTAAGGTTGGTGGGTCTCTGGCTTTTATGAAGTCCTTAAGGACGCCTAACCCTTCAACGAAAACTTGAACGGATTGTGCTTTGAGGCTGGCCTCCAAAGCTTTGGCAACGTCTACCGTTTTTCCACTAGTTTCTTGCTCCAGAATAATATTCTGCAACTCTTCTATTCGTG